>CAXKWD010000005.1:52676413-52996013 GCA_964059195.1 Ectobius pallidus | reverse complement strand
TCTCACTCACTCACTCACTCACTCACTCACTCACTCACTCACTCACTCACTCACTCACTCACTCACTCACTCACTCACTCACTCACTCACTCACTCACTCACACACACACACACATACACACTCTTTCTCTCTCTCTTTATCTCTCTACAATACAATAAAATCAGGTAAACTGATGTAACAAAGTGCCACTGCTTTTGTTTAATCAGTGATAATTCCAATTATAATATGCATAAAATAAGTTATTTTTTAATCATTTTCTGAATTGAGCTCCAGATCAATTCATTAAGCAGGGCTTATGGAAG
Source organism: Ectobius pallidus (assembly GCA_964059195.1). NCBI lineage: Eukaryota > Metazoa > Arthropoda > Insecta > Blattodea > Ectobiidae > Ectobius > Ectobius pallidus. Next base: position 52,995,710 of record CAXKWD010000005.1, on the reverse strand, counting down.
AACAAAGGTCTTGTTTGATAAGCATATGAGAAGGAATATGTGAGTAGTGTTATTTGTCAGAGCTACCTGTATTTGCAACTTCCATAGCCACTGTAAAACAATATGTTTCCACGAGAACTGATTTGCATTTGATAAATTCTTTCTATTATATTACCATAAAATAGGCACTAATTTGGGCATTACTCCGGTACCAGTCAACTGATTGGTCCAATATCAGTAGGTTTCTTTCCATGGATGTTATAAATGCATATACCAAGTTTCATGAAAATCCGATAAAGTCTATTTGAGTTATCACACAGACAGATAGATGGACAGACTTTTTCCCGTCCCCCACACAATCTCATAAAGTACCATTTTGGCACTTAATAATTGTAATGGTTCGTATTCTTCCCTGCAAGGCCTAAATACCCAGTATCACCAAAGTATTATAATTAATGGTAAAAGTATGTAATGTCATTTTCGAAACTTATGATGCGCCCGTTTCCTCATATAACACGAACATATCGGTTAATATGTGCTGCATTATTCATTTAATTTGCTTTACAGTGGGTGACATCAAGCAGTAGCTGTGGGCCTTGCTAAGAGATGGCGTAACTTTTTTGTTCCCCACGACAACAATGACTCCAGCACGATTGTCCTTTATTACATTAGAATGTATTTGGTACCATTTTAAAGAGTATTTACTGAATGTTTCTAAGAAACTGTGAATAATAGGAAGTATGGGATCTGATGTTAGTTAGGTAGATTGATGCAGTTAAAGAAAGAATACGTGATAATTCATACATGGTTTAATAGCGCAGGCCTGCAATTGTTTTTCTGCGGCAAGGGTTTATTATGTTTCTAAACCCTAATTTTGGTGTGTTGAATCATATCCATTTTTTTGTATCATGTAAGGTTATTTTACCATTAAAATAAAAAGTTTATTACTTAAGGAATTCTAATTCTAATTGCTTTATGATGATTAAAACCAACACAGATATGATAAAGTAGCAATTGCATAGAAACAAGTTTAAAATAAATATAACTAAACACAGAAGCTAATAAACCTAAAGAAAATTATTTTCCCCTTGTCTTTGTGAGAAATGAATGGTGAGTTAACTGGCGTTTGTAGTGCTGCTGAGGTTTTTCTCTTATTGAGTACAAATAATAGTCTGCCATTGTGGAGATATCCCATCAACCCTGGTACCTTGTATCCATCTCTCTTATGGCCTGATGGAATCTCTCCATGCTCTTAGTGTTCCTGAATTCAGAGGGAAATGTTCAAGATGAGAATGGAGAAATTGTAACTTGAAGCTTATATTATATCTAAGGCCCTAAACTTTTCAGGCATGGTTTTCAAGTTTATTCATATTGATAATCTTTAACATTACCAAAAAACCTATTGATGGCATCCTTAAATGAGTCTCAAGCTTGAAGTTCCAAGTCAAATATGCTGTTTTTAAAAGTATTGTCCTTAATGAGTTTATAAAACTATGGGCCATCAAAAATGCCTTCCCTCACTTTTCTTAGGACTGCAACTAAGATTTCAGAGCAAGGTACTGGTAACAAGAACTGACCAGATCCTACTTTCGGCTGAACAATCCTCCTATGGGGATGTTTATCCTCCTGACTTTTTAGATTTTGCCAGGATACCTAAATGTCCTCCTTTGAGGAATGTGGAGTTCAAATGTTCCCTTTAAACTAAATGACAAATGAGACTTGTTTCCAGTCTTCACTGCTCATCATTGAGAGTGCCATTCGATAGTTGCATTTAAGCCTGTGATGACACAAACCAAAGAGTCTGGCACTAACAATTGCTCTACTTGGGATCATTTGGGATTGTGAGTGTTTGGCAACATTTACATTTTGAGCATTTCATTTGTCACTTCTGGCCACTTTCGTATTGCATTTCCGCTATCAGCATGGTCACTATTCTATTCTCTTTACTGGATATTGTCTTTCCAAATTTATTCTGAGTCCGTCTAAGAGGAAACAACAGGAAAACTCATGAAACCGGTAACTACAAAAGTTCATCAACAGGTAATAGGCTAAGCATAAATCAATAACACAATCTTTTATTAAGAACATCAATAATGATATAAAAATAGTGGTCCAGAATAATAATAATATTTTAAAGGCCTTGTAACAATTCACCCAAGAGCTCAACAATTGAATAAAATAATCACACATTTAACTATAGCAGAAAATAGATCACACTGACCAAATGTTCCCTTTCCATAATAGTGAACACCTGATGGGGCGTAGTTTTGTATCGTCCCTATCCATGCTTTTCCACAGAAAACAAAAAGTCGAAAACTAAACAGAATAAAAAAATATTATAAGCGAGGAGTGCTGAATAAATGAAACAAAGTTTAGCTTATCAGGCTTGAAGAGCACAGAAATAAATAATCTTTACTCAACACGAAAACACAAGTATAAATTAAACTGAAGAGAAGATGATATACCTTGACCGGATCCAGCAGCGATCTGATCACCGCAACATGAGACAACTCCTGACCCGAGGCCAGCAACGGACCATATGATCAGGCAAAGTTAAAAAACTAGAAAAATAGACTTAAATAATGACATGAGGAAAAGCACAGATAATGATATTTTTACCGAAGACGAACCATGCATAAAAACAAGGTGGTTCATCTCTATGATTCAGAATGTGATCTGCCAAATCTGTTATTGAAATTTTTTAATTTGTGTTTTGTGTTAAGCAAGAAAAGACAATTCCTAAAGACAATAATACTCTCATCTGTGAGTTGGAGAATAAATACCCATTCATTGAAAAGGTAGTCTTCCTTTGGTAAATAATAAATCTGGTCCCTTTATGGTAACAAGGCACACTTTGACAAATTGCTTCATTGTATACTAGATGTGGATGGAGTATTAGTGTCACTTTGGTAATGTCCTTGGTGATATTGGAATTGGGATGTTTGGCCTTAGTGGCACAGGTATTATTGCAGATGGCAAATTGGATATGTTATGGTCTGCTTGTTTCTGTTATTAAACCCTAATATTTTTATAAACAAAAATAACAGTCATTGTAATGTTTTTATTGTTTGCTCCAGACCATAGTAATACCAAATTTCATAAATGAACAGCCTCCTTCATACCACTGTCTTAAATTTTCCACACAAGTTTTGCACAGTACATGTGGAGTGAATCACTAATTTATCATAGACAATTTCCTTTAATTTTTCAATCTAAAAATTAATGCACATCTTATTCAATGGCGAGGGGTATTCACACCTTCCTGTATATCCATACCAGTAGTCACTTAAATATTAAAGTACTAACTGTCCAAATGTTCTTCGCAGTACTTCACTAATCATCTATTTTTACATTTCAGTTGTGGAACCTGATAGACGCTCAATGAAGAGGGGCAATAGTTCATCAACCGATAGTCCTAATGGGAATAGCAACAATGACTCCTCCCCCTGTACTTCAGATACAGGATGACATGTTTGTCATTCTCGGACTCATTTCTTTCTCAAGTGCAGAATAGAACTGAGTAAAACAGAATTTATTCATGTTTCATATTTTTAAACTTGTAGATCAGGGAAGATAAAGAACAAGAATATATATACTGATGAAATATAAAATATTGTCCTTATGTACAATACTAGTTTCCATACTGTGAGAGTTGTATTAGATGTTTATTTATTAATTACTGTAATTATAGGCTAATTAATTGTGATGATTTTTACCATGAGTCTGTGATAAATAACAAAAGTTTTGTTTTCAACAAATATGTACAATTTGTGTTAAATAGCTTTTCACAATATATTAAATTATATAAAAAGCCATCTTATTTCTTTTTTCATTGCATTAACCCTCCAAGTGTTCCAGTTCAGTAAGCTACTACCAACAACAACAGCCTAAAATAAAATGAAAGCACTTTATCATCTGAAACTTGAATATATCAAAATATGATTTGCCTTTGCTTATTTTATTTACTTCGGTTCTTCAGATGTCGGATTTCATCATCAGAACATCTTGAATTTTCGTGATGATGTATAGAACCAAAAGCTTTAAAAAAAAAAATTTGCAAACAGTTATTTTTTATTTTATTTAAGTTCATTGTTCACTCAAGGCCTACCACCTGACCGCTGCGTCATCTACCATAGGCAGATGGCAGGATTGGGGGGCATGTGGTCAGCATGCCGACACCCACAGCCATTAATGGTGGTTTCCATGACCTTTTTAATTGCAATTGCAGTGCCACCATAGGGGCTCGAGGGCCATCATTCCGATAAATGGAATAATTTCTAATAGTGATGCACTTGTTGGCTGTTAGATGTGTCTCATTTATCAGTAATATATCTACATCATACTCTTTGAGAAACTCCGATAGTAAATTCTTATCTCTTAAAATTCCATTTGCATTCCAGTAGAATAATTTTAAATGTTTGTTTATAGTACCCATTTTCCTAAGGACCATTCAGTTCTGACATTTAATTTATTATTATTTCAATTTTTTGACAGAATGTTATTCTCCTGTTTGATTTTAGTCATGGCGTTTTTAAATTTAACTAAATAATAAGAAACTCTTTGAACAAAGTTAACAGCTCTTTAAGTCTTGAAAGACAGAAGAGTTTTCAGTTCTTGCTTGGGCATTTGTTGCACTAGCAAATTCTCTCTGTGGCAATTGTGGAAAATTGCGTTCATTTAAGACAACATTCATTTGTATTGTTAGTTCCTTCCTATTTTTGAAGTAATTTTAAAATGTATAGATTTCCTTCCGGCTTCTTTTCGAATGTTCCTACTGAGTTATGTGCTTTTGTTTCTAACGTGTGCATGTAGGCTCTCTTGCTATCATTTAGCTTTGTGGTTCCGATGCTATGATTACTTCAGTGTGTCATGTGAAAGTTTAAAGTTGTTCTTGAAGTTGCAGCATTCGCTAGGCTAGGGTGAGTGAGACATGTAAAATTTCCTGAATGATTTTGAAGGCCCCTTCTGGGTCTTAGTAATTTGTTTCTCATTTTCGGTGAACATTGAAGTAAATTATCACAAGTTATTGGGTCAATCCATTAGAAATGAACCAGGCCAAGTTGCTTGACATTTTTGATTTTCCTAATTTTTTTACCAGTTATTTCCCAACTAAAGGTGAGTTCAAAACTATGGTAAAAATTTTTTTGGGCTCATACTTTTTTTTTGGCGGCCATTTAAAGTTTACTTTTTAATCATATTTCAGTCGAAAACATGTTTTGCACAAATGTATGTAACTCTGTTAATTTTATAGATAACAAGACAAAATAAACACCAAAATTATCAGAATGAAATGCTCTACATTTTTGTTTTAACACAATATTACCTAAGAAGTGAGGGAAGTGAAGAGAAAAATTCAAAACTACAAATTGAAAATTGACTTAAAACGGGAGATTTAGTGCCGCAAAATTATTAGAAGGAAGAAAGACTCGCCCTTATTTTATTTTTCTGGTGTAGATCTACTATAGGACTACTCGCTGTAGAAGTTTAAAGCTTGAGAACTTTGCTGTTTTTTTTATACAATTTTTCAAAAATGCCCAAAACCATATTTTGGCAATATTTGAAGTAGAATATCTCAAAAGGGACTGAGTGAAAAATTATGAAATTTATACAGATAACACCTCTTTATGATATAAAGATGTGATATAAATTTGGTGACTGAGACTCAACTGGTTCCCAAGTTACAGTGCATCGAATTTGGCCAAAAATGCCATTATACGCACACGAATTTTAACGGTAATTTAATAGTAAAAATCCACATTGTAATTTTAAATGCAAAATTTTAGTGAGCCTAAGTATGTTACACAAAAGAGTTGTACATGTAGGCTACATTTCATCAGTTAGCATGACAAATTTATAATTTCCTCAAAGCTTTGAAGAGCGTTGAAATTTCGGTGCATAGTTTGCAATTTTTGGCCAACTTCGATGCACTGTAACTCTGGAACCAGTTCAGTCTCAGTCACCAAATTATTATCACATCTTTATATCGTAAGGAGGTGTTATGTGTATAAATTTCATAATTTTCATTCAGGCCCTTCTGAGATATTCTACTTCAAATAGTGCCAAAATAGGGTCAATCCATTAGAAATGAACCAAATTGAATAAAATTTTTTGCTCAACATTTTTTATTTTCTTAATTTTTTTACCAGTTACTCCCCAATATCAGGTGAGTTCAAAACTAGAGTAAAACATTTTTTAGGCTCATACTTTTTTCTTGGCGGCCATTTTAAGTTTTCTTTGTAACAGTTTTTCGGCCGGAAACTTGTTTTGCACAAATGTATGTAACTCTGTTAATTTTATAGATAACAAGACAAAATAAACACGAAAATTATTAGAATGAAATGCTCTACATTTTTGTTTTAACACAATATTACCTAAGTAGTGAGGAAAGTGAAGAAAAAATTTCAAAACTACAAATTGAGAATTGACTTAAAACGGGAGATTTGGTGCCGCAAAATTATTAGAAGGAAGAAAGACTCGCCCTTAATTTTTTTTTCTGGTGTAGATCTACTATAGGACTACTCGCTGTAGAAGTTTCAAGGTTGAGAACTTTGCCCTTTTTTTTATACAGTGTTTCAAAAATGCCCGAAATCGTATTTTGGCAATATTTGAAGTAGATTATCTCAAAAGGGACTGAGTGAAAAATTATTAAATTTATACAGATAACACCTCTTTACGATATAAAGATGTGATATAAATTTGGTGACTGAGACTCAACTGGTCCCAGAGTAACAGTGCTTTGAATTTGGCCAAAAATTGCGTTATAGGCACACGAAATTTAACGGTAATTTAATAGTAAAAATTCACTTTGTAATTTTAAATATAAAATTGTTGTGAGCCTAAGTTTGTTACAAAAAAGAGTTGTATATGTAGGCTACATTTCATCAGTTAACATGACAAATTTTTGGTTTCCTCAAAGCTTTGAAGAGTGTTGAAATTTCGGTGCATAGTTTGCAGTTATGGCCAACTTCGATGCACTGTAACTCGGGAACCAGTTGAGTCTCAGTCATCAAATTAGTATTAGTATTAGTATTACTGATATAATCCTCCATACTTATTTTCAATCCAAAAAAACCTGTTGAAGTATGGATGTCAGGAACATCAGGAGAGGCATAGGTTGTGACAATCCATAAAGGCATTGATTCAATAAATGTTTTATTTGTTGTTTCGTCAGTCTTCTTTCGTTTCCTTTGCTTAAGAGAGTCTACAGCAAATGTTTCGAGAAATCAGCTCATTTTGAATGCTCAGAGCATCTGTTTTTAAGGGGAGACCTTTTTATTGCGACTTGATGGATTTTTGCTTGATTTATTGGGAAAGTATAAAACTCCAAGGGACTCCCACAGGGAGCTGTTTTGAGTACCACACTGTTTAACATATATATTAATGACTTACCAGAACAGATAGGAAAAACTGGAATAAAGACAGCCCTCTTTGCGGATGACCTGATCATGTGGTATTCCAAAACACCTAAAGAACTAAATAGCTTGGAGGAATCTATCCAAAAAGCTCTAGAAGAACTAAAGAAATGGTGTGTCAACAATCTCATGAAGGTAAACATAGCAAAAACCAACTTCCAGCTTCTCTTTGAGGAAGAAAATTGATGAAGTGAATTTGAAATATGAAGATGCTAAACTCCAAAGAACAGAGAATGCTAAATACCTAGGGGTTATTTTTGACAAAAAACTAACCTGGAGAAAACACATAGACTATGTAAGTAAGAAAGCAACCAGCAGATTCAAAATTTTGAAAAGACTAGCAGGCACCAAATGGGGCAGCTCCAAAAAAACATTAAACATTACTTGCATTACATACATAAAACCAGTTCTTAAATACTGCGGTGAAGCACTAATAACAACATCCAAAACTAATAAAGAAATTCTGGAACGCACACAGAATCAAGCACTACGATTAATAACTGGTGCAGTGAAAACTACCCCAGTCGAAGCATTACAAGTAATCACATCTAACAAACCAGTCATGGCAGAACTTGAAACAAAAGCACTCTTAACATATGAAAAGTTAATAAGGCTCCCTAATTATGATGTATTAGATAAATATAAAGATTTCCAGCACACCCTGAAAACTCAAAATGGATTTGTACAAGAAGTTTCAAAGTTAAAAGAAGAGCTACAAATACCAAGGCAGAAAGAAAATCTGTTACATATTAATAACCCAGTTAGTATCTTTCCAATACATTACAGCCTAAACTTAAAGGAAAACTTCAGCAAGAAAGACACTCCTCCAGAACAAGCAAAGGCTCTCACATTAGAAATCCTACACACAAAGTATCCTGCAGAATTCCGGACCCATATACACACAGACGGGTCTTTATCTGACCCCCAAGAAGGAGCTGGAGCAGGCAGAACTTGTCAATTCTTCTCTTTCTATAAGAAGGTTGGGATATGTACAACTAATTTTGATGGCGAAATAGATGCAATCTATACAGCCCTCCAAAATATATTCACTTGGCTACAGAACTGCAAGAATATTGTAATACTGTCAGATTCCAGAGCTGCAATTTAAGCAATAGCATCAACCTTTTGCCCAAAGATGTCAAAAAATTCAAGAAATACATAGAATGATTAAGCAAATTTATAATTTAGGGAAAAACATAATCCTGCAATGGATCCCAGCCCATCGCGGGACTTTCGGGAATGAAGAGGCTGACATGTTGGCAAAGAAAGGCTCCAAAATTAAACAAACATCAAACCTAAGCTTTTCATATGAATCTGTAAAGCGGATTATTAAAAGGAAGACACATCTAAATTACCTATCAAAATTAAAAGGGAGAAACGAAAACTCTAACTGGAGAAAATTATTGGAAAACCCAAATGTAGTCCCAGATATGCCTCGGAAGTCTACTGTTGCCATGGTTAGACTCATTACAGGACATGATTGTTTAGGCAAGCATCTCCACAGAAGTGTTTCAGGGGGAGTGATCGATATTGAAAGAACAAACAATAGAAGACAGCAGCTTAAAATAGGAACATGGAATGTTAGGACACTTAGACATGCAGAAAAACTGGAGAACTTAATACTGGAATTAAATAAATGTGGTGTGAATATAGTAGGTTTAAGTGAAGTGAGATGGACTGGACAAGGTGAAGTGGCTTGTGTTAATTATACGATGTTCTATTCGGGTGGAAATTGTAACGAAAGAGGCGTAGCTGTAGTGGTGGAAAATAAACTAGTGAATAGTATTACAAAAGTGGAGTGTGTTAGTGATCGTATAATGTATGTAAAAATAAATGCAGATCCAGTGGATGTTTTGATAGTGCAAGTGTATATGCCAACTTCAGATCACAACGATGCAGAGGTTGATAAAATGTATGAAGACATAGGCGAAATATTGTACCAAGAAGGAAGAGGTAAAGTGAATGCCATAATTATGGGAGATTTCAACAGTGTCATAGGAGAAGGACAAGAGAAAAAAATTGTGGGTCCTTATGGATTAGGGAAGCGCAATGACAGAGGTAATAGGCTTGTTGACTTCTGCCAACAATATGATATGGTGATAACCAATACCTGGTTCAAGAAGAGGAAAACAAAGTTGTACACCTGGAAAAGCCCTGGGATATTAATAGGTACCAGATTGACTACATTCTCATCAAGCAGAGATTCCGGGGCAGTGTGAAAGATGTGAAGACTCTTCCAAATGCTGACATCAACACAGACCACAATCTTCTTGTAGCAGACATAGAGACTAGGCTGAAAAGGATTAGGCGGACATGTAAAAGAAATCCAAGATGGAACTTAGAAAAACTGCGAAATGACAAGGACTCAATTAAAGAGTCATTGGAAACACAGTTACATGAAATAAAAAATGTTGGTGAATCTGTAGAAAGTGAGTGGGAAAGTGTAAAAAATGTTTTGTTGGACACGTTGAAGAACAAAGTTGGAAAAATAGACAGAATAAATAGGAAACCGTGGGTAACACAAGAGATGTTAAAGAAGATGGAAGAAAGAAGGAAATACAAAAATACTAATGCTGTGGAATATAAGAGATTGAATAATGAACTAAGAAGAGAGACAGACAGAGCAAAAGAAAATTACCTTAAAAAAAGCTGTGATGAAATTATGGAGCTTCGACGAAAAGGAAGATATGATTTAATGTATCAGAAAGCGATGGAGTTAGAATCTAAAGAAAATAAAGGAATACGGACTTTTGGAATAGAAGACATTCATGGAAATTTAATTACAAACCCTGGAAAAGTTCTTACAATATGGGAAAATTACATAGAAAAGCTTTACGACAAGCAAAATCGACCACAAGACATCGAGATGGAAACAGAAGAACTAGTGGATAAAGATAATATAGGACCTAGCATATTGAAGAATGAAGTAGAAAAGGCCATAAAAGAAATGAAGAATAGAAAGGCCACAGGAGACGATGACATACCAGTGGACCTACTGAAGGAGTTAGGAGAAAATGGGATGAGGAAACTTACCAAACTTATCAACCGAATTTATGACACTGGAGAATGGCCTCAAGATTTCCTACAGGTAACTATGATTGCACTAAAGAAGAAGAAATGTGCCAAGATGTGTAGTGATCACAGAACTATCAGCTTGCTATCTCACGTAGGAAAAATTGTGGCACGGATACTAACTAGAAGACTGGAAAGAAGAATAGAAGACGTAATAGGAGAAGACCAATTTGGTTTCCGGAAAGGAAAAGGAACTAGAGATGCAATTGGAATGCTAAGGATTATATCAGAGAGAGTTTTAGCGGTCAACGAAGAAGTGTGTGTCTGCTTTATTGATTGGCAAAAAGCTTTTGACCGAGTGAACTGGGAAAAGTTAATGGACATACTCAAAAAAATAGGCATTGACTGGAAGGACAGGAGACTAATCCGCAATTTGTACCTGGGACAAAAAGTGAAAGTGCGTCTAGAACATGGAGTGACCAACAGTGAAGAAATAGGAAGAGGTGTGCGTCAAGGATGTTGTATGTCACCCATCTTGTTCAACCTTTATGGAGACTGGCTAGCAAAAGAAGCCTTAGAAGGAGTTAGGGATTTTGTGATAGGAGGATACGCTATTAACACCATCAAATATGCGGACGACCTGGTGATTCTGGCAAAGAAACAAGAAATATTGCAAGGAATGATTGACAGGCTGGTGGAAACAGGAAGAAAGTATGGAATGGAAATCAACATAGGTAAATCGAAGGTGATGAGGATATCGAAGAGAGAAGAGCCGCTTCAAATTATCATGGGAAATCAAGAATTAGAGAACGTGAACCAGTTCAAATACTTAGGAAGTGTACTGACGAAAGATGCCTATTGCACCAAGGAGATAAGATCAAGAATTGCCATGGCCAAGAAAGCATTTATGAAGAAGAGAACTTTGCTAATTAGTAGTCTGAACCTAGAGCTACGTAAAAACCTGGTGAAGTGTTATATTTGGAGTATTGCTTTGTAAGGATCAGAGACATGGACTTTGAGGAAATTAGAGAAGAAATATTTAGAAAGTTTTGAAATGTGGTGCTGGAGACAGATAGAAAATATAAAGTGGATGGACATGGTGACAAACGAAGAGGTTCTGAGTAGAGTGGGTGAGAAGAAGTCAATCATACACACAATTCATGGATAACAAAATTCGTGTACCAAGTTTGAAAACCTGCCGGAAGGCAGAATACTTACTACTACTACTACTACTCCACAGAATTGGCATACTTGCGTCTCCAAATTGCGTGTTGTGTTCTCAGGAAGAGGAAATGAATATGGATCACCTGGCAAACTGTGAAGCTCTTAAAGTTCAAAAAGACATTACTTCAAAGTATTGGGAAGCAAGAGCAAAAATGACTTTGGTGTCAAGTTGTGGGCATTAGATACATACATACATACATAAAACTCCAAGGCTTTAGTTTTTAAGTATTCTTTGATATTACTGCAGTCCTTTTCATTTGCACAAAAAAGTTTTATCCCTTGTGGACAGTATTGTCCAGTGATGTCTTCGGAAACGATATCTTTAATTTGTTGTCTGAACTGAAGATAGTTGATTTTGGTCAGTACAATTATAGGTGGCAGCTTCTTTACCTTTGGTTTAGGTTTTGTATTACCTTGCATGGACGCAGATGTTTTCACACTTGTGCTGGTGACAGTCATGTAGGTACTGTTACTTGATGTAGCTTCAGAGATCGCTGGAGCTTGAAGCAGCCGTGACTAGTTAATATTCATTTGTGTGCTTATGTGGAGGCCTGTCATGGAGACATCATTTCTGAAGTAAGTTTTCCTTTGTAATTAATTTGTTTAATTAATTCCTTTGTTTTGTAATTAACTGATGCTCACCTGTGAATTTTCGGCTATCAAAATGTGTTAGTTTGAGTTTTGTAATTTCAGGGTAGGATATAAGGGGAATTATTTGATTTGCATTTCTCTATAGTTATTTTCAGCATTGGAAATTAAATTTAAGGGGTGAGAGTTTTGGTTCTGTAGTTCGGAGGGGGGGGGGGGGTAAAAATGAACATGACAAAATTATCTTAAAATTAAATATGCACTGATTTTGAGGCGGACATTTGGTTTTCTCTCATTACTTTGTTGTATGTTGTGTAGGCTTAGCCCCAACTAGAAATTGACTGGTAAGCTCTGTGGATTATCTAAAAGCACTGTTGAATTAAAACATGCAAGGTGGCACTAATTCAGTTCCAAATTAAAACGAAAGCACAATCCTAACCGAGATTTAGATGAGCTCAAGTTTAATGCTCGTAGTAACGGATAAAAGCTGATAAATAAACAAAGGTCAGACCCTGTGGAGTACTTAAAAATAAATGAAAATAAATTTTTAATCTGTAATGTATATAACTTGTTGAAATTTGTGAATTTTCAGAACAGGCATTCGGGCCTCTTGTGCTAGCATCTGTAAATTGTTTTATATATATATATTGGGCTTCTTGTACATTAAATTACTAGCCCAAGGGCCATTTTGAGTGTATTCAAAAACCATAGAATAAGTAAGATGTTCTAGATGTTATTTCTTCAGAATATTTTTAATTTGCTTGAAGATAAAAGTGTTACCTGATTCAGAATAAATTGTATCTACAAAGGTGCCTTTGTCTTGAAATTAAAAGAAACCCTTTATTAAGTAGTAAGTGATAATTATTTGAAATTGATTAGGATCTGGGTCCAGTTACCAATGCAGTATTTTCAGGGTCGGCTTACAATTTTCTTAAGAGCCTCTCTCTGTCCTACGTCCTCATTCCCTAGTTTTCCTTGGTTTAAGGAAAGTTAAAACTCTGTGCTTCAACACACTTAGTGTTTTATTTTAAACAACAATGGGTTTCTGAATGTCAATGAATAAATGTCGGTATAACAGTTTAGGGAGGAGAGTGCATGAAAATAGATACCTCCACAAGGAACCCCACCGCTTAATGTTTAGCTTGAATGTCAAAATAATACACTAACTTCAGCCCATGTTTATGCATACTGGTAGGCCAATGATAAATTCAACAATGATGCTTTGTTACATAAGTGATCAAAGTTACCACCAAACTACGGAATGGATTTGCTTTGAAATCTAATGGGCACCCCAAATTTGAATGCTACAAATGGACAAAAAAGATCTAAATTAGGTTCAAGTAAATAAGGTATACCTCATTAACTCCTTAAGGGCATGTCCATGAGAATCATGACAAAATCCTTAATTTTTAAAATTATAATTTATTTTTTTTAACAAAAATACGGTACTGTTTTCAGAAGGTAAAAGTTTGAGAGAATGTAGGTAGCATTAAATTTCTTGGATTACACCTGCATTTGTTTGTAATTTGAGAAAGAATCCCACTATTCTGATGGCAGACCTAATGGCTTCATTTTAGATTTATTTTCCATTGGTATTATGTGCTTGTGTATTAATAGGCCTATATAGAAGATACAAAATTATTGGAAAATATTATCAACATATTAGGTAAGCAAACATATTATTTAAGTTGTAATTATTGCTTATATTATGCCTTTTATTAAGACTTCAAAAATACATAGCACCTTGTAACATGAGTTACCAGAAACATTGAAAAGTTGTTATTAAGGTTTTCACATTTAGTGTATAGAAACAAAAAATTAAATTCATTTCATACTTGTTGATTTAAAAAAATAATAATAATAATAAAAAACAAAACAAAAAAAAACAACATTAGCATTGATTTGAGTTTCCATGCATAACCAAGAAGTCATAATTTTATTTTCAATTTGTGTAACGTGAGTTACAATAGATGCATTCCAAGCACAGTCAAATACAGACTTTAACTTAAAAGTAGAAAATACAACCAGCCTTTCATAAATACAGCAGGCAGGCTGATGCCTAATTTAAGGTAACATTAGCCCCATTAGTACTTTTCATTAAAATTTTAAATTTAGGACTTTAGGATTATTTTTCAGCCATGCCTTTATCTGCAGCAGAAAAAATTAAAAGGTGGAGGAGGTGAAGAAGTTAAAGGATGAGGGAAATTATCTATAATAATGAGAGGAAGTGTTTGTCTGTTTGTCTGTCTGTGTTTGATGCCCAGCGAAATCTACTGCAGAGATCTGAAGTTTTAAGCATAGATGAACTGAACGGTGGTTGAATGAACCTCGAAACTGGATTTTTAGTTGTTTCATTATAATTATTAATCATTTAGTTTATGAATTATTTGCGTGTAGGTGTTAATAAATCTGCCTACAGGAGATGACGCAGCGGTTGGGTGGTAGGCCAAGTCCCTCCAGGGATGTAGCGTCGCGGAGTTTTAGGTGTTAATAAATATGTTTTAATTATTTTGCTCTTAATTTTTAGATTAATTATCATGGCCGAAGCTGCAGGCACCTTCTAGTGAAGAATATAGGGAAAAGCATAAACAATGTATGAATAAACTAAGAGAAAAACAAAAGCAAGAACCAGCTACAATGAAGGAAAGGAAAAGAAATGCAATTAAATGGGAATAAAGAAGAAAGAAAGGATAGAGAGGCCTGGTGAAGCTGTGTCTTCAAGTACTTGTAGTGCTGGAATATCACACAGAATTCCTATTTATCATCAGACCTATGCCTCAAGCTCTGAAGCTGAAAATTAAATAATTTCTATTGCATGTCAAACAAAAGGGAACATTAAAAATGGTTTTGTCCTTGTCGAGTTACATCAGAACAGAAAAAACAATTTAGTTAAGTTTCGGTATGCAGCAAGCAGTATGTCAAAGTGATGCCGATGAACATGGCGAAATAGAAGTGACCAGTCTGAGAAGTGTTGAAAGCAATGTTCTGTTCAAAATAGATTAAAAAGAACAACGGCTTTCATTAATTTCAAACAGATAATTGAGATTTTGCTTGTTCCTGAAGTTTAAATGAAAGGAAATTGAATGTATTACAAATTCAGTAAAGGAATTGGCATTTTTAGAATTGTAGGAAATATGGTACAGTATAATAAATAATTCAGGGGAAGTAGGTGAAGTGGCACTTCACAAATAATTTTACCTTACCAGTTTATTTTCCTTATCATGTACCGGTATGTTGGTTTTACTTTAAATAATTTTGCCTATTTTTGTACTGCACTCTAATCTCTTGTGGCTTTCCTGATGCATGAATGTGAGACTGACTTCTTGCGTACAGCATTTGTTTACTTTCTGCTAGTGATGAACATTGTTGAGTATCTCTGATATCTCACAAAAAATAGCACTGATATTGTGCACGAAAGTTGGCTACAAGACCAACTAGGTGTAGAATAGCCTCCCTTCCACAAGGTCTACAGACCTTGCCCCTGCAATGCCCTTATCACACAGAGCTTAACTGGTTTGGTTGCTATGGCAACCATGATGTCATCCGCTTCGTGGTGTCAATAGAAAGGTGTTGCAGTGAGGTAGAGTACATTTTAGTCTTTGCTACTTTGAGCGAGACATCATAGCTCATGCATGTTCCCCAACTCATGACTCTTGAGCATCCAACAGTAAGCAGTAGAGGCGTGGTCTCTCTGCCATAAGCTCTTGAGCGGGAATTCAAAGTAATTAAGGAAAATTGTTTGTGTCACATAAGTTCCAGCATTATGAAATGTTTTTAACAAATATAACACTAACCTGTATACATCTAAATAGTCATACATGCGTTTTATGTGTTGAGATTACTGTAAATTATCCATAGGTAGATAGATAGATACGAGTAGAAAGATAGATATATATTCACCCGTGTTATTGTGAAGTACATGGCCTCATCAACTGGGGAAATACAACTTACATAAGATCTGTACATTGCATTCCCACACAACCGCACAAAAATTAATTACATGTCACTTAATATCAATTTTACTACGCAGTGGTAATCTATAAAAATTGCTTAAGTTTCTTTTTGGACTACTTTTATTCTTTAAAGACCATTTGAGGAGGATCGTTTCAAAATGTATTAAACTAGGAGGTGCCCGTGGCTTCGCCACGATAATTCTTTTAAAAATTAAAAATTAAGAGTATAATAATTATTAAAGCATTATATTTATTAACACTTGCACGCGAATCATTCATAAACTAAGCCATGAATAATTAATGAAACAGCTAAAATTCCTGCTTTAGAGTACATTCCACGACATGAAAGCGCCCCCTGCAGTGGCGGACACAGAATTTTATTTCGGGGGGGGATTTGAATAGGTAGAAAGAATACTACAAAAAATTAATTAACTTACATATATAATTAGTTTATAAAACTGGCCGCTTAGAGTGCATATATAGCCTTTTTTTTTCAAATTTCGGGGGGGGATCTATCCCCCCAATCCCCCCCTCTGCGTCCGCCACTGGCCCCCTGGGAAAACTATATCAGAATCGATTATGCAGTTCCAAAGAACCTGTGAACACATAATACTTATTGTTTCTCAGCTGTTTATTGACATGAATATGATGTGAATTTTATTTTATCAATTCAGTGTAATTTTCAGAAATTATATAATGTTTCAAGGGAAGGAATGGTTTGTTTGGATTATTATTATCAGCGATATTTCAAGAGATAAAACCATGAATATTTTACAGCTGTTGCCCCCGACTTCGCCCGCCATTATTCATTGACTCCAGGATTTTTAAGAAAATTACACTGGTAGATTATTAAAAATGTTTGTGGTTCAGAGCTATGAAAATTGTAAGTAAAAATAAAATTAGAATATTTGTTCATTGTGTTCATTTCACTTAGGCCTTATATAATAAAGAAACGGTTTTCCTTCCTAATTTTGTAGTCGTCATGAAAGTTTAGACTGCGAGAGACGAACATCACCGAGTATACCCGATGTCTCACGAAGCGGGCGAGCAAGCACGCTATTTAGGGCCGTTGAATTGTATAAGAGTAGATGCACTCTTGGTCAAAATACAGTTTGATACGATTTCACCCTATTTCTTAAGCGCTCTTTAACACTATGAACTCAGAATGGTACATTTCATGTTATATCCCATGTTAATTCACTGTCAAAGTTGAAGTATCGGATCAAATCGTATTATGTGCACGGGAATGAACGATTCAAAACATATTATGTACAACTTAATTTTTACACCGGGCATTCAACCCACGTTTTGGCTGATATTTCCCAATAATTTTTATGCTGATTCATCCGTAAGTTTAGCTGTTGTATGTTATTTCATTGTATCATCATGGAAGGAAGTGAAGCTGTTCCAAAAAGATTGAAAGGAAGCAGAAAACAAACCAAGACTGGGATAACCGAACTACAGCGTTTTTTGATCAACATTGTGACAGTATTTTTATATTGTACTTTTCTAATGGAGGTATGAGAAATAGTGTAATGATAAAAAAAATACATCTTAAAGGTCATAATATTCTTGTTCAAGCCATTTTATTATTGTGCTCGCATGGCATTTCAGAATCAGTGTGAAGCCGGTATTTAAAAAAAGAATCACCTACTGGCTGATCTGGCAGCACACAAAATTCATTTTAAAACCTTCCACAAATTAATGAGGGAGTGTCCAGCAGATAGAAGAAGTTTCTGCTTTGATTTGCAACAGGTTTGCAATTATGATTAGCAGCAATTATCAATTGGCGAAGCTTACTATTTCCGCCAAATATTGTTTTATGCACTGTGTGTCACTGATATCAGTAAAAGAATGCAACATTCTTTAAATAGAACGAGACTGAAGGTGGCAGAGAGACGATTGAGGTAGCATCGGGTGTGATCTCTTATTTGGAGGAAGTTCATTTTGAGGATTCAGTCACCACTATTAGACTTCGCTGATGGCTGCAGAGGTCAAAATAAAAACATGTAGCCTATGTAATTCATGCTCTTGTTAATTGGTCATTTTCCTCCGGGAATAGAATATTATATAATATAGGCTCAATATTTTTACACTGGGTGACTAGTTTTAAGCATAAAGAAGAGTCTTAGCATAACATGCTTCACCATTTCGTGTTGTAAAACGTAACAGAGGTAAGGGATCAAAATGTGGAGAAAACTACAGGCCTAATTTTAAACGCATTTAATACGTTTTGTGGAATGTTCGCTCAACTTTCAGTCCATGAAATTGACATGAGAGTTCACGGGAGTGTCAGAAATTAGCACTTCGGAATTCTTAAAGAGGTGAGGAAAGTGTTGGATGTACAATGACGTGTTTGTGAAACCAGCAATTTGCAAAATTGTATTTTTTCCCCGTAACTCTATGCGTCAGGAAAGATAATGTCAATAAATAAATAAGGATGCTGAAACAGAATGAAAGCTTAGTATTGAAGCCAATAGATGTCAGGGTGTATAGCATACTTCGTGTTTCAATGTCATCAGCTCTACCTACGGAATTGAACGAAACCAAATACTCTCAATAAGAATACCGCCCACTCTACTCTATTCCCTTTGTTCAAACTGTCCACTAGCACAGAGGTGCCATCTGTTGAGTGGGAATGGGCAGCAGTCTCAGAAGCTACTTAATGAACCTATATAGCTGCAGAAATAAATTTGTTTTTCAAAGTCCTGATGACACAGTAACTTATTTTTGTGTTTGATAATGCAGGAATTAGGTCGGGAAATAACACAATTTACACTACCGCTAAACTAACTTAATTAAATGACGATAACACTAATTTTTTAAGTAAAACTTCTTTAGCCGCGGTAGGGGTAAATTAATGATAGGCGTTGTGTGGACTTGACAGATGACCATGTCATGTCTCCTAGCGATGTGTAATAAATAAGGGTGTGGTCGGGACGCTTAGGAATGGAGTTTTCAAGTTTTAACTGTCGACAGGTGTGTGAGGCATATATATATATAATAGGAGCATTCCATGGCTTCTGCATTCTCACATTATAAGCACAAACACACACACACATATGCACATGCACAATACACAATGGTTAAGATTAAATAATTTCTACATATTATAAGCGTGTGCTAAGTCTGTACATAGGCCAGTCCATACAACACTATCATAATGGAAAGATTTAGCTGCGAGCATTGTACTGCATCATATAAACATAGCGCGTCTCTAAGAAGACACGAAAGAGAAAAGCATACCAACATAACATTCACATGTAACATATGTAATCGTACTTACACTACACATAGGAGTTTACGAAAACATATTATCGACGTCCATGATCGTCGTACCTATCACTGTGATCTGTGTAATACGATATATATATCGAGATGGGGACTGAGTGATCATGTTCAGAGAGAGCACTGTGGAAATAATCAGGTAAGAAGCTAATTTTACTGTGGATGTAATTTATATTAGGGAAAATAATAGATTATTGAAAACTTAATTTTTTTATTTCTGATTTCCAGACAGCGGGACGAGAGGTCAACGCTCAGCCAGAGTCCTGCCAGCGTGATTCTTCTCGTCCTGATACTAATCATCAGGATCATGATATCGTGCCCAGGCAATGCAGACCTTCAAGCCCTCAACCCGGACCGAGCCATCACCATGGACTGTAACGACGCAAATAGCGACGTGCATAATCAACGATAGGAAACCATTCCTAAACAAAGGAAGGGTTGGGGGACCGCAACTAATCGATATTGAACGTTTTCATGATTATCGATACTGCCCTGAATTTATTTGAATTACAGAAAAGGAGAGGTGCGCATGCATCGACGGTGAATCGACGAGAGAGGTGTGGAACCTGAAAGACGGTTAGTAGTACGTGCCTGACTACGAGAGAGAGAAGTTGAAAAGGCAGAAGGGAGAAGACGAGACTGGGATGTGCGACAGCGGTAGAGGCGTTCTGGCATGATGGTGTGTCAGACTTTCATCTGAGGAAATTCTGAATGGGAATTTCACTGATATGACTATATGGAGATAGTCGTTAGCTGGGAAAGCACATCACGTCCGCCGGTACGAGAGACCGCTTCAGCGAACACCAGCTGTGGAGAGAAGAGTGGGTCACGACTGCTCAGTCTGGACTAAGGAAAGATGTGGACACCAGAAAATAGATGGAAACAACACGGGATCAAAGGATAAGTTGGACACCAGCCGTTGAGTATCACATAAACATTTTCCTTTGTTTTTGAGAAATGGGAAATTTTGAGGCATTGTTTCTAAGAAATGTGTGGCGATTAGACGCCGTAAATGAAGGATTAAGAGTAGGGTTAGAAAAATAGAAGTGTGATAAATCTAGGGTGAGGCAATAAAATACAGTAATCCAACCCGTTTCTATTTCTGGTCTAAGTTAAGAAAGAGTAGTCAAGAACTGTGACCGTGGGTTAGTAAAGATAATCTCTATACTTTGGGTTTTTATGGGTGATTGTCTCACGAATGAATACATAGCTCGAGGCAGTTGGTGATGCTCATACAAACCTTGTTTTTTTATAAGACAGGACGCGAGGGGAGTAAGAAAGAAGGGTAATAGGGGCTTACTTAGTATTTCCTGCGAGGGCCTCTCCCTCTTGGTTTTTGTTGGGTGACAGATGACTATCTATGAGTAGATTTCATGCTGGCCCGTAAGGATTGAGTTGTTTTCTTTAAGAGATTTATCGAAGAGTGGGAACCGTATGGATCATGGTAAAGGGAGATAAGAAAGTGAACAGTGAGAGGCAGAAGAAGGCCTATGAGTAGTAGTAGATTAAGCGCCTACCATTGAAAAACTTACATGTTAGGATAGAAGTAGGAATTACTCAAGGGTTATAAAGAGAAAGTTACTGATCTGGGGCGTGAGTTAGTTTCAGTTAGAATTCTAGGGAATTTAGAAACAAGGAAATTGGGTGCCCAGGGAGTAGAATAGTAACTTGAAAAGTATGGAAACCAGAGTAACAAGAAAGAGGGAAAATTAGAACAATGGTATAAACTGCTTACAGAGAGAGGAGTTAAAAGATAATCAATAATAACTGGTTAGTTTAGAAAGAGGAGAATTGGTAATTTTGTGTAGTGAGTTGATGACAAGTAGGTCATTAGCAGGTACTAGAGATTACCCCAGAAAAAAAAAAGAAGAGAAGGGTGAGGTGAGGGAACGCCAGAAGTGTCCCAAATAAAATAAATATAAAGAAATTTATGAGAATTGTGAAAGTCGTCGGTGTTGGAGGCGAACAACGGCCCCACGTGCCTCTAGGAGAGAGTGTCAGGGACCTCTGACATCGATTGTTCAAAATTGTATTTTTGTTTGCGGCCCATTAATATTTTCCCGGTTGCAGGAGAGGAGTCAGATTGTTTGTAACTCAAGATCTAGACGCCGCCCCTGTATCGGTGGTCTATCGCCACAGTCACTCTGTGGGTATAGGCCTAAACTTCCATTTCTTTCTTCATGACGCTGTCTTTCCTATCTATCTTTAAATACAATTCTTCATGGACTGTGGACTAGTATAGGAGACATAGGTGGGATTATTAAGTGTAATATGTAGAGTCAAGGACTGGATTATGAATTGAAAATCTTTATTTATTCGAAAGAAAGTATAATATATATATTGAGATATCCTGAAGTTGCAAATGTAAGTGACTACACAAGTTAGTAGTAAATTAGAAGGATAATACAAGACGTTCTAGTAGATACCTGGAAATAAAGCACGAAAGGAGATTAAGTAATTAATTAGGGAGTTGTTATTGTTGAACAGAGAACGTACTTATACAGTTAAACTGGGTATACTAACCTTGAATAATTAAATACCACCCTACCAATAAAAAAATGTTGAATGGTTAATGTTGTGTAAATGTAAGTTATTGTATATAAGATTGTTATTGTTGAAAAGAGAAAAAAAAATAATATATTAAATAAAATTATGGTTATTGTTATGCAAAGTAAATTAACGTGAAGTTCAGATTTTTTACCCTTATCCTGGTAATGGTTTGAGAGTCGCTGATTTTTGGTATGAGTTATATACTTTGGTAGTGAGCACTGAAAAAGGAGAAAAAGAAGAAATAGAGAGAAGCAGAATAATAAAAGAAAGGTAAATCCGAACCCATTCCCGTCTCCGCTGTTAAAATTAAAAGCTAGTCGAGAGGCTGGTAGGTAAATAGCTTGTGTATCTACAATTTAATTTGTGACTGGGCTGATATATAACAAAAAGAAAGGAGGAAGCGTATTGATGATGGCGCCCGTTAATATAAATTTTCATCAATATTATCAAAACTGGGTAAATTGTTAAAAGAAAGAGAAAGTAGACTGGGAGTAGGAAATTTGCAATCACCCGGTGACAGAGGTAACTGTACTGAACCTTGGAATGGGGGTTATGCGTGTCGTGTCAGGACGACACCTTAGGAAGTGACCTTGTTTTGTTGGAGTTCAGTAAACTTATGTATGACGATTGAGAATAATCCAATATTGGTCATCACAGATTTTGGCGATTTGTCATACAGTAAGAAAGCTCGTCACATAGTTTGGCGCCCATAGCGTGGGGCTGTGATAGTTTCATAGTAGGATAATTTTGATAGTAATTTTGATAGTAATTTTGACCCATAGCGTGGGGCGATGGTTTGTTAATTTATGACGGGCCCAAATTAACGTGAAGTCCAGTCTTCACATATTTTGGTCGCCCATACCGTGGGGCTTGATATAAGAAAAGAAAATAAACATTAATCAGTTAAAATTGGAAACTTAAAATACGAGTCGTCATATATCTTGGAGCCCATAGCATGGGGCGAGTTGTGTTAAAATCACATATTTTGATAGCCCATAGCGTGAGGCAGTGATAGTTTGATATCCTAACGTGAGGCGAGATAGTGTTAAAAGCATTTTGGGAGTTAGGTTAGTATAACTGAAATTTATTCTCAAAAAAAAAATAAAAATAATAATAACATATTTTTGGGAAAAGAATAATGACTATTGACAAATTAAGGACTTCTATAGATGACTAAGACAGACGACTGAACTATTGTGTTCTAATATTTTTTTCAGTGGTATTGTTAATATATAAATATGGCTACTTATGTTGATCCATATGCACAAATAAGAGCAGCGGAGTTAACCCAAGCTATTAGGAAATTGAGGAAGGCGGATTTAGAGGCAGAATGTGATAGAGTAAAGTTACCGACCACAGGTACAAGGGATGAGTTAAGACAACGCTTGTTAGATTATGCCCGTAAGAACCCTCAGTCATTTCAAGTGTTAATTACGGCTTTTGCTCTGAGTCAGGAAGTTTTGGAAGAAGATTTAGTTGAACATAATATAACGGTTCCACAAGATTCATATGGAGATGTAGTGTATACATGGGTTAAGTTAATGCGTAGGAAGGCCATGGCGGTAGCTGATTCAGAAGAAGTTGTACCAGTAGTACCATCGTTTACAATTCAGTTAGAGCCGCATAAACCAAATACTTTGGATCTGGTTCGTAAATGGAACATTAAATTCAAACCTGGGGATAGCATTTACTTATTTTTGGAGAGATTGGAAGATTTAAAACAAAGTTCTAAGTTACAGGGTGTAGAGTTATTGTCAGTATTACCCGAAATTTTACAAGATTCAGCTTTACTTTGGTACAGGAACAGATTAACAGATTGGCCTACATGGGAAGCTTTTTTGAAAGAGTTTAGAGAATATTACTTGCCTATTGATGAGGAAGACTCGCTTTTGGATGAGATTAGACAGAGAACGCAAGGTCCTAAAGAATCGATTTTTGATTATGTTAATGCTATTCAAACGTTAATGAGGAGGCTGAGTACTCCAATGAGTCCTCAACAAATTATGAAGAATGTTATTAAAAATTTGCGTCCTGACGTAAAATTGTACATTAGACCTGCAGAGATTCAAACTATAACAGATTTAATACGTGTAGGTAGACAGTATGAACAAATATTGTTAGATTCTGAGAGATATATTCCTCCTCCAACGCAGGTTAGAGCTACAATTAAAGAAACGGCTTATAAACCTCAGAGACAAGTTGTTATACCTTCAGTTCATACAGCGTTAGGAATTCAGGGAAAACAGGAACTTCCATCGTCCGAGTTACAAAAGAAACCCAATGTTAGTTTTTCTGCAAAGACGTGGGACAAAGAACGAAATTCAAGTCATGTAAATGATTCTAGAATAGTTAAAGCAACAGAAAATAAAGAGAGACAGGATGAGTCGAGGGATAATGGTAAAAACACCACTTTACGTTTTTCAAATAACCAGCGATGTTGGAATTGTGATAAAACAGGACATAGGCAGTTCGAGTGTAAGACACCTCGTAGAGTTACTCCACGCACTACGATTAAATGTTATAATTGTAATAAGCTTGGACATAGGTCTATTGATTGTAGGATGCCCCAAGAAAGAAAAGTTAGGCCTACAAATTCTTTACGACAATTAACTAAAAATCAGGCTTGTGTGATGTTAAATATAAATCCTACAGATTTAGTCAATGGAGATAGATGTTTTGTTGAAATTTTGCTGGAGGATATTACATTTATTGCTTTAATAGATTCCGGTTCAGATAAAACTTATGTGGGAGAGAAAGGTGACTTTTTATGTAAAATGTTAGATTTAGCAGTAGAAGAATCTGAAGTTAGGGTAGTGCAACTAGCAGATAAAACTTATAGTTCTATAACAGGAGAGAGAACTTTTGAGATGAAATTGCAGGACAGGATCTTTCAGATAAAATGTAAAATTATGCCAAATTTAGCAGTAGATATGATTCTGGGCATGGACGTTTTGAAACAAATTGGGTTAGTAGTAGATTTGCAAGATGGGACTTGGTATTTCAGAGATGAACCAGCAAATATTTTTCAATTTGTTAAGGCTATAGATTTAAAAGAAGAAGATCAACTACATAATATTCTTACTTTACCTACACCTCAGGAAAGGGACAGATTGAATATGTTTTTGGAAAATCAGTTACAGAAATTTGATCAGTGTACTGGACTTACAGACTTGATTTCTCATGTTATTGATACAGGCGATGCAAAACCTATAAAACAAAGATATTATCCAGTATCACCCATTCTGGAAAAAGTTATACACGCGGAAATAGATAAAATGTTATTGGAAAAAGTTATAGAGCCTTCAAATTCACCTTGGTCGTCTCCGGTAGTTATGGTAAAGAAACCAGATAGAACATGGAGGTTTTGCGTAGATTTCAGAAAAGTAAATAATTGTACTAAAAGAGATAGTTATCCTTTGAACATGTGTTGAGTAAATTACGACATGCTCGGTATATCAGTACAATAGATTTGAAAAATGGGTATTGGCAAGTTCCATTAGATGAAGCAAGTAAAGAAAAAACAGCATTTACCGTACCTGGTAGAGGATTGTATCAGTTTCGAGTTATGCCTTTTGGAATCCATAACGCACCAGCCTCGTTTCAAAGATTAGTTGATACTATATTAAGAGAAGAGATAGGAGAGAAATGCTTTTGTTATTATGATGAAATAGTACTTATTAGCGAGACATTTGAAGAACATTTGTCCTTGTTAGAAAAAGTCTTAGAGAAATTAAGAAAAGCTAACCTGAAAATTAATAGGGAAAAATCAAAATTTTGCAGAAGTGAATTAAAATATTTGGGTCATATCATTACTCCATTAGGAATTGCTGTAGATTCAGATAAAATCTCGTGTATCCTTGAGTATCCAGCCCCTACAAAAGTCAAGGAAGTACGAGCATTTTTAGGATTGGCTTCTTGGTACCGACGATTCATTCCATTTTTTTCTGAAGTTGTAAAGCCCCTCACTGCACTTCTGAAAAAGAATCAGAAATGGCGTTGGACTAAGGAATGTCAGGAATCTTTTGATGAATTAAAATCGAAATTATCTAGTAGTCCTATATTAACTTGTCCAGATTATACTAAACCCCTAGTGTTACAGACTGACGCTAGTTTTTCAGGACTAGGAGAGGAGACAGGAGAGGAAGGAGAGGAAAAAGTAATAGCTTATGCTAGTAGAACTTTAACGGTAGGTGAGCAAAAGTGGGCAATAGTCGAGAAAGAATTGTTAGCTATATTGTGGGCAGTTCAAAAGTTTCGTCCTTATTTGGAAGGTTATCATTTTAAAGTATATACTGATCACTTTGCTCTGAAATGGTTAAATACATTGCAGAATCCGACCGGACGATTAGCTAGGTGGAGTTTATTGCTCCAGGAGTATGATTTTGAAGTAATACATAGGCCTGGTAGATTACAAAAAGTTCCGGATGCTTTATCTAGAATACACGAAGGGAAAGTTCAAGAGAAAACGGTAGAGGAAGAATTTTGCCTTTTGTTAACTAATAACTCTGAAGTAGTCGAATGGGAAAATATACAAGATGCTTGGTATATTAAGCGGAAAGCACAAGTACAAAGTAAACCTAAATTTTGGCCAGATTGGAAGGTCGTAGATGAGAAGTTGTACCATTTAAGATTAGATCAGTTAGAACAAACTTTGGAGGGAACAGTGAATAGGTGGAAATTGGTTATACCGCAAGATTATAGGATTAAGGTATTGCAGGAATGTCATGATGCACCTACTGCAGGACATATGGGGATAGCTAAAACTTTCTTTAGAATAGCAAACAAGTATTATTGGCCGGGAATGTTTAGAGATGTTGCTAAGTATGTTACTGCTTGTGAAATATGTCAGAGACAGAAAGTGTTACAAACGGCTCAAGCAGGACCAATGCATTTTTACCAGAAAGAGAAACCTTGGATGACTGTAGCTACTGATTTGTTGGGACCTTACCCACGTTCCAAAAAAGGGAACAGGTACATTGTAGTATTTCAGGACACCTTCACCAAATATATAGAATGTAAAGCGTTAAGGAAAGCAACCAGTAGAGCAGTTACGGAAGCATTTTATGAATTGATTATCCTTAAATGGGGAATTCCGGGATATTTGCTGATGGACAATGGGCCGCAATATACTAGTAAACTAATGCGTGGGATAGCTAAAGCTTTTAATATAACCCCTTGTTATTTACCTGTATATTCACCACAAGGAAATCCGGTAGAAAGAGTTAATAGAGTATTGAAGACCATGATTGCGAGTTACATTGAAAAGGATCAAACAGTTTGGGATGTGTATTTGAGAGAATTTAATTTTGCTATAAATACGGCTAAACATAGTTCCACTGGATGCACTCCTTATATGCTAAATTATGGGAAAGAGCCTGAAATTATCAGCAGAATTGAGAGGGTAGAGAATCAACCGATACAGAAAGAAATTCCAAAGTTTTGGATAGACAGATTTGATAGATTAAAAACGGTACGTCTAATGGTCAGACATAACTTAGAAACTGCTTATAAGAATTCAAGTCATTATTATAATCTTCGGAGGAGAGAGGTGAGATTTTGTCCAGGAGATCTTGTGTTAAGAAGAAACTTTAAATTAAGTGATGCCTCACAAGCTTATGCAGCAGGCTTAAGTGCAAAGTTCGTCGGCCCCTATATTATAAAGAAAAAGCTCAGCGAGAATAGTTATGAACTGACGAACCGTTTTGGTAAACAGTTGGGGAAGTGGCATGTTAAAGACTTGAAACCCTTTGTACCTGGGTAAAAGTTCTTTAAGGCTGGTAAAAGAGACACGCACAGAAAAAAAAAAAGAATGTGGCCTGTGTCAACATTATTTTTTTTATGGTGAGTGTGGGAAGAATGTAACGACGCAAATAGCGACGTGCATAATCAACGATAGGAAACCATTCCTAAACAAAGGAAGGGTTGGGGGACCGCAACTAATCGATATTGAACGTTTTCATGATTATCGATACTGCCCTGAATTTATTTGAATTACAGAAAAGGAGAGGTGCGCATGCGTCGACGGTGAATCGACGAGAGAGGTGTGGAACCTGAAAGACGGTTAGTAGTACGTGCCTGACTACGAGAGAGAGAAGTTGAAAAGGCAGAAGGGAGAAGACGAGACTGGGATGTGCGACAGCGGTAGAGGCGTTCTGGCATGATGGTGTGTCAGACTTTCATCTGAGGAAATTCTGAATGGGAATTTCACTGATATGACTATATGGAGATAGTCGTTAGCTGGGAAAGCACATCACGTCCGCCGGTACGAGAGACCGCTTCAGCGAACACCAGCTGTGGAGAGAAGAGTGGGTCACGACTGCTCAGTCTGGACTAAGGAAAGATGTGGACACCAGAAAATAGATGGAAACAACACGGGATCAAAGGATAAGTTGGACACCAGCCGTTGAGTATCACATAAACATTTTCTTTTGTTTTTGAGAAATGGGAAATTTTGAGGCATTGTTTCTAAGAAATGTGTGGCGATTAGACGCCGTAAATGAAGGATTAAGAGTAGGGTTAGAAAAATAGAAGTGTGATAAATCTAGGGTGAGGCAATAAAATACAGTAATCCAACCCGTTTCTATTTCTGGTCTAAGTTAAGAAAGAGTAGTCAAGAACTGTGACCGTGGGTTAGTAAAGATAATCTCTATACTTTGGGTTTTTATGGGTGATTGTCTCACGAATGAATACATAGCTCGAGGCAGTTGGTGATGCTCATACAAACCTTGTTTTTTTATAAGACAGGACGCGAGGGGAGTAAGAAAGAAGGGTAATAGGGGCTTACTTAGTATTTCTTGCGAGGGCCTCTCCCTCTTGGTTTTTGTTGGGTGACAGATGACTATCTATGAGTAGATTTCATGCTGGCCCGTAAGGATTGAGTTGTTTTCTTTAAGAGATTTATCGAAGAGTGGGAACCGTATGGATCATGGTAAAGGGAGATAAGAAAGTGAACAGTGAGAGGCAGAAGAAGGCCTATGAGTAGTAGTAGATTAAGCGCCTACCATTGAAAAACTTACATGTTAGGATAGAAGTAGGAATTACTCAAGGGTTATAAAGAGAAAGTTACTGATCTGGGGCGTGAGTTAGTTTCAGTTAGAATTCTAGGGAATTTAGAAACAAGGAAATTGGGTGCCCAGGGAGTAGAATAGTAACTTGAAAAGTATGGAAACCAGAGTAACAAGAAAGAGGGAAAATTAGAACAATGGTATAAACTGCTTACAGAGAGAGGAGTTAAAAGATAATCAATAATAACTGGTTAGTTTAGAAAGAGGAGAATTGGTAATTTTGTGTAGTGAGTTGATGACAAGTAGGTCATTAGCAGGTACTAGAGATTACCCCAGAAAAAAAAAGAAGAGAAGGGTGAGGTGAGGGAACGCCAGAAGTGTCCCAAATAAAATAAATATAAAGAAATTTATGAGAATTGTGAAAGTCGTCGGTGTTGGAGGCGAACAACGGCCCCACGTGCCTCTAGGAGAGAGTGTCAGGGACCTCTGACATCGATTGTTCAAAATTGTATTTTTGTTTGCGGCCCATTAATATTTTCCCGGTTGCAGGAGAGGAGTCAGATTGTTTGTAACTCAAGATCTAGACGCCGCCCCTGTATCGGTGGTCTATCGCCACAGTCACTCTGTGGGTATAGGCCTAAACTTCCATTTCTTTCTTCATGACGCTGTCTTTCCTATCTATCTTTAAATACAATTCTTCATGGACTGTGGACTAGTATAGGAGACATAGGTGGGATTATTAAGTGTAATATGTAGAGTCAAGGACTGGATTATGAATTGAAAATCTTTATTTATTCGAAAGAAAGTATAATATATATATTGAGATATCCTGAAGTTGCAAATGTAAGTGACTACACAAGTTAGTAGTAAATTAGAAGGATAATACAAGACGTTCTAGTAGATACCTGGAAATAAAGCACGAAAGGAGATTAAGTAATTAATTAGGGAGTTGTTATTGTTGAACAGAGAACGTACTTATACAGTTAAACTGGGTATACTAACCTTGAATAATTAAATACCACCCTACCAATAAAAAAATGTTGAATGGTTAATGTTGTGTAAATGTAAGTTATTGTATATAAGATTGTTATTGTTGAAAAGAGAAAAAAAATAATATATTAAATAAAATTATGGTTATTGTTATGCAAAGTAAATTAACGTGAAGTTCAGATTTTTGACCCTTATCCTGGTAATGGTTTGAGAGTCGCTGATTTTTTGTATGAGTTATATACTTTGGTAGTGAGCACTGAAAAAGGAGAAAAAGAAGAAATAGAGAGAAGCAGAATAATAAAAGAAAGGTAAATCCGAACCCATTCCCGTCTCCGCTGTTAAAATTAAAAGCTAGTCGAGAGGCTGGTAGGTAAATAGCTTGTGTATCTACAATTTAATTTGTGACTGGGCTGATATATAACAAAAAGAAAGGAGGAAGCGTATTGATGATGGCGCCCGTTAATATAAATTTTCATCAATATTATCAAAACTGGGTAAATTGTTAAAAGAAAGAGAAAGTAGACTGGGAGTAGGAAATTTGCAATCACCCGGTGACAGAGGTAACTGTACTGAACCTTGGAATGGGGGTTATGCGTGTCGTGTCAGGACGACACCTTAGGAAGTGACCTTGTTTTGTTGGAGTTCAGTAAACTTATGTATGACGATTGAGAATAATCCAATATTGGTCATCACAGATTTTGGCGATTTGTCATACAGTAAGAAAGCTCGTCACATAGTTTGGCGCCCATAGCGTGGGGCTGTGATAGTTTCATAGTAGGATAATTTTGATAGTAATTTTGATAGTAATTTTGACCCATAGCGTGGGGCGATGGTTTGTTAATTTATGACGGGCCCAAATTAACGTGAAGTCCAGTCTTCACATATTTTGGTCGCCCATACCGTGGGGCTTGATATAAGAAAAGAAAATAAACATTAATCAGTTAAAATTGGAAACTTAAAATACGAGTCGTCATATATCTTGGAGCCCATAGCATGGGGCGAGTTGTGTTAAAATCACATATTTTGATAGCCCATAGCGTGAGGCAGTGATAGTTTGATATCCTAACGTGAGGCGAGATAGTGTTAAAAGCATTTTGGGAGTTAGGTTAGTATAACTGAAATTTATTCTCAAAAAAAAAATAAAAATAATAATAACATATTTTTGGGAAAAGAATAATGACTATTGACAAATTAAGGACTTCTATAGATGACTAAGACAGACGACTGAACTATTGTGTTCTAATATTTTTTTCAGTGGTATTGTTAATATATAAATATGGCTACTTATGTTGATCCATATGCACAAATAAGAGCAGCGGAGTTAACCCAAGCTATTAGGAAATTGAGGAAGGCGGATTTAGAGGCAGAATGTGGTAGAGTAAAGTTACCGACCACAGGTACAAGGGATGAGTTAAGACAACGCTTGTTAGATTATGCCCGTAAGAACCCTCAGTCATTTCAAGTGTTAATTACGGCTTTTGCTCTGAGTCAGGAAGTTTTGGAAGAAGATTTAGTTGAACATAATATAACGGTTCCACAAGATTCATATGGAGATGTAGTGTATACATGGGTTAAGTTAATGCGTAGGAAGGCCATGGCGGTAGCTGATTCAGAAGAAGTTGTACCAGTAGTACCATCGTTTACAATTCAGTTAGAGCCGCATAAACCAAATACTTTGGATCTGGTTCGTAAATGGAACATTAAATTCAAACCTGGGGATAGCATTTACTTATTTTTGGAGAGATTGGAAGATTTAAAACAAAGTTCTAAGTTACAGGGTGTAGAGTTATTGTCAGTATTACCCGAAATTTTACAAGATTCAGCTTTACTTTGGTACAGGAACAGATTAACAGATTGGCCTACATGGGAAGCTTTTTTGAAAGAGTTTAGAGAATATTACTTGCCTATTGATGAGGAAGACTCGCTTTTGGATGAGATTAGACAGAGAACGCAAGGTCCTAAAGAATCGATTTTTGATTATGTTAATGCTATTCAAACGTTAATGAGGAGGCTGAGTACTCCAATGAGTCCTCAACAAATTATGAAGAATGTTATTAAAAATTTGCGTCCTGGCGTAAAATTGTACATTAGACCTGCAGAGATTCAAACTATAACAGATTTAATACGTGTAGGTAGACAGTATGAACAAATATTGTTAGATTCTGAGAGATATATTCCTCCTCCAACGCAGGTTAGAGCTACAATTAAAGAAACGGCTTATAAACCTCAGAGACAAGTTGTTATACCTTCAGTTCATACAGCGTTAGGAATTCAGGGAAAACAGGAACTTCCATCGTCCGAGTTACAAAAGAAACCCAATGTTAGTTTTTCTGCAAAGACGTGGGACAAAGAACGAAATTCAAGTCATGTAAATGATTCTAGAATAGTTAAAGCAACAGAAAATAAAGAGAGACAGGATGAGTCGAGGGATAATGGTAAAAACACCACTTTACGTTTTTCAAATAACCAGCGATGTTGGAATTGTGATAAAACAGGACATAGGCAGTTCGAGTGTAAGACACCTCGTAGAGTTACTCCACGCACTACGATTAAATGTTATAATTGTAATAAGCTTGGACATAGGTCTATTGATTGTAGGATGCCCCAAGAAAGAAAAGTTAGGCCTACAAATTCTTTACGACAATTAACTAAAAATCAGGCTTGTGTGATGTTAAATATAAATCCTACAGATTTAGTCAATGGAGATAGATGTTTTGTTGAAATTTTGCTGGAGGATATTACATTTATTGCTTTAATAGATTCCGGTTCAGATAAAACTTATGTGGGAGAGAAAGGTGACTTTTTATGTAAAATGTTAGATTTAGCAGTAGAAGAATCTGAAGTTAGGGTAGTGCAACTAGCAGATAAAACTTATAGTTCTATAACAGGAGAGAGAACTTTTGAGATGAAATTGCAGGACAGGATCTTTCAGATAAAATGTAAAATTATGCCAAATTTAGCAGTAGATATGATTCTGGGCATGGACGTTTTGAAACAAATTGGGTTAGTAGTAGATTTGCAAGATGGGACTTGGTATTTCAGAGATGAACCAGCAAAATTTTTTCAATTTGTTAAGGCTATAGATTTAAAAGAAGAAGATCAACTACATAATATTCTTACTTTACCTACACCTCAGGAAAGGGACAGATTGAATATGTTTTTGGAAAATCAGTTACAGAAATTTGATCAGTGTACTGGACTTACAGACTTGATTTCTCATGTTATTGATACAGGCGATGCAAAACCTATAAAACAAAGATATTATCCAGTATCACCCATTCTGGAAAAAGTTATACACGCGGAAATAGATAAAATGTTATTGGAAAAAGTTATAGAGCCTTCAAATTCACCTTGGTCGTCTCCGGTAGTTATGGTAAAGAAACCAGATAGAACATGGAGGTTTTGCGTAGATTTCAGAAAAGTAAATAATTGTACTAAAAGAGATAGTTATCCTTTGAACATGTGTTGAGTAAATTACGACATGCTCGGTATATCAGTACAATAGATTTGAAAAATGGGTATTGGCAAGTTCCATTAGATGAAGCAAGTAAAGAAAAAACAGCATTTACCGTACCTGGTAGAGGATTGTATCAGTTTCGAGTTATGCCTTTTGGAATCCATAACGCACCAGCCTCGTTTCAAAGATTAGTTGATACTATATTAAGAGAAGAGATAGGAGAGAAATGCTTTTGTTATTTGGATGATATAGTACTTATTAGCGAGACATTTGAAGAACATTTGTCCTTGTTAGAAAAAGTCTTAGAGAAATTAAGAAAAGCTAACCTGAAAATTAATAGGGAAAAATCAAAATTTTGCAGAAGTGAATTAAAATATTTGGGTCATATCATTACTCCATTAGGAATTGCTGTAGATTCAGATAAAATCTCGTGTATCCTTGAGTATCCAGCCCCTACAAAAGTCAAGGAAGTACGAGCATTTTTAGGATTGGCTTCTTGGTACCGACGATTCATTCCATTTTTTTCTGAAGTTGTAAAGCCCCTCACTGCACTTCTGAAAAAGAATCAGAAATGGCGTTGGACTAAGGAATGTCAGGAATCTTTTGATGAATTAAAATCGAAATTATCTAGTAGTCCTATATTAACTTGTCCAGATTATACTAAACCCCTAGTGTTACAGACTGACGCTAGTTTTTCAGGACTAGGAGAGGAGACAGGAGAGGAAGGAGAGGAAAAAGTAATAGCTTATGCTAGTAGAACTTTAACGGTAGGTGAGCAAAAGTGGGCAATAGTCGAGAAAGAATTGTTAGCTATATTGTGGGCAGTTCAAAAGTTTCGTCCTTATTTGGAAGGTTATCATTTTAAAGTATATACTGATCACTTTGCTCTGAAATGGTTAAATACATTGCAGAATCCGACCGGACGATTAGCTAGGTGGAGTTTATTGCTCCAGGAGTATGATTTTGAAGTAATACATAGGCCTGGTAGATTACAAAAAGTTCCGGATGCTTTATCTAGAATACACGAAGGGAAAGTTCAAGAGAAAACGGTAGAGGAAGAATTTTGCCTTTTGTTAACTAATAACTCTGAAGTAGTCGAATGGGAAAATATACAAGATGCTTGGTATATTAAGCGGAAAGCACAAGTACAAAGTAAACCTAAATTTTGGCCAGATTGGAAGGTCGTAGATGAGAAGTTGTACCATTTAAGATTAGATCAGTTAGAACAAACTTTGGAGGGAACAGTGAATAGGTGGAAATTGGTTATACCGCAAGATTATAGGATTAAGGTATTGCAGGAATGTCATGATGCACCTACTGCAGGACATATGGGGATAGCTAAAACTTTCTTTAGAATAGCAAATAAGTATTATTGGCCGGGAATGTTTAGAGATGTTGCTAAGTATGTTACTGCTTGTGAAATATGTCAGAGACAGAAAGTGTTACAAACGGCTCAAGCAGGACCAATGCATTTTTACCAGAAAGAGAAACCTTGGATGACTGTAGCTACTGATTTGTTGGGACCTTACCCACGTTCCAAAAAAGGGAACAGGTACATTGTAGTATTTCAGGACACCTTCACCAAATATATAGAATGTAAAGCGTTAAGGAAAGCAACCAGTAGAGCAGTTACGGAAGCATTTTATGAATTGATTATCCTTAAATGGGGAATTCCGGGATATTTGCTGATGGACAATGGGCCGCAATATACTAGTAAACTAATGCGTGGGATAGCTAAAGCTTTTAATATAACCCCTTGTTATTTACCTGTATATTCACCACAAGGAAATCCGGTAGAAAGAGTTAATAGAGTATTGAAGACCATGATTGCGAGTTACATTGAAAAGGATCAAACAGTTTGGGATGTGTATTTGAGAGAATTTAATTTTGCTATAAATACGGCTAAACATAGTTCCACTGGATGCACTCCTTATATGCTAAATTATGGGAAAGAGCCTGAAATTATCAGCAGAATTGAGAGGGTAGAGAATCAACCGATACAGAAAGAAATTCCAAAGTTTTGGATAGACAGATTTGATAGATTAAAAACGGTACGTCTAATGGTCAGACATAACTTAGAAACTGCTTATAAGAATTCAAGTCATTATTATAATCTTCGGAGGAGAGAGGTGAGATTTTGTCCAGGAGATCTTGTGTTAAGAAGAAACTTTAAATTAAGTGATGCCTCACAAGCTTATGCAGCAGGCTTAAGTGCAAAGTTCGTCGGCCCCTATATTATAAAGAAAAAGCTCAGCGAGAATAGTTATGAACTGACGAACCGTTTTGGTAAACAGTTGGGGAAGTGGCATGTTAAAGACTTGAAACCCTTTGTACCTGGGTAAAAGTTCTTTAAGGCTGGTAAAAGAGACACGCACAGAAAAAAAAAAAGAATGTGGCCTGTGTCAACATTATTTTTTTTATGGTGAGTGTGGGAAGAATGTAACGACGCAAATAGCGACGTGCATAATCAACGATAGGAAACCATTCCTAAACAAAGGAAGGGTTGGGGGACCGCAACTAATCGATATTGAACGTTTTCATGATTATCGATACTGCCCTGAATTTATTTGAATTACAGAAAAGGAGAGGTGCGCATGCGTCGACGGTGAATCGACGAGAGAGGTGTGGAACCTGAAAGACGGTTAGTAGTACGTGCCTGACTACGAGAGAGAGAAGTTGAAAAGGCAGAAGGGAGAAGACGAGACTGGGATGTGCGACAGCGGTAGAGGCGTTCTGGCATGATGGTGTGTCAGACTTTCATCTGAGGAAATTCTGAATGGGAATTTCACTGATATGACTATATGGAGATAGTCGTTAGCTGGGAAAGCACATCACGTCCGCCGGTACGAGAGACCGCTTCAGCGAACACCAGCTGTGGAGAGAAGAGTGGGTCACGACTGCTCAGTCTGGACTAAGGAAAGATGTGGACACCAGAAAATAGATGGAAACAACACGGGATCAAAGGATAAGTTGGACACCAGCCGTTGAGTATCACATAAACATTTTCTTTTGTTTTTGAGAAATGGGAAATTTTGAGGCATTGTTTCTAAGAAATGTGTGGCGATTAGACGCCGTAAATGAAGGATTAAGAGTAGGGTTAGAAAAATAGAAGTGTGATAAATCTAGGGTGAGGCAATAAAATACAGTAATCCAACCCGTTTCTATTTCTGGTCTAAGTTAAGAAAGAGTAGTCAAGAACTGTGACCGTGGGTTAGTAAAGATAATCTCTATACTTTGGGTTTTTATGGGTGATTGTCTCACGAATGAATACATAGCTCGAGGCAGTTGGTGATGCTCATACAAACCTTGTTTTTTTATAAGACAGGACGCGAGGGGAGTAAGAAAGAAGGGTAATAGGGGCTTACTTAGTATTTCTTGCGAGGGCCTCTCCCTCTTGGTTTTTGTTGGGTGACAGATGACTATCTATGAGTAGATTTCATGCTGGCCCGTAAGGATTGAGTTGTTTTCTTTAAGAGATTTATCGAAGAGTGGGAACCGTATGGATCATGGTAAAGGGAGATAAGAAAGTGAACAGTGAGAGGCAGAAGAAGGCCTATGAGTAGTAGTAGATTAAGCGCCTACCATTGAAAAACTTACATGTTAGGATAGAAGTAGGAATTACTCAAGGGTTATAAAGAGAAAGTTACTGATCTGGGGCGTGAGTTAGTTTCAGTTAGAATTCTAGGGAATTTAGAAACAAGGAAATTGGGTGCCCAGGGAGTAGAATAGTAACTTGAAAAGTATGGAAACCAGAGTAACAAGAAAGAGGGAAAATTAGAACAATGGTATAAACTGCTTACAGAGAGAGGAGTTAAAAGATAATCAATAATAACTGGTTAGTTTAGAAAGAGGAGAATTGGTAATTTTGTGTAGTGAGTTGATGACAAGTAGGTCATTAGCAGGTACTAGAGATTACCCCAGAAAAAAAAAGAAGAGAAGGGTGAGGTGAGGGAACGCCAGAAGTGTCCCAAATAAAATAAATATAAAGAAATTTATGAGAATTGTGAAAGTCGTCGGTGTTGGAGGCGAACAACGGCCCCACGTGCCTCTAGGAGAGAGTGTCAGGGACCTCTGACATCGATTGTTCAAAATTGTATTTTTGTTTGCGGCCCATTAATATTTTCCCGGTTGCAGGAGAGGAGTCAGATTGTTTGTAACTCAAGATCTAGACGCCGCCCCTGTATCAGTGGTCTATCGCCACAGTCACTCTGTGGGTATAGGCCTAAACTTCCATTTCTTTCTTCATGACGCTGTCTTTCCTATCTATCTTTAAATACAATTCTTCATGGACTGTGGACTAGTATAGGAGACATAGGTGGGATTATTAAGTGTAATATGTAGAGTCAAGGACTGGATTATGAATTGAAAATCTTTATTTATTCGAAAGAAAGTATAATATATATATTGAGATATCCTGAAGTTGCAAATGTAAGTGACTACACAAGTTAGTAGTAAATTAGAAGGATAATACAAGACGTTCTAGTAGATACCTGGAAATAAAGCACGAAAGGAGATTAAGTAATTAATTAGGGAGTTGTTATTGTTGAACAGAGAACGTACTTATACAGTTAAACTGGGTATACTAACCTTGAATAATTAAATACCATCCTACCAATAAAAAAATGTTGAATGGTTAATGTTGTGTAAATGTAAGTTATTGTATATAAGATTGTTATTGTTGAAAAGAGAAAAAAAATAATATATTAAATAAAATTATGGTTATTGTTATGCAAAGTAAATTAACGTGAAGTTCAGATTTTTGACCCTTATCCTGGTAATGGTTTGAGAGTCGCTGATTTTTGGTATGAGTTATATACTTTGGTAGTGAGCACTGAAAAAGGAGAAAAAGAAGAAATAGAGAGAAGCAGAATAATAAAAGAAAGGTAAATCCGAACCCATTCCCGTCTCCGCTGTTAAAATTAAAAGCTAGTCGAGAGGCTGGTAGGTAAATAGCTTGTGTATCTACAATTTAATTTGTGACTGGGCTGATATATAACAAAAAGAAAGGAGGAAGCGTATTGATGATGGCGCCCGTTAATATAAATTTTCATCAATATTATCAAAACTGGGTAAATTGTTAAAAGAAAGAGAAAGTAGACTGGGAGTAGGAAATTTGCAATCACCCGGTGACAGAGGTAACTGTACTGAACCTTGGAATGGGGGTTATGCGTGTCGTGTCAGGACGACACCTTAGGAAGTGACCTTGTTTTGTTGGAGTTCAGTAAACTTATGTATGACGATTGAGAATAATCCAATATTGGTCATCACAGATTTTGGCGATTTGTCATACAGTAAGAAAGCTCGTCACAGGACATACTACAATTCCACAGCCTGGAGCAAGCCCTAACCAGCAGCCAATTATTCACCAAGGCTCCACATCAAGCCCACAGCCTGGATCGAGTCATCAGGATCATACACAGGTCAGACGGAGTGATAATGGGGGTAAAATGGTATTGATGCAAACTGCATTCCAATCCAGATTAAAAACATATGTTGCATATAACATTCCAGTTGGGGACATTCAAACTAATTTGGAATACTATTTCAATGACATGATAAAGAAACTAAAAGAGGATATAAAATTGTTTAAAAATGTCAAGTGTAACTTATTCGTTGAATGCGAATTCGAAAATATTCAAAGCGAAACTTGCATGAAAAATTTCAAAACAAGAAATACTGCATTGGCTACGAGTAGTGATGTGGATCAGATCATAAGAAATAAGTTTGCTAAAATATGTGCTGAACTAGAAGATTGTTCCATGAAGGGCTCGGGCTGGCATTTTAAAAAAGTACATAAAATAGAACTGCGGATAAATAAGCATATCCCCCTCGCCAAAGCTAGTTCATACATAGACCTGCCTATGAAATATAAATATTCACAGTCAATTGTCAATGTGAGGAATTGTGATGACATGTGTTTTAAATACTGCATCCTATCTAAATATATCAATCAGAACAAAGATTGTATAAGCTCATATACACAACGTCCTGACCTGGAAAGTAAATATGATTGGACCGATGTTACATTTCCCATACAACCAAAACAAATATCTAAATTTGCAAAAAGAAACAACATTTCTATAAATATATACGCAATTGAAGATGTGGTCACTAATACATATCCATTCATGGACCATGAAATTTATCCCTATAGTGTCTGTGATACCGAAGCCGATGACCATCATGATATACTTTACATTACCGATGGGGACCGTGCTCATTTCTGTGCCATAACAAACTTGGAAACATTAGTCCGATCGCAAATCACACTTTCGAGGAATTATAAAAACTATAGAATATGCAGGCGGTGCTTCTCGCAATTTAATGATGGCGATACGAAATCTTCGATTGTCAAACTTTCAGAACACAAAAGACTTTGTATGTATTTTAAACCTATTAAATATGAAATACCAACACCCGAAAAGCGCATAGTTAGATTTGAAAACCACGGACACAGTAGTAAAGTAAGATTCGTAGTTTATGCAGATTTCGAATGTAGTTTAGTCCCCGTTGCGGGCTGCACAGGAGATCCTCAAAGCAGTTGGACGATGCAGTATCAGAAACATGTACCATATAGCTACTGCTATATGATAAAAGACAGCGAAGGTACATATTCCACATTAAAATTATACAGAGGTAAAGATGTAGAAAAACACTTCATTAGCAATCTTATACAAGATATTAAAGTAATCGAAAAAGAGGTATTACAGCAGAATATTGCTATGCTTCCTCTAACAGAAGATGAACGCATACAATTTGATAATGCGTCCAAATGTCACATTTGTCAAAAAGGAAACTTTACGGAAATTAACCGTAAAGTAAAGGATCATTGTCATGTCACGGGGAAGTATAGAGGACCTGCACATAATGAATGTAATTTAAGATACAGAACACAAACAGTTATTCCTGTAATTTTACATAATCTTTCAAGTTATGATGCACATTTCATAGTAAAATCATTAGGTTATGCAACGATAGATTTGGGTGGTATACTAGGTTTACTTTTTAATCAAAAATTAT
The DNA here is from genome assembly GCA_964059195.1 of Ectobius pallidus. Taxonomy (NCBI): domain Eukaryota; kingdom Metazoa; phylum Arthropoda; class Insecta; order Blattodea; family Ectobiidae; genus Ectobius; species Ectobius pallidus. The sequence continues at coordinate 52,955,233 of CAXKWD010000005.1, read as the reverse complement.
GAAAATGGTTTAGATAATTATTTAGTTAGTTATTTATAAACGTTGCTAAATAAAGAAAACAGCAATAGGCCAATCCTATAACCTAACCAGCTACTGTACTTAATAATCTTCGAATACCAGATAAGATATAAGGCCAAATCCGAAAGATAGAATAATATTTATATAATGCAATAACTTATAGGATGCCTAATATGCTACAGAAGAGCTCGGGGAAAGCGTGAGGAAATGCCCTCAGAGGGAGATCGACTTCTTTTGTACCAGGCAGAGTAGAGGGCAAGTTTGCAATACCACATAGAAAACAGGTAGGATTCAACCAAGTAACAAGTTTAATAAATATCATGGAACATCTCTCATAAAAGCAGAGTACACATCAACAAGTAACAATAATTACCCATATTAATAAATATTATATATCATATCAAATAAATATATCCTAACCAGTATATGTTTGTCTTCAAGTTTATTATACCTATATTGAAACCTCAATTCCAAATAATCAATCTTCTATTTAAGGAAAGCTGTACTAAATACCTAATCCCAATAATCCTGGACAAACAACTATAAATGATATAGTCGAGAATAATAAGCTGAAGGCTAGATATCTGAATATGTCAGAGGAAGGCTAAGTAGGCAACAGTGAATATAAGAAAGCCTCAAGTAAATTAAGTCAATATATGTAGGCCAACATTAAACAAGCAGAAAATATCAATACCGACGAGGCATCAAATATACTCACTACGAATGAATAAATGTCCAAAATAATTTTAGAAATGAGACTAGGACAAAATGTAAGGTTCAAAAACAATGAGGCAAGAATAATTTTAGAAAAATGAAAGGTATCAGAAATTCTAATATTCCAAAATAGTAGGCCTAGAATAATTTTAGGAAAACATAAGTTACCAGAACTACTAATATTAGAAAACAGTAGGCCTAAAATAAATTTAGAAAAATGTAAAGTACCAGCAATACTAAAGTTCCAAATGAATAGGCCTAGAATAACTTCAGGTAAATATATGGTATCAGAAATAGTAATATTAGAAAACAGAAGGCCTAAAATAAATTTAGAAAAAAGTAAGTTACCAGCAATACTAAAGTTCCAGAAGAATAGGCCTAGAATAACTTCAGGTAAATATATGGTATCAGAAATACTAATATTAGAAAACAGAAGGCCTAAAATAAATTTAGAAAAATGTAAAGTACCAGCAATACTAAAGTTCCAAATGAATAGGCCTAGAATAACTTCAGGTAAATATATGGTATCAGAAATAGTAATATTAGAAAACAGAAGGCCTAAAATAAATTTAGAAAAAAGTAAGTTACCAGCAATACTAAAGTTCCAGAAGAATAGGCCTAGAATAACTTCAGGTAAATATATGGTATCAGAAATACTAATATTAGAAAACAGAAGGCCTAAAATAAATTTAGAAAAATGTAAAGTACCAGCAATACTAAAGTTCCAAATGAATAGGCCTAGAATAACTTCAGGTAAATATATGGTATCAGAAATACTAATATTAGAAAACAGTAGGCCTAAGATAAATTTAGAAAAAAGTAAGTTACCAGCAATACTAAAGTTCCAAATGAATAGGCCTAGAATAACTTCAGGTAAATATATGGTATCAGAAATACTAATATTAGAAATCAGTAGGCCTAAAATAAATTTAGAAAAATGTAAGGTACCAGCAATACTAAAGTTCCAAAAGAATAGGGGTAGAATAACTTTAAGTAACTTGACCAAAGACTCAGACTGAAAATGCAGTATATAATAATCGCACATTCAAAGGGCAAATATAACTGTATACATATATAAAAGGGAGAAAAATAGAAAGCCAGCAAATCTAATTAACTGAGGCGACCGAAAGCTCACGCAAAATTAGTAAATGAACTACTAAATATCAAAGGGTAACTATAAGAGCTTAACCAAAAGAAATGGAATGTACTAGAAATGTATAGGCCTACCGGTATCAAATTCAAGAACAAATTTACTAGGCATTAGGCCCATGAAACCATCAATAGAACTCTCGTAAGTAACATAACAGGCCACAAGAAGTTAAATTTAAATATGCAATAGCTTCACAATTTCAACGACAAGACGGAATAGGCCTATCCTAAATAGTGGGAATTTTCCTCAAATACATTCTCAACTTATACTCAAGAATTTACCTGTATCAGAAATTCTAATGTTCCAATATTCATTTTAAGTACATAAGCGTGAACATTAACCTCCTTAAGAAAATATTACTCTTTCCACAATAATGGGAATATTACATTATATGTCTCATGTGCCTAGTAACAAGAATTATTTCTGGACAAAACTTTAACATGGCGTCGATGCGTGTACAAGAAACGCCCCTTTCCTTGATCATAAAACATTGCATGAAAGTAACATATCATTACAAAAATCTGCAGCCTAAGAAATTTCACCCTTTCAATCAAAATGCCTTATAAGAAATAGTAATAATCATTTACAGAAGTAGGCGTTACCAAAAACTAATGAAAGATGACTATCACGCCACTGAGCTTCTACGTGAGTAACATGTATATTTGCATATAGATTAATTTCCAGGATCTTTCTGAAACATTGGTTAACTGCGCTGATATACTATCAAAACTTGAAACAGCATATGGGTCCCCTAATATTGCTTCACCCATAGATTACCTACTCCACAAATTATTTAACATAATAATGGCAATTAGCCAATCACGAAATAAGTTTTCTGCTAGACCTGAATCTTTTACATGGTCACTGAATTTACTGCCTATAACTGACAATAGGTACTTTAAGGCTTGCTCTCTCTCTTTTACATAAATGAGATGGGTGCTGAAGGCACAAAAATTGAAATTAAGGTTACGCCATAGTAAAATGTCGGTACTCACATACAGGAACGAGAGAAAATCTCCAGGCGACTCCCCCACAACCGTGCACTTTAACTCACTCGGCGGATCTGGCAAAGGTCGTCGCCAGGCTCAAGATGCTCGAGCTCCCCACTAGAGCGCGACACCGAACTAAAGACGTAACCGCAAAGAGCTTAATAAGCAGAGAGAGGTAATTCATATTTCAAGTATTACCATAGCAAAGCACTTAGACGGAGCAGAGAGGAAATATAAATTACAACCATTACAGTTATGATGAGAGTAGAATAGATGTCATTCCTACCAACCAGGAAAAATATATTTCGTTCACAAAATATGTACCCCGCGAAGTGAAGAATACATATCTCAAATTGAGATTTATAGATTCCTTTAGGTTTTTAAATAGTAGTTTATCATCTCTTGCCAACAACCTACCCAAAAACAAGTTTATTGAGACACAAAAGTATTTTAAAGAAAACACGGATTTAGTGATACGAAAAGGAGTATTTCCATATGATTATATAACATCAGACCATGTATTTTCAGAAGAGAGCCTGCCCCCTAAAGAATGCTTTTACAACAAGCTGGTGGGGGATCATATCACGGACGATGACTATTCGCATGCAAAGAAAGTTTGGGAGAAGTTTAATTTGAAAAACTTGGGTCAATATTCGGATATCTATCTAAAAACTGACGTGTTAATTCTAACGGACGTCTTTGAAAATTTCCGAGACATGTGTTTGGATGTATATGGATTGGATAGTGCTCATTATTATACAATACCGGGGTTCGCATATGCTGCGATGCTAAAATATACAGGAATCGAACTATCTATAATGTCGGATATAAACATGATTTTAACTGTTGAAAGGGGGATTAGAGGTGGGATTTGTCAAAGTGTGACCCGATATGTAGAATCAAGTCAGAGCAATTCAATAATGTATTGGGATGCGAACAATCTGTACGGCTGGGCAATGAGCCAGTGCCTGCCATATGGTGATTTTAGATGGTTGACGGATGAAGAAATCGCCGCGATAGACATAGAAACAATACCGGACGATTTTTCGAAAGGTTACATATTAGAAGTAGATATTCAATACCCAGATCATCTGCATGTGAAACACCAAGACCTACCATTCTGCGCTGAAAGTATGTGTGTTCAAGGTGATAAGCAATCTAAATTATTAACAACGTTAAATAATAAAAACAAATATGTTACTCATTATAGATCATTAAAGCAGGCTATTCAACATGGTCTTAGGTGTGTGAAAATACACAGTGCTATCGAATTCAGCCAATCCGCATGGTTAAAACCATACATTGACCTGAACAATATGAAACGAACTGTGGCTGCAAATGACTTTGAAAAGAATTTTTTTAAGTTAATGAATAATGCGGTGTTTGGCAAAACTATGGAGAATATTAGAAATCGCATTGATTTTAGGTTAACATCCAATATGAGACAATTAAATAAATTGATAAATAAATGTAATTTCGTGGACCGTACGATATATGATGAAGCATTGGTCGGAGTTCTGCTAGAAAAAACTAAATTAATCTTTACAAAAGCCGTATATGTTGGCATGTCCATTTTAGATATTTCAAAAACGCACATGTACAGATTTCATTACGACGTAATGCAGCCATTGTATGGCACAAACCTGCAACTTTGCTATATGGATACGGATTCCTTTATTTACAATATTCATACTGATAACTTACATAGGGATTTGTTAAACATATTCGAACATCTTGACACCAGCAATTACAGACAGAATCATCCATTGTATTCTATACATAATAAAGGAGTACTAGGGAAATTTAAGGACGAATTAGCAGGGGAAAAAATTGATAAATTCGTATCGCTGAGGGCTAAAATGTATGCTATGCAAATATGCGGTGGTAGGGAAATAAAAAAAGCAAAAGGAGTAAAAAAGAGCACAGTACAGAAAGAATTAGCTTTTTCCGACTATGCTAATTGTTTAAAACAAAACACTGTCACATATTCGGAAAATCGATATATCAGATCAAAAAAACATGAGGTACATTCAATATGTGTAAATAAAAAAACTCTCGATGCTGTTGATAACAAACGTAAAATAATGCGAAATGGGATAAATACATTACCATATGGTCACAGGCATATTACATGATTGGACATGTCTATATATAACCATCCGCTCATAAATACCTCGGTCCCGGTTCTTTTCCGGTCAGTTTGCTGCGTGCAACGGTGAGGAATAAAACTATAAAACAATGGACGTGGGAAACGGTCTATATATTGATATAATTCCGCAGAAGAATGAGAAATTGGGGAAGTATCGATTTGTATCAACACCAAGAGTAGCAAGAATAGTCAAGGAGGGGGATGTGCTTACATATACCATCGAATGTTTAGATTATGTTCCCAATGAAATTAAATTCACACTACAAATATATAACCCGAAAAGAAATTTGGCCAATTTGAGAATTTCGAAGCTGGATTGTGAATATGAAGAATTCCGCATCACGGCAGAGAAAGAGGAGATACGATCACTCGGTGATAAAGGGGACTTGGTAATCATTACAGAAGAATGTGACGAATCCGACATTCTGAGGACGTTATATGGAGAGAGCACTATGCAGTTAACTACGTGGAAAATGGAGCCTGTGCGAATATCTGTTCGCGACTTACTTGGACATGAAGACGTTCGCACCGGTACTGAATTCGATGGACCAGCCCACTTCAGAGCGATGGAGAAACTCGGTGGTCAGCACGCACATGGTGCTCCAGCCCACTTCGGAGTGATGGGGAAATCCAGCCAAAAGTTTACAGATGCACCATATGCTCATAAACATGTCGATACGGAGAAGATAACAACAGTAAAATTTATAGTTTCCAAACGTCATTAAAAGGTACGTGGAAAAAATACTTGTTCCCTAACACCTGTTTACCTTGATGAATATCAACACCTGCTTCCATAAATTATCCCCTAACCTTTGTTAACCTTGAAGAATAACCACACCTGTCTCCAACCTGTTTCCATAAATTTCGTTCCCACCATTTCCAGACTCGTTAACCTTTTGTCGACATTGGAGAAAACACCTGGTCCCATAAATCATTACAAATATGTGACCAACGCCCAAACACTTGTTAACCTTGGAGAATATCCATACCGGTCCCCAACTTGTTTCCATAAATTGTCTCCCACCATTTCTATACTCGTCGACATTGAAGAAAACACCTGGCCTCATAAATCGTCCCCACCACCTTAAACAGGAGAGATATAAAGCAGGAGCAAAGCTCAGTAGAGCCTGTATTAACAGGAACGCTACCGTGACTACATCATCTTCAAACAATATTACAACAGTCTTACTATGGCAACTCAAGACAGAAACGGAGGAGGACATGGTCCAATTGAAGTCGTGGACTCGAAACGTGGAAGAAGATCCGTTACCAAAGCAAAAAGTATCGAACGCATGGAGACTGATAAGTATTCAAGAGAGAACTCTGCAGAAAGTGTACCTGACCATGGTGCGAATGAAGATGCTTCTGCCGGACTGCTTCAGGAATTTAACCAACTTGGACGGGGTGGCGCATATGACGACGTTATGCGGAAACTGGAAGACTTCACTGTCGATGCTGAATACCCAATCAAGAAGGCCAGAGCCGTGAATACTAAGTATGGACGCCGTGTGGTGTTAGATTTGGTAGATAATACCAGTGTGTTTTTACCCGCACGTTTTTCATCGTTCACGGATGATAACATTTTAAAATTAAACAGTGGACGTTTTGCTGTTGTAAGTCGCGGTATGCAAGATGTTGGGAACGCCCGCTTCATTAAAGTAGAATTGGTATGCATGGACTAGAAATTTGTCGACATATGCAACAAGAGATCAAATATATATATTTTATAATACTCAAACATTTGAAGTAAATTAACATGACACAATAGTATTCCAAGTTATGTGCCCAAAAATTAGCAATATAAATATATTAAATGTAAACCAGAGTGTATTGTGGATGTGCATATGTGCTGTGATGTGAGAATAAAGAAAATTACATGTATTTGTATAATTGTTATTAACCCTAGCAATCCTATCATGATGTTCACCTATAGGAGGAGAGGGGAGGGGATCATGTAGGTGTATATATATATATTATGATATGGTAGAGAAAAAAACTTTTCACATGGGATAGTAGCACTGGTGTGAGAACTACAATGAATGCACTGTTTCATTCGGAGACGTGCGATGGAATTCGTCATTGGATATATTGTGATAAAGCCATATCATGGGGACCTTGTAGTGATTGGAGGTATTGTGATAATCAATGTAAATTATTTAAAAGTGTTAAAAACATGAAGACGTGTGATAAAGGGACTGCTATGGAGAAGAGGACTTCAAGAGATGCGTGTACGCAAACAGATAATCTGACTTTAACATATGAAGAACTGGCAAATGTAAACAATTTAAATATGTTAGGGGAGTGGCTAGGACAGCTTGATAAAGTGTAAGATGATGGGAAGTAATAATAAAAAGTATTTTAATACAAAGCCATATTATTTTTTTTATTCCACCAAAACTGTAAAACGCTAACATTGGTTAAAGCACACTTTGTAGTATTAACACAATGGAACATACACTTTAACTGATTTCTTTGTACATCTAGATTGTTCTTCAATGACTCCAGGCTAGGACAGCCATGTAATTCCAAGTCCGAAATGTATCTGTTTAAAACACTTTCAAAAAACATCTTTTTGGACAATCCTTTCACATACACATCCGTATTATATTTCACACACTCTTGAAGCATGGGCTTTAATTTGTTATAAGGTACAAATCCAACATCCCACTTCAGCCCATGGAACACATGTTCGAGAAAGTATTTTGATTTGACGTTTGGAACAACGTCATCGGGAGGAAGAAACACGAAATGTGCCATTTTCTCACCACACATCACAGCAACCTCCTTGGCGATGAATTTATTATTAGCTGTATAGAATCCTTGGACATCTAACACACAAGCAGACATTTTTATATAATATTTGTGACAATGCCCGAGAGTGGTCTATACTTCAGTTTCCTGTCATGTATAGCGAGGCAGTAGATCATAGTGTTAGCAGGTAAGTTTTCTGAAGCAGTGATTTCGGCTCTTATATTTACGGCCCCTGTTTTTATTTCCTCCTGTTGCTTGGAACAGTCGATGACGAAAAGTGGAGCCTTTGACACGAATTCCTCTCTATTTAACATCGGACCAGAGGAGTGTCCATAATATGAGTTTGCGAATGCACAGAATCGATCATGTAATATGGCATATCGATTATTATTAGCATCAATATCGAAGGATTGATAAGGATACTTCTTTTCCTGTAGATATAACTGCACATCTGTTATTTTGTTTAAATCGAACTTTGACGGATCCCCTCCTACTTTTTCTCGGTCGGTTTGTATTCCGAAGATGACATATCTTGGCTTCTGTAGTTGTGGGACTGTAGAAATATTCCAAGTCAATTTCGTTGTCTGGGGAACATTTGGATGTACGAACATCTGCCACTCTCTGAAGGAAATTGGTGGAGCGGAATCCTTTTCCATATATTTTGATAATTTCAATCTCTGCTGATCTGATACTCGAAGCATAGGCATGTTCCATATCACTTCCGTCAGCTTAACTTTACTCTCTTCCACCGTCACGTTTATACTATTTCTTGCTCTCTGCAATACAAGCTTCAGTCGAGCGTTTAACACAATCTTTTGAAAATCTTCCGCCGAACCCAATACATGACTTAATGGGATACTGACGTTAAATTTCCCATTATCTAATATTTTAGGGTCATCTTTTAAGTTACGACACCATCCCATATTTTCAAGTTGCTTACATTTCTGACCATCATAAGAGCACAATCCCTTCATAAGGCTTGCAAACCCAGGATAGCGTGTTCTGTCTATAATTTCTCCATTGACCTCGAGTCGAATTTCATCAAAAAGATTGACTAGGCCATTCATAGCCAGTTTACCAGTAAATGCAGTACCATCAGCTTTTGTCACTTCGCCGGTTAATATAATATTGCTTCGGGATGGAAGTAGTATGAATTTGTATTTGAATCTCATCACTTTCGTTAATAGCGGTAATATTAGTGGGACTAAAATAGTGATATTCATACTCTGTAACTGACTCCGAAAAGGCAGTATCCTCAGCGACGTCTAACGGACCCATTTCTATTAACTCGATATCCCAACAGTTGGAGGAAGGATTTGTTAGCTAGTGTTAACTGTTTGACACTACGTGTTGAACTGAAGGATTTGGTTTTAGCTTTTGTTTTAATACTATGTTTGGGTCCACTAAAATCAAGCCCCATTATTTAACGGGCTCTGATATGCAGACGAACCGATAGCTCTTCTCCGCTATTATCGATTATATTCCCTTCCTGGTCCAGTAACTTGACAGTGATGTTGTTGATTGATGTTGTATGTTTCAGGGGCATATAAATTAAATTCGATGGCGCTAAAGATATCTTAAAGCCAGGTGCAACTGTCGGAAAGAATTCATGTAATGTATGAGTCGGATTACCATTCGTGAATGAGCCCGTCGCCAAATTGCACTCAACTCTTATAACGTTTACTGCAAATATATTAGGAGGATACGTTGATTGGACCATATTATTATGTAAATATTTTTCTCTTTGATTATCCTCTGGCAAGGTAGTATTAAATCCTAGAACCGATCCCAGAGAGTTCGGTACTTGAAATGTGATCGGCACTGGCGATGTTAATTCCACCTTTAATGTGGAAGCATTGGTTTTTAAATAAAATCCTCTAAGGCCTGTTGGCTTGTTTTGTGCTATATGCATTTGCTTTTCTATTTCGGTAATCATTGCAGCCTCAATATCATCAATTTCATATGTACCCGTAGGAATATGAAGTGTATACTTTTTCACGGCAGTATCGGGACGGAGATCGTTTCCGTCCTTGAGTTTTATAGCAAAACTGTTATTCTTATCCGTAATATTAGGTATTGCGTGATAGGTGTTTAAATTAAGTAATGCTATTTCATATGTCAATGAAGGATCCAGATCTATCGTACGATGATAATCCTGTGATAAAACTGTCGATGCTCCCGTGAGCGTAAATACGTTTGATATCATGATGCACCTTTAAGAGACTGTTTTACAATATTTCGGAACATGCCTTTTATAACTAGCAAATTGTGGGCGAAATGATTATAATAAAAATGCTAAACACAAATGACCGCAGATTTCCGTATCAAAATTTTGATATGAATTAGCATTATATTTTATGCTCACCCGTCGTAAATACTTAACAATTTCTTTAGGAGGAGGTAAATTGCCAAACGAGTCGAAATAATACGCATATCGACCATCCTTTTTAATTGCTACCCAGTGTGTTCCTGTGTTCAAGTGGCTATCTAAATTTACTATGACATTCTCTTTAGGCCAAGGTTTTCTGGGCAACGTATCGCGCATGAATACGCCTCTAAAATTAGGTATGCGTAATTTTTTTACATACTTAAGAATGTCGATATCGGTTAGGGCTTTTTTTTAGCTTTATACACCTATTTTTTAAACCCGCACCTTTTGGATATGGACGTAAATATAAGCCCTTTCCCTTGAATTTGCTATCCAAAACTTTACCTAGTTGATCGGCATCATATGCTGACAGTTTTTTAAAAATCGGATCTATGACCCCACGTCCTTTTTTACCTAGTGCGATGGCTTCCATTGTCTGATTATGACGTTCGGATTCTTGTAACGATTTTTTATTTTTTTTTGCAGTATTTACAGCATTTGCAATAGCTGCACTCCCACCGGCTAAACTACCGAGTGCCGAAATCCCGGCCAATATTGGAAGTAGCGGTAAAATACCACCTCTCTTAGGAATTCTTAGAGTCCTTCTTTTAGGATTTTTACTTCGTTTAATTGTTTTTTTAGCTACCATCATACGATTAATTTGCTGAGCTTGTACTTTTGACGTTTTTCTTTTGCTACTCATTTTTTTTACCCCAGCTCCCATTTTTACTTTCCCTTTCATTAAATTTGTCACTAATAATGCTGCTGCCTTTTCTTTAAATGAAGCGTCGGGCGCTTTTACACGTTCCCAAGCCCTGTTAGCAAGTTCTAAATCGGCGATGTGACGCGATGATTTGTCGGAATGCTTTCCGTATGCAATATCGTGATGTTTGCAAGCCTCATCAAGTTTATTTATGCCCGTATCTCCTCGTGCCAAGCGACGTTTTAGTTTTGTTCCCGGACCACAAAAGTTATATCCTGGTATGTGTAACTCGAGTGGAAGCTTGTTTATGATAGTGTTTAAAACTCCTTTTCCAGAGGTCCTTCTCCGAACACGTCCTGACATGATATGAGCTCCTGTTGCGTGCGATGTGGATACTTATCTATTTTTTCTACCAACATTACAGCATAATGTACAAGTTCCAACTTGTTCCTCTCCCCATCATAGTACAATCTTTCTCCTCCTCCTCCTCCTCCTCCTCCTCCTCCCCCTCCCCTCCTCCTCCCCCTCCTCCTCCCCTCCTCCTCCCCTCCTCCTCCTCCTCCTCCTCCTCCCCCTCCTCCTCCTCCTCCACCTCCTCATGTCACGTCCCATCTTGATACTCCTCCTCCTCCGCAATCACAAGTCAGGTTGGCCGAGTGGTCTAAGGCGCCAGACTTAAGTTCTGGTCCCCCGGAGGGGTCGTAGGTTCAAATCCTGCACCTGACAATTTTTTTAGGTCGTATGAAAGATATTAAATATTACGTACACTTTCCTTTACACATCAGTTTCTAACACATCACTCTACGACAATGTTCGTATGTGGTATTTGTAAGGCTGCTATAAAGCGGAGAGATAACTTCAAACGACATGAACAATATTGTCAATCCAAAGAACCGAACTTCGGTACACTACCGGAAAAGCAGAGCATATCCCTACCGATAGCAAATATATGCACAACCCCCCAAACACATGAAGTTAAGCATTCCGTGCTGTTTCCAAACACAATAAGATGTATCATTGCAGGCCCGAGTGGATGTGGGAAGACGAACTTGTTACTGAACCTAATTTATCATCCAAATGGGTTGAAATTCAAGAATATATATATATATATATTCACCCACGCTGTATCAAAACGCATACAAGAATTTGGATGATGTTTTAACACGTACGCCGGCCATTGGATACTACAAATTTCACACAAACGATAATACAGTTCCACCGCCTGCGGAAGCGAAGTCTCATTCGCTATTCATCTTTGACGATGTTGCTTGCGATCCTCAAAAAATGATGCAGCAATACTTTAGTATGGGAAGGCATAAGCATATTGATGTGTTCTACTTAATGCAGACATATTCCAAGATACCTAAACAATTGATAAGAGATAATTGTAACTTTATCATTCTCTTTCAAATGGACCTTATGAATCTAAAACATGCCTATGATGACTATGTTAACTGTGATATGTCATTTCCACGTTTCCAAGAAATATGTAGAAAGTGTTGGTCTGCTAGTAAACACGGATTCATTACCATCAATAGAACAAAGGAAAAAAATAAAGGTAAATACTGTTTAGCTATAGACAACAATATAAACATTGACTCTGAAGACATCGAATCATAACTACAAGGAAGTTTGAATGATACACACATACACATATACACGCACGATATGAGTTACATACGAGAGGGGCAACAGTTTGTCTGTAGAGACAGATCGCTATATCCACGTCCGTTTATTACGAGACGGAGAAATATGTATCCTACTGAATCCTTCCACATGGACATCCATGGAAATGTTGTATTTGACAACGTGCGAATAACTGGAGTTGCTGATCCCGAGGAAGCATATGACGTTGTGACGAAAGGTTATGTGCTAAAAGAATTGGAGGAAGTTCAGAAAAATCTATTATCGAAACTGAATATCGATATCAATGGTAATAATAATATATTGAGTAAGGATGATCAAAATAACATAGTTTTTAACAACGTGCGGCTAACACAAGTAGCACCGCCACAATTACAAGACGATGTGGTAACAAAACAATATCTTTTAGCACAGCTTCAGAATCAAAGTCATACGTTTGTTACTAGTGATATTCTTACGACCCTAGAAGGACAAATTTCAAGTCTTGTTCAACAAACGCAAATTCTAACTCAAAAGCTGGAAGTAATTATGAATAAGTTTGATACTATGTATCAAGTGAACTTTAACTACATCCAGTCCATCCAACATCAGAACAATGATACGAGTGCTTATACCCTGAGCACTGGAGATGATTATTTCAGTTTCCCAATAAATTGCGAACTGTTGGATATATATATATCCCACCCAAGCATTCCTTCTGAGATTGTATACATACACTTGAACGGTAAGGACCTAATTTTAGATGACTCTCCAATTTCGCTTACTACAACGGATCAACTATCTTTTCACGTAGCTGACAAACGTCATAAAGAAATACATCCGATCTTCCTAACAATTATAAGTCGTACAAAACTTGGAAAATACGATTATCCGAACAAATATATATCGTAATATTTGACGGCATTATTTACTCTTCATAGAGATGTTGCTCAACGAACATCAAAAAAAAGTCCTGCGCGACATCATCCGTCATAGCAAAAGTATAAAACAAAAGCTTCTTGCATTACAGACACAGGAGCAGGATGATTTCAATATGAGCACGAAGTCCTTACAGCCCGTCATACTTCCGCTGAAGGAGCTGATCAATTTACAGAAAGGAGGTCCGCCTAATGAATCTATCACACAGGATACTGACACAGATAATACGAAACAGGATGATGGGGAAGAAGAACCATATGCTGGGTTGGTCACGCCTGCACACACGCCTGAAAAAAAAACTGGACTGTCCACCTCTACATATACACCTGAAAAAAATAGACCTGCGGATGAAGTGAGAAGTGAGGCGCTAGTCGACGATTACTTGAATCCGTATATAAGCCCATCGCATGATATGAAAGGAGCTGATAGAGTATTTGGACCGACATATGAAGACGGTTTATTGAAGCTTGGAAACGTGGAATTAGTATTTAATCCAACTGGGGACATTCTACTGGCAAATGATAAAACATACAATGTAACACATGGGCTACTTGAATTAATATTTAGAGTAAAACCCGAACATTATACTGATGATGACTTGCGGAACTATAAAGCTATTTTAGATGATTCGAACGTGCATAGAGTAGGACATGCGAAAGATGGACCTGTTATGGTGTCATTTCATCGCAAATTTAAAACTATTATCGCTCCAATGTATAAGGAAGAAAAGACAAAGACGAAAAAAGGCGGTCTCATATCTCCATGGAAGGATGTGCATATTAATCATAAGATCGACTATAAGTACTGGAGCAATCCTAACTTATTGGTAGATAGACTTAAACTGTTGATAGCTTCGTCTCAAGCAGGTAATACCGCTCATGATAACGAGATAAAAGAGATACTGGGGGAATTAAAATTAAAAGGATATATATCAATATGAGCAAGCATGCAATTGCAGGTGAACTCCATAGGTCTGCAAGAAGAACATTTGATAGAAGACATGTTATTACGAAAGGTTTATATGACTTATTTCAAAGTGATTTAATGGACATGACATCGTATGCTAAGCAGAATAGAGGATTCAAATACGTATTGGTGGTAATCGATGTATATTCAAAATATGCATGGGCAAGGCCTTTGAAGGACAAGTCGGCACAACAGGTTACGAGTCAGATGAAGAGTATTCTACAAGAACTTCCTACGATGCCAAGAAATTTTCAAACTGATAAAGGAAAAGAATTTTATAACAAGGACTTCCAAGCACTAATGAAAAAGAACGGAATAAACCACTACTCCGTACATAGCACGATGAAGGCTTGCATAGCAGAACGTTTTATAAGAACTTTAAAATGTAAATTATTCACTTATTTTTCTGCACAGGGGTCCTATAAATGGATTGATATATTGCAGCATTTTGTACATCAATACAACCGAACAGAACATTCTACAATTAAAATGAAACCTATTAATGTTACTAATAACTTACTTTCTACAATATTCAGCTATAAGAATACGATGAAACGTAAACCTAAATTCAAAGTTGGTGACTCTGTACGTATTTCGAAACATAAAGCACTCTTTGCTAAAGGCTACCTACCATCATGGACTACTGAACTCTTTAAGATTGCTAAGGTGCAGCTAACACGACCTGTGACTTATCTGTTGAAGGATTTTCAAGGGAATGCAATTACTGGTGCTTTTTATAATGAAGAACTACAAAAAACTAAATATCCTTCTACTTATTTAGTGGAAAAAATTTTGAAAAAAAAGGGGAATAAAGTATATGTACAATGGTTAGGTTTTCCAAGCGACCAAAATTCTTGGATAGATATAAAAGACATAGTTGATTGAATGGCAATGTTACAATGAATGTGCTTGAATAAAATACATTATTTAATAAAAACATTGTGTCTTATTTCAGGATATAAATGGAAAGGTTTATATTTTTCTAGAACTCCTATTTCCCAATACTTCTTACAATGAGCCTATTCATATGTTAAGGATATTGACATGGACTCGTAAATGAGAAAGCAATATAAGTAACTTTTTTTATTTATTAATATGTACACATATATAACTTTTTTTTGCATCAGATGTATTCAGCGGGGAGCTCCATCAAAGGATCGTAATATGTCTCTCCCGATCTGAAACACAGATTGATGAGGAATTTAGAACTACTATTTACACATAATAGGACATAGAGTTAATATCACATATGCATATTTTACTTACTGTGAAACATATTTGTATGAATTCCATACATGTCTCGTTGCATCCCCGCGTCCAAATATCGGCCCTCCCCCGCAGTGGGCCGTCGCACCTGGTGGTATGGCGACGGCCATTGCACTCAACGAGGTGGTGCTCGGCGCCATGTTGTCCCATGAGATGACCACAAGGGTATTCCACCTCCATTGGATTAAGATTTAGCAAATGTTCGTATGCCGCCCGAGCCTCAGGTGGTGATGGTGGCGGCGGTGGGTGGAGTTCGGGCGGTGGTTGTACTACCTCGTTCAGGTATTGAGGCTCGGGCGATGCCGGCGCCGGCGATCTTCGTTGCTCCTCCTCTTCCTCTCCGAAGAACATCTCCGGCGGCTGGGCGTGAACCTCCTCGTCTATATATGGTAGGGGCGACTGGGCCCTCGGCGGTGGCGGTGGCGATAATACCCTGTAATAAATTGAGATAGCAACTGTTACATATGCATTTCAATTTAAAAAAATGTATGTGTAAGTCGACTGATATGTGTTGGTTCTAGACTTTATAATTAGAATAATTTCTACTATTTAAATATAATTTTTTAATGTATGATAAACGTTGTTCTGACTGTTAAAATGGAATTAAAATGGTGGTAAAATTATTCAGGAAATTTTCTATTCCGTTGTTCTGACTGTTCAAATGGAATTAAAATGGTGGGGGAAATTATTCAAGAAACTTGGAGTTTATACTGCTAAAAATGGTATTAATATCGAATCATCTGAAATGTTTTACTACTTAACAAATATAAAATATATTAAAATATAATAAACTGTTGAAATGGAATTAAAATGGTGGAGAAATTATTCAGGAAACTTTCTATTCCTATGGAATTTTATACTGCTAAAAATGGTATTTAAATCGAATCATCTGAAATGTTTTAATACTTAATAAATATAAAACATGATAAGTATAAAATATAATTTAGCTTGGATGTATACATTAATATACAATATTATTACTTACATTAGTGTTGGTGAATACGGCGACGATGGCTCGTCGCTGGCGCTTCTTGGTATTATCCTTAAGTCCATCTGAAGAGTAGTATTATCAATGATATTTTTGTATTTCTCCATTACCGTATATATAGCGCTCCTGACTGTTAGGTCGTATTTGCACATATCCCCCACTTGAAATATTTTGACCAATAATAAAAGTACAAATCCCACCAAGGATCGGGAAAACCAATAGCAACTCGTGAAAAGGATTCAACCAATTGGAACAACCGCGGCTCGTGCATGCGCGCGCACGTCTCTTCTTCTACCACACAATGCAGAAACCTTGAACAAGTTCACTTAGGTCAATGCCAACTTGTCCTTCCAAAATTAACATACGTGGCCGCCTGCTAACTACTTCATACAATGGCTCCATTCATCAGTGCCAACATGAACACCTGCACATATAATTAACTTAAATGATATCCCAACTTGTCCTTATAAGCATCCTAATACGGACATAACGGGCAACGCCCAAATTAACATACATCGGCCAACGCCTATCATTAATTTTCCGCTTAGGTCACATACGGACAACGCCCAAAACAATAGCTCGATTCATCAATGCCAACATGAACACCTGCACATATATATTAACTTAAATGATATCCCAACTTGTCCTTATAAGCATCCTAATACGGACATAACGGGCAACGCCCAAATTAACATACATCGCAACAATGACTCCATCCATCAATGTCAACATAAACTCCTGCTCATATAAATTAACTTAAATGATATCCCAAACTTGTATTCCAACCAAACAATGCGAAAAACCTTGAACAAACCAGTTCAGGTCACTGCCACATGAGACATGCGCCGCGCCACCATATGGTCAGGTGACCAAAAAAATGTGGCATTTCATGGCCGTTGTACCACTTTCTTTCTACTAATACTTATTACTATTTATAAGAAAAGTTAAATAGCACATGGAACAGTGGACATAATAGGCCTACTCATTATGTTATGAAAAGAAAATAACTGCTATATCATATTTGACACACCAACAAATCTTGTTTAATTAAATAAATATATTTTTTAAATACAAATATAGAATTTTAGGTTTTGACTCTTGGGGGTCTGAACCCCCCTTTCCTAATCCACTGTGGATTCTGCTTCCATGTTGTCGATTTGGTAAAACTTCTGCAATTAAAATAGTTGTCTTAAAAGAAAAACACCTGACGATAATAATTAATAATATACATTTTTTTCCTTGCGCCCCCCCCCCCGGGTCCGCCCATGGCTGTCGAAATTCTTTATCTTTATAAAGAATTAAAAGAGAACTTTTGAAGTTATAGAACTTGGCCGTTTTTATTTTTAACATATAAAACTCTAATTTTGCAACAATTTTCAACCCCCGGCCAGAAAATTCATAACACGATAATATTTTCCCCCCCCCAGAAATTTCAATGACGCAGTCTGCGTCTTAACCCCCCCCCCTCCCGTGGTCACCCTGTTTTACTAGAATTTATATTATATTTTCGTACACAAAACACAACAGACAAACGTTAACTATATCAGCTGACGAGTAACTGCCCATTCCTGCTCACTGGCGGCGCTAGTAGTAGCGTGTCCCGGAAAAAGACAGGGAGTGGACGGTATTACTTATTGAGAGTATTTGACGAAACCTATCGAATGAGGACTAGGGAGTTGAACGCCCAAGAAATCACGTGCGGGTAGCCGCAGATCACGTGTTTGGGGTAGTAAAATATCTCCGAAAATGCTCCTACATTATGACCCCTGAAAAATATAGAGAACATTACAAGTTTGTGGGAAAAGTAAGATCACCTGGAGATGATTGGGTCATAGGAGATTATAAAATACTCCACAAATAGTTCAAGAAATTGGATGGAATAAAGGACATGAAGAGAGTAATTTTGAAGAAAAAACTATGAATCGTCACATTAAAGATGGAGCCAATGTATAGTTGTGATTACCCTTCAAAACAATTAACAAAGTTACTGAAACGAGGCACAAGTATGGAGAAGGTGTCTGAACCTCCTGTAGCTGACAAAATGAGAGCTTTGTCAGATGCAGAAAAAAGACATAGATGAACTTCTGAAAGCAAAATGTGGTGATAACTGAAGAGAGGTTGACAGTTTGCAAATGTATAACGTAGCTCTAAATATTGATGCAGCACCTCAAAATGGCGATCCTGAGGATTTAGACTGTCTGCACAAGGAAATATGACTTGAAAGACTGTGATGTTGGAATAGCTCTGTTGTAAAATTTAAGTTGTTTCTTCTATGCGCATGTAAAGTGCGTAAATTTTATCTTCAAAATGTGTGCACTTATTGTGTTAACAAGTGATTTTTTTTCGACTTTTTTTATTTTATTTATTATTTACCATGAAAGTTAACTTACAAATTACAAATTACAAATTAGTGTTATGGCGGATATGTTATGACGAAAATGTCTTTATTTATTTGTATATTGTGATACTCTTTAGTATTACATGAGAATTGTACATTAGAAGGCATAATCTTAACTTTATTAACATTAATTACATTTAAAATATAATCAAATTCTGTTAGTTAGAAATATGTGTAAGTATTCATATTTATTCATATAGTTTATGACTCTCTACATATCGATACAAATTAGTGTAATGCATCGATTACATATTAATACAGACATGTTTCATACTTTTTATAAGTTGATCTCAGAGTTAGCAGCACACACGGGAAGGGTTGACGGGGTGATGTCGTCGTCGTACCTCTTCAATCTTCTCTCGGGCCCAAAGGCCCGAGTGGAGTGGCCACAGACAGGGCTGCTGCCTGACTCTACTAGTACATATTTCAAGTCCTATTTATACGAAGATAATGCTGACATTGTACTCTGTAATTAGGCTGTTGATTCTTCATTGTGTTGTCAATTGCGGCAACCATATTACTTAATAGCTTTGCAATCTGTAGTTGCTCCACAACATCCTTCCCTCCTTCATGGTGTAGGTACCTGTAGGTACCTTGGTCCTTGGTCCATGTGGGTCCATATTTTACGATGATACGTTTTGTACAGAGATCAGTACATCAGCTGTGGACTACTATTCATCGTTTTCTGCGTTGATATCAGAATGAGGAGGTCATTGTTTTGGAGAATTGATTTTTCAGCATAATATGAATCTTCTTGGATAGAAAGGAATGTGTGTGCTGCTTACATCAGTAAATTAGTGTCTCAACATAAACATAATAACCCTTTTCTGTTTAAAATATATGCACATATTCAACAAGCAAATTGAAATATTTGGCTTTTCATTTTGGTAAACTCTTTTTTCTTAATAAATTAATTTGTTTTTAAGTGCACATTAGCCTATTAACAATACGAATAATGTTTCTGTAATTTAAAACATAAGACATAATATCTATAACAGCAATCAGGTAAAATTGTTTCAATGAACTGTCACTTAGGATAACAGTTCTTATAAATATAATCAGTTTACTGTATTATTTAAACATAAATTTTTCTATGAGAAAATTGAGTGAATGCAATATTGTGTCAGTATTCATTCACAAAATAGTGACACACAGTTAACAAAAAAAATGTGCATCATTAGAAATTATTTCGAACAGAAAATTATTATAGAACTTGAAATACATTGTTATCTCAATATAACAAAATTAAACATTAAATGTTCTTTATAATTCATAGTTTGTGTATAAATAACTTTCTTTTAAATAAAATCTCTGTTTTTAAACAAAATTCAAAATATTAAAAATTTTGTTCTACAACAATTTTCAGTTTTTCTTTCCACTTCTACCAAAACGTTAAAAATTAAGAAGTGTACATACTAACATCCATACAATGAGTAAAATTGATATTTGATGTTCAATAGAACATTGAAAACCTTTAAATACATAACATTTCTTATACATATGAAAATACATTGACTTGTTTCTTCTTTTAAAATGCTTTTTTTTTTTTTCCTCTCTTAAAATTTATCTTGTTATAAACGTACAATCTTTAAGTGGGAAGGGTGGGTATAATGGTATTGAGGGATGGTTAACCTTTTTCTTCTTTCTTTCTTCGGGGCCCCTTTTTGTGCACATGAGTATATTTCTTTTTACCGTTATAATTATTTATGTAGGCCTACATTACCAATTTTTTCTATTTGTTTTGCATGCATTCTTGAATGTATTATTTAAGTGTATATATTTTTCTTCTCGAGCTGCTTCTGTAAAATCATTGTGAAAAAGAAACGTAATTATATGATTTAAATGATTTATACAGATTTGTTCCTCACCTGAAACAGAGAAAATTATGTTATTATGACATTCTTTCATAATTATGGACTATAATAAATTACGCGTATGTCTTCAAAGATAAAGGATTCATTTAAATATTCAAAGTGCTATGAAGTTTTACATAAAATTGTATGTCTTTCACTTATATATAGCTTTCACACTTACTGTGTGTGTGTTTTTTCTTTTGGGGGGGGGGGGTACATACAAAGTTAACATTGATGATTGACATATTATTGAAAATAACATTCCTCTATTACATAAAAATTATATTGAACTGGTAAAATGTGCAATCAAAATCATAACACAGTTCTGGTATATTTAAGTAATTATGATGTAATGCTAGGTGTCAGCGAATTCTTTGTCAGCTGATTGTAGTAGACATTGACACACATGATTTCAACGTGTAGCTTAACTGCTTGCTCCTTGAAGGCAAGATTATTATAAAAAATCACTATTATTTACATAATATAATTTGTTCTTAAACAAAATTGTTCATATTTAAATTTTAATACATATTTACATCTTTTAAATAACTTATACTTATTGCTATTTGAACACTTGGCAAACGAATAGTTCTTATATTATTCTTTTTCACAGTAGGACTTACTTTTAATAAGCTAATCTAATTTTATTTTCACCACATTTGCTAGAAAATCTTGCTTTCACACAGCTTATTTACCTCATTAAATAAAATTCTTATTTTGTTTTTGTCAAGAATGAAATTATTTAAATGTCATGTTATGTTTGATTTAAATTGTCACTTTAATCTGTGTTACAGTTATGTAAATTATTTCATACTTTTCTAAGTATTTTTTCAGTTAACGACACTTCTATGTACAAAATAATTGAGATGTCCCTGATTTTTTTGAATTCATGCGTTCTATCAAGATGAAAAATTTATGTTAGTTAAATGGCACGTGGCTATGATTCCATTATATTGGTAGATCGTGAGGCTATTCCATTATATAACATTTTATTTAATACTTTTGACCTATCATAATTATCATACACACTTACAATGCATTTTTTATTTATTTATAGGCTATACTCTTACCTACTTTATTCGACATTGGGCTTCTCTGTCCCGTTTATTTATTCATTTCGGCGGTGGGTTACTCTGTCCCATTTATTTATTTATTTATTTCGGCGTTGGGTTCCTCTATCCCATTTATTTATTTCGGCGTTGGGTTTCTTTGTCCCATTTATTTATTTCGGCGTAGGGCCTCTCTGTCCCTTTTATTTATTTTGGCGTAGGACCTCTCTGTCCCTTTTATTTATTTCGGCGTAGGACCTCTCTGTCCCTTTTATTTATTTCGGCGTAGGGTCTCTCTGTCCCTTTTCTCGTAAGTGTATTTTACTCGCTAATTATATCATTCATAGGTCCCTGTGACTCATTTTTCACAAGTTGTATTATTATTAATGTACATATAGAAATATGCCCCAACAAATCTTTCACTTTATTTAGATGCCACTCTTGTTAAATGCATTTATCAATTTATTATTGCTTCAAAATTCCAAAAAATTTATAAATGTATTAATTTACCAATATAATCATTAATTTAATTACAAAAAAAAATAATAATTCTCTAATAAGACGAATAATACTAATAACAAGACAACATTTATTCCTTTCAATGCTTCATAATAAAATTTATGTAATTCTTTCCTGTTATATAAATATGGAATAAAATTATTCCCTGTCCATGATGTTTTAAATATTTAGTTTGACATACAGGTAATATTCTTAAAAGGAACTTCACTTGGAAGACAATGATGTCTAGATTTTTGTTTATTCAGCAAGTAAGCTATTATTACAGCATTAACTGTTATGTGAGCATGTGTGATGAGCAAGCTTTTTAACAACTGTGTGAAGGTTACTACTATATTTACAATAGCAGAAAAATTTATTTTAATTGCATTATAATATGTAATTCCTACTTTAATTACTACAAATTTCCTTAAATATAGCATATTCTCAATTTTATTTGGGGGGTTTCATTCGGTAGGCAAACTTGGCATGCCGAGGTACATAATATGGAAACGTCCCGCGCCTCTACCATTTGTTATGGTGGATATGTTATGACGAAAATGTCTTTATTTATTTGTATATTGTGATACTCTTTAGTATTACATGAGAATTGTATATTAGAAGGCATAATCTTAACTTTATTAACATTAATTACATTTACAATATAAACATATTCTGTTAGTTAGAAATATGTGTAAGTATTCATATTTATTCATATAGTTTATGACTCCCTACATATCGATACAAATTAGTGTAATGCATCGATTACATATTAATACAGACATGTTTCATACCTTTTATAAGTTGATCTCAGAGTTAGCAGCACACACACGGGAAGGGTTGACGGGGTGATGTCGTCGTCGTACCTCTTCAATCTTCTCTCGGGCCCAAAGGCCCGAGTGGCGTGGCCACAGACAGGGCTGCTGCCTGACTCTACTAGTACATATTTCGAGTCCTATTTATACGAAGATAATGCTGACATTGTACTCTGTAATTAGGCTGTTGATTCTTCATTGTGTTGTCAATTGCGGCAACCATATTACTTAATAGCTTTGCAATCTGTAGTTGCTCCACAACATTAGAAAATACAAATTAATACAAAATTATTACAAATACAAATATAAATAATATAAACAAAATTATTACAATTACAAAAGAGCATTATTTACCCCGCATGAGAGTAGTGTGGTTCTGTCGGTTACCCCTATGGTGGAGTCGCGATACATACCCGCAACACATGGTGGAGCAGGGGCAAAGTACACATCGTTCAACGTCCGCGTCACTTCCGGTCAGCTGATCCTGACGTCACAAGTGGGCGTGGCTATGACGTCACGACCTACGTCATGGTCACGTGATTCAAAATGGCGTCCGTTCCGGTTCCTATTGCAAATGGCTGCACTTCCGGTTCCCATTTCAAATGGCGGACGAAGCGCGAAATTCAAAATTTGGAAATTTATAATGAAAATGGCGTCCGTTTCCGGGGCGGACGAAGAGCGAAATTCAAAACTTGAGAATTTATAATAAAAATGGCTACGTTTCCGGTTCCTATTTCAAATGGCGGATGGTGGGAAATTTAAAATTTGTATATTACTAGATGGCGCGTGATTTGAAAATTGAAAAAGGTGGAAATTGGATATTACAATTGCAAATGGCGGCATTGCTTACGTCACAAGTGGATTGGAAGGAATGGGAGGAATAGTAGGGGAGGGAGGAATGATTACGTCACAAGTGGAATGAGAGGGGAAGGTGGAATGTTTTACAACATGGCGGCATCGCTTACGTCATCAGAGGAATGCTATGACCTATCTCAACAGTGGAGTGTCTTATGACGTCACAGCAGATTTCAACTTTATGTCTTTTTTGCATGGAAGCATATAGATCACAAGGTTTCTCACGAAGCGTAAATGCAACGTCATATTTCAACATACAAGTTTTCTGTAAGATGATTATTTTTCTAAAACCTAGCGACTTAGCCTAGAGTAAAGGCGGCCGGTGCCTAAGGCTAACAACCGTGCCAACAATCTGGGCCTCCTAATTTATTATTATTGTTATTATCAGACGCAGTTGGAAATGTAGAGAAGCGTTATTTCAATCCTTCAAGTATTTTTATAAATATGGTAGCTATCGTCTTAAAACTATATATTATTCGTAAGATGATAATCCTAGCCCAGGGGTTAACTCAGTCTCTGGCTTACAAGTTAAAACAATAGATTTTACTATTAATCTTCAAAGGTGTAAGCCTCATCCTCGGGAATAATATTATATCATACTTCATTATTCAAAGGCGTTTTGTAAAGTCAGTGTATACAAATGTTTTCTCAACGCAGAACTGTGGTAGGATTGTTTCATTGTACGTGACAGAATTGCTGCGTGAGCTCTTGTTATCTCCTTACTATTCATCAGTCATATGAGGCTGTAGTAACCTTGAACGCACATCTCACATCTCCATTCAACGAAACTTACCTCTATAAATACCATTCGAACATATTATAAAATCGCAAGCCAGTACCTTGGTAATACCGGAGTTGACGGGTCCCTGTACGCAGCAAGCCATGTTGCCTTCGTTCTGGCAGCGTTCCGTAAGGACAACTCCAACCGCCGCCGCCGCCAAATTCGAATGTGTTATATTCAGAATCCACGACGCCGATTTTCAGTGGTTAAAGATTTAATATTAAAAATAGCGCAAAAGCCCGTTCTTCTCACAGGTGCTCCCGGGCGATAGTTTAAATTGGCGTAGGGACTAGTACTTAAAGGTTTAATATTACGAGCAACGACCGCAAGAGCCCGTTCTATTCACAGGTAACAGTTAAATAACCCCATTCTGCTCGCGGGTGATAGATTAAGTTGGCATAGGGACTAGTACTTAAAGGTTTAATATTAAAATGACCGCAAGAGCCCGTTCTATTCACAGGTGACAGTTAAATAACCCCGTTCTGCTCGCGGGTGATAGATTAAGTTGGCATAGAAACTAGTAGTTAAAGGTTTAATATTAAAACGACCGCAAGAGCCCGTTCTATTCTCAGGTGACAGTTAAATAACCCCATTCTGCTCGCGGGTGATAGATTAAGTTGGCATAGGGACTAGTACTTAAAGGTTTAATATTAAAACGACCGCAAGAGCCCGTTCTATTCACAGGTGACAGATAAATAACCCCGTTCTGCTCGCGGGTGATAGATTAAGTTGGCATAGAAACTAGTAGTTAAAGGTTTAATATTAAAACGACCGCAAGAGCCCGTTCTATTCACAGGTGACCGTTAAATAACCCCGTTCTGCTCGCGGGTGATAGATTAAGTTGGCATAGGGACTAGTAGTTAAAGTTTAATATTAAAACGAGCGAAACAGCCCGTTCTACTCACAGGTGACACTTAAATAACCCCGTTCCGATAGCGGGTGATAGTTTAAATTGGCATAGGGACTAATACTTAAAGGTTTAATATTAAAACGACCGCAAGAGCCCGTTCTATTCACAGGTGACAGTTAAATAACCCCATTCTGCTCGCGGGTGATAGATTAAGTTGGCATAGGGACTAGTACTTAAAAGTTTAATATTAAAACGACCGTAAGAGCCCGTTCTATTCACAGGTGACAGTTAAATAACCCCGTTCTGCTCACGGGTCACTCTGTATATATTTTTATAATTGCCTAGCCGGTGGTCCTGGTGTTATAAAATCTTCACACGGCTTTTTCTACTCTGTATATTTTTAACCATTTTTAACTAATATGTCTTTCTGCAGAGCAAAGAATGAATGAACGTATTATGTATTTTTTCTTTGAGAACATCTCGTTTGTTGCCATAACTTGTACAAAGCCTACAGCATATTTTACCGACTTCTTGCATGTACCTAATAAGCCTATTCAGATTTTTCGGATATTTTGTTTGTTTAAAATTATCATACGTAATAATAAAGGTTATTACCCTGACTTTACGACATGAAAATCACACCGATTAAAGAAAAATTCATTATATGGAGGAACTTTTTTATCCGACATGAGTTACATGTTTTATCCATAATTCGACCTTTCTCAACTCGAATATAACAATAATAATAACCAGTTCCTTGCGCACTTTGAGAAAATTCCGATTTTCCATTAATATCACAGATTTTGAACAGAAATAGTAGGAACAGTTTCAAAAAAATTCACTACATGGAAGAAACGTGACCCGTGAGCAGAACGGGGTTATTTAACTGTCACCTGTGAATAGAACGGGCTCTTACGGTCGTTTTAATATTAAACCTTTAAGTACTAGTCCCTATGCCAACTTAATCTATCACCTGCGAGCAGAATGGGGTTATTTAACTGTCACCTGTGAATAGAACGGGCTCTTGCGGTCGTTTTAATATTAAACCTTTAAGTACTAGTCCCTACGCCAATTTAAACTATCACCCGCGATCGGAACGGGGTTATTTAAGTGTCACCTGTGAGTAGAACGGGCTGTTTCGCTCGTTTTAATATTAAACTTTAACTACTAGTCCCTATGCCAACTTAATCTATCACCCGCGAGCAGAACGGGGTTATTTAACGGTCACCTGTGAATAGAACGGGCTCTTGCGGTCGTTTTAATATTAAACCTTTAAC
This sequence comes from Ectobius pallidus, assembly GCA_964059195.1. NCBI lineage: Eukaryota > Metazoa > Arthropoda > Insecta > Blattodea > Ectobiidae > Ectobius > Ectobius pallidus. Next base: position 52,928,236 of record CAXKWD010000005.1, on the reverse strand, counting down.
TACTAGTTTCTATGCCAACTTAATCTATCACCCGCGAGCAGAACGGGGTTATTTAACTGTCACCTGTGAATAGAACGGGCTCTTGCGGTCGTTTTAATATTAAACCTTTAAGTACTAGTCCCTATGCCAACGTAATCTATCACCCGCGAGCAGAACGGGGTTATTTAACTGTCACCTGAGAATAGAACGGGCTCTTGCGGTCGTTTTAATATTAAACCTTTAACTACTAGTTTCTATGCCAACTTAATCTATCACCCGCGAGCAGAACGGGGTTATTTAACTGTCACCTGTGAATAGAACGGGCTCTTGCGGTCTTTTTAATATTAAACCTTTAAGTACTAGTCCCTATGCCAACTTAATCTATCACCCGCGAGCAGAATGGGGTTATTTAACTGTTATCTGTGAATAGAACGGGCTCTTGCGGTCGTTGCTCGTAATATTAAACCTTTAAGTACTAGTCCCTACGCCAATTTAAACTATCACCCGGGAGCACCTGTGAGAAGAACGGGCTTTTGCGCTAGTTTTAATATTAAATCTTTAACCACTGAAAATCGGCGTTGTGGATTCTGAATATAACACATTCGAATTTGGCGGCGGCGGCGGTTGGAGTTGTCCTTACGGAACGCTGCCAGAACGAAGGCAACATGGCTTGCTGCGTACAGGGACCCGTCAACTCCGGTATTACCAGTACCTTTAAATTTTAAATCCTAAACATAGCCCATGTCTTGTGTATTACATATTAAATTAGTATTGTTAGTCAACAGTATTTTTATTGCGGTATATTAAAAACTTATATTGTAATATTCCAACGCTGAATGGTTCTGAGTTCGATCCCCGGTCAGTAATGACATATGACTTGTATATTATTCAGCTTATAGACACATTGCAGGAAAATGAATATTTTATTTCGCAAGCATATATTGTTTCAGAAAAGCGCTGATCAGAAATAATTATCAGATTTTCACGTTGCGAGATTGCAGGAAAATGAATATTTTATTTCCGCTAGCATATAATGTTTCAGAAAAGCGATGATCAGATTTTCGCGTTGCGAGATTATATTTCGCATACGTTATCTATTTAATGTGTGAATTCGCTAACATGTATTTTCACAAGGATGAAAAGCGAAATATCTAATTACTGCTGACTTCATCACTTTTAAACTTTAGCGTATATTTACCATGTCGCGAGGCTAGAAGTAAATACGTCATCATTATTTCCATTGGTGGAAAATATATTTGCCAAGTCGTGAGGCTAGAATTTATTACGTCATCATTACTTTTATTCCTACTGTTGCGAGACTATTTCATAACGTCATCACTACAGACCTACTTCTCGTGTAATGTTTGGCCGCTAGCTTTTAAATACGAGGTTGAAAGTTGCAATACAGTCATTTGAAGCGCCACGGAGTTTTAGAGTTTAGATGATTAAATATGCATTACCTATTTTTATGTACGCTGCTTTCATTCACCGTTCTACAAACGGACTTGGTCAAATTGTTTACTTTATACATCACGTAACAGTCCTATTACAAATAGTAGAAACTCAAAATAGCTGGAGGTTCGAGTTTTCAAAACTTACAATTTTTTCCATATTTAGACTTTGAATTAAATTTATGTTTTTATTTTACAAGATCAGCATTAATTTTTACTATGATCCACAACGGTGGCGCGGTTCCAAACACCCTCAATGTCTTCCACTGATGTTTTATAAAGTCGTTATTATATTCAAATTATATTTTAATTTCAAGGTGGTCTGTGTTAGAGCTTGTTCCGTGAATATGTCATCCTCAGATCCAGCTAAGTTTTAACTTTTGCTTCCATCCGTATATATTTTCATTGTATAATCCACATGTTCTTCCACTTTGCTAATTACTCTTAAGTCCGCTGGATGAAACCAAATTTATAGATAAAATGTTTGGTTTAACATTTATCCCTGTTTACTGCTTTGTATAATATGACTGCTTCCTCTATCTTAATGATAATTAGACTTATTCCTGTTCTCATGCATAATGCATCATTTAACATGGTTCGAAAAGTTTTATCAATTCGTATGTTTATAAGTCTTTACACCCTCATGTACTCTGTCCAGTTGTACTATCTTATCGAAACATTTATTCAAACTAAAGCACCACACAAATATTGATTGTTATTCATAAGTCCATTTGAAAATACGTGGTATAATATCCTGTTAACTATTAGTTTTTAGATATCTTTTCCTACGATATGTAGCAAGCTTATTGATCGAATTTTGAGACTTTGCTGCTGTTTTCTTTTCCAGGTTTTAATATTGGGATTATCTTGTATTATTTGTCTTCCATCGGTTCCGTTTCGCTGTTGTATTAATCAGAACATGAGATTCAGATAATAACCCGTGTCGCCAAAGGGTAGGAAAATGTGAACTGTGGGTATGCCTATCAATTCAGTGGGACACTTGTGATGTAATTAATGACAAGCCACGATCGCTCTCTCATGCAATATTCACGTAGCCTACACTACCAATCATACGTCAGTTGTGAGGATCTCACAAAGCTTTCTCTACTCTCAAAATTGTAACGACTTTAATGCCCTGCAGCATACAGATTTTACATCATAGAACAAAAATATATTTTCCAAGTTTTAATATTGAGATTATTTTGGCTTTTTTCCATAGCTTTAGGGAATTTTCCATTTGTTAATCATCCGCTATCCATCGTCATTACCTTGCTCACTATATCATCTTCTCCAAGAGCTTTTAAGTATTCATTATGTTCTAAAACATTCATAATTTCCGATTGTATACAAATAACATCTCCGGTGTTTATTGGTATCTTTGTTTCTTCTCTTAACATTCTCCGAAACTAACTATCTTCTTCTTTATTATCTACAGATGCAAAGTAGCTCAAAAGTTGCATCATAGCATGTTCTATACTAGTTGTACTCGATCGAGCGATATGGATGTTAATACTATGCTTTTCCATATTATGTCAGATGTCGGATTGTGTATTTCATTCCACGGATTGCTTGATGTGGTTGTGTTACAATATTCTCACCATGAGCTAAATTTCTGTATTTGTACACTTTCTCAATTCTCCATTTTGCTTTAAAGTATCGTTCCCTACACATTTCTCGCACTAAATCATTATTCTTTATATTCTGCTGCATATTCCTTAATGTACCAAAGTTATCGTATCAACCGCTCATTCTACAATATTTCATGTCGGTACTAGGTGATAATATTAAGGTCTAAGTTGTAAGCACAACGGGTTTTCAAATACGAGCTACCATTTCTTTATACAGCTGAATCTTCAGAAGTCCTTACAAAGGTCAGTACATACCGTTTTAAGGTTTTTATTCAGATAAATCCGTTCACGATTGGTATATACCCACTACAAATACACAGCGTAGATATTAGCTCTAACGATAACATACAGTCTTTTCTCATCCATCCATCTGTATTTGTTCTTTCCATTTCCTTTTTCCACTTGAAATAATTTCGGTATACACTTATTTATAGTATTTATCTTTATAAATAACAAATATCAGTACTCATTAAGAATTAAATTATGTTTACTAGTATTAGACAGACACCAATATATTCCTGACGACGAAACATACCTAATGATGCATTACAACCCTAAGAAGTTCTCTTTTGTGGTACCTTCTCATTAGTATACAAATGTCATAGATTTTTACCTAATTTACACCATCATGTTTGAATTAGTTTCTTAGTTTTCCACCATTTTTTAACTCAACCTAAACTATTTTCCATCAATTTTTTCTTTTTATCATACAACTTACCTAATTATCCTCACAAAATGGGATTATTACCAAGTTAACATACTTTTTTTCTATAATACATCACAAGTTTAGCGGTTAAAGATAATATGCTTAAGTTCTCATCATTACTTAAATTGCCTTTGAACTCGACATGTTCATCATTCCAGCCTTAGACGTAATATTTTAAATGCACTTGATACAAATATATATATAGTTTTTTTACGAGATCTTTATCATAATTTACAGAGCAATATCGTTTTAAATTTAATATCGTCTTCACAATATTTCATTTTACTTTTTCGGTTATGTTCGTTCTATATATTCCAGTTCTACATCAGTTCTACTTATGAGGCTTTTTTGACCAATGCAATTATTCACCTCGTATCATTATAACATCTACTAAGAAACCTTTTTTAGGTGGTAAAGAAGGGGAAGATCTAAATGAATGAATAAATCCAATGTGATAAAAATGTATTCTTTTGTCAGTTATTTCATAACTAGATTTTCTCACGTTTGACAAAGCACAGTTTTCCCTATCCTCTCCTATTCCTAATTCCTAGGATGAGGGACTGTGAAATAAAAAACACAACTCAGGATTATAGAGTAAGTTTCCCTCTACCACAGAACTCCATAGATGTAGGATTCGGTGTGCTGCTACAACTCTACATCTAGGTAATTATGTTTTATGCAGTCGGAGAACAAAATGTCCATTTCTACCAACCATCGATGTATACATGATAATTTCGCTTCTTTTAAGTAGAAGGTGGGAACGTTTTTGATAGTACGACTCATGCAATCCAACATGCAGTTTATAATGTATTCCATACGCTTCAGTCTTATTGTTTACGATCGAGCCAATGTATGAAGTTCGTATAAGATTCCTCGATTTTTTCATGCTATTATTTTTCTATCCTTCAATTCAGATATGATTTCTTGTATCTCGCTATGATGAGAATGATTCCCTGCCGCTGACGGGGACACAAGTTTACGTAATCTATCAATGAGATCATTCGGATCATGCCAATATGCTTATTGTTTTTACATGGTATATAACGGGATACTTCACCAGTTCTAACATTGCCTCTGAACTCGACCTGTCTTAGACCCATATTTTAAATGCACATAACACAAACATAAATTTTTACGAGATCTTTATCGTAATTTACAGACCACCTATGTGTCTATACCAGTTGTAATATTAGTTAATGGTAATATTGTTTTAAATTTAAAGTTATTGCATCCGTTAGTCTTCACCATATTTCATTTTACTTTTTCGGCTATGTTCGTTCTATATATAACATTTCTACTTCAGTTCTACTTATGAGTCATCTTTGACCTTCTCATTATATCATCTACTAAGAAACCTTAGGAAAAGAATTCTTTAAATCTAGTTCTAATATCTAATTTTCCATCTTTACCCATGGCTTTTTTCTAGTTAGAACTAGTTTTAACTGGCTTTTTTCTACTTATGAATGATGGATGAACGTTCGCGTTCCCTCTGAAACTGCATTCTACATACAAGTGTTGTAATCTTAGTAGTCTTGCTAACATTAACCTGTTGCTCTTTACCTATGATTCAACAAGTAATATGTATAAGATATGATTAAAATTATCTTTTTGTTAGACATCCTGAGAGTTGATGTATGGTAAATATACAAGTCCATTCCTAGAAGAATTAGACCAAGACCAAGACCAAGACCAAGACCAAGACCAAGACCAAGACCAAGACCATGACCAAGACCAAGACCAAGACCAAGACCAAGACCAAGACCAAGACCAAGACTATAAATAAGTGTACACCGAAATTATTTCAAGTGGAAAAATGAAATGGAAAGAACAAATACAGATGGATGGATGAGAAAAGACTGTATGTTATCATTAGAGCTAATATCTACGCTGTGGATTTGTAGTGGGTATATACCAATCGTGAACGGATTTATCTGAATAAAAACCTTAAAACGGTATGTACTGACATTTGTGAGGACTTCTGAAGATTCAGCTGTATAAAGAAATGGTAGCTCGTATTTGAAAACCCGTTGTGCTTACAACTTAGACCTTAATATTATCACCTAGTACCGACATGAAATATTGTAGAATGAGCGGTTGATACGATAACTTTGGTACATTAAGGAGTATGCAGCAGAATATAAAGAATAATGATTTAGTGCGAGAAATGTGTAGGGAACGATACTTTAAAGCAAAATGGAGTATTGAGAAAGTGTACAAATACAGAAATTTAGCTCATGGTGAGAATATTGCAACACAACCACATCAAGCAATCCGTGATACGATAACTTTGGTACATTAAGGAGTATGCAGCAGAATATAAAGAATAATGATTTAGTGCGAGAAATGTGTAGGGAACGATACTTTAAAGCAAAATGGAGTATTGAGAAAGTGTACAAATACAGAAATTTAGCTCATGGTGAGAATATTGCAACACAACCACATCAAGCAATCCGTGGAATGAAATACACAATCCGACATCTGACATAATATGGAAAAGCATAGTATTAACATCCATATCGCTCGATCGAGTACAACTATTAGTCAGTCAGAATTAAGAGTGAAGTACAGGGTCTTATGGGCTTTTACATGAACACACCCCCTGTTATATTTACAAATATAACCCCTCTGTAAATTAGTTGTTTTCAAAATTTATTATGATAAAACAACGAAATATTTATTGTAAGTAACAGATAACATTTTACGAGTTCTTATATATGGGAATAAATATTATATTCAATGACATAACTAATTATTTTATTTTCAAGTACTTAAGGGGTGTCGTTCAGTAAGAGGAACGGCAGGTCCTGCATTGCCAGAAACGGTAGATGGTCAGCTTCTCCACCCTACCCCGCCCCCAGGTCAGTCAGGTATATGATCCCTTGCTGTATAGTGCGTTTCAAAGTTTCCTCAACTGTAACAAGTGCGGGTATCTTTACAGCGTGTATAATAATTTTATTCTTTATTTAGCGTAGTTGTTAAATTATTATTATTATTGTTATTATTATTAATATTATCATTCGTGTTACGTTTCCTTTTTCTTGTTGTGTTTTTTGTGCTGCGTTTGTTTTTCTTGTTACGTTTTTTCTTGTTTTTTCTTCTGTGTTGAGATTGTTACAATGGATGGTGATCAAGGCACTAAAAAACGTAAGTGTGGGCAAGTGCTGACAAGTAAAGAGAGACAAATGGTACTCAATGCGTTTAATTATATAAAAAATAAGAATCCCCAAAGCTCTGTGAACTGGATTGTTACCGAAACAGCTGCAGCTCTTGGCATTTCAGCGACTACAGTATACAAAATCAGAAAGGAGGCTTCACGTGGTCCTGTGGTGACTCCAAACAAGAAAAGGAAACTCAAGGGAATTCGGAAGAACAGTAGAAAAATGACTTACACTGAGTTCACTAGGAGCTGTATAAGGAGAAAGATCCATGAATTTTACTTAAAAAATCAGCCACCTACTTTAAGTTCTGTCTTGGCAAATGTAAACAGTGATCTGGATCTTCCTAATTTTAAGAGAACGACCTTCCTTACTCTCATTAAGGAAATGGGATTCGAATATACGCGACAGGAAAACAGATCAATTATGATTGAGAGAAATGACATAGTAGTGTGGCGTCGTGATTATCTTGTTGCCTTGAAGAGATACAGGAATGAGGGAAGACGCATTTTCTACACGGACGAGACATGGGTAAATACAGGCACTACAGTCAACAAAGCATGGAAGGACACAACAGTGAAAACACCAAAACATGCATTCTTGGCAGGTCTTTCTACAGGCTTGAAAAGACCTACAGCTCGCGGACCACGGTTTGCAATAGTACACACTGGAAATGAAAATGGTTTCCTGCCCAATGCCAATCTAGTTTTCTTGTGCAAAAAGAACACCCAAGACTGCCATGATGAAGTGGATGGAGATGTGTACGAAAGTTATTTTCGAGACCAAGTCCTCCCTAATCTACCTCCGGACTCCGTAATAGTGATGGACAACGCCTCTTATCACAGTCGGAAACTTGAGGCAGTACCTACAATGGCATGGAAGAAAGAAAAAATACGGAACTGGTTACAGCTTCACAATCAACATTTCGAACCTTACATGCTGAAGAAACATTTGTTGGATATTGTGAACAGGATTCGCCCTTTGTATGATTAATACAAAATTGACACTATGGCAGAAGAAATGGGTCACAGTGTGCTTCGTTTACCACCTTACCATTGTGAGCTGAATCCAATTGAGCTTGTGTGGTCTCAAGTTAAGGGACATGTTAAGGCCAATAATACTTCTTTCAAAGTAAATGAAATGAGGGACCTCATAAGCGAAGGCATTAATCTCGTGTCGCCGGAGAAGTGGAAAAGTTGTGTAGACCACGTGAAAAAAGTGGAAATGGATATGTGGAAAGCTGATGATATACAGGATGACATTGATCCCTTCGTCATTAATTTAAATGACACCAGTGACGATGAGTCTTCCGGGAGTGAGGAATATATCGAGGAAAATGATGATATTGTGATAAAGCCCAGAAAAGCCTAGAGCCTGATAGAAGGAGGAGTAAGCCAGAAAGAACTAGAACGACGGAGTCTAGAAGGATCGCGCTCCCCTAGTGGATGACGAGCGCCAGTGGGCGTGACCGCAGCACGGCTATTGGAGCCGCACGCCGACGGGTGCGGCCTACTCCCTGGCACGGCGCGGTGAGTGACGGCGCGCGCTCGTGGGAGGGGCCAGAGGTGGAGCCACGCGCTAAGGGCTTGACGGCCACCGCGCGGACATCCTAGACCATGCGTGGGCGGAGCTCTCCAGATCTCGACTCTGGAACTTTCGTTAAGGCTATATAAGGAGTGCGAGCAGCCGAGCCGAGTCAGTCAAGGAGAGTTCAGTACAGTGAAGAGTCAGTACATCAGAGGAGAGGCAGTCCGTGAAGAGCCGGAGGGTCAACGAGGGAACAGTCAGAGAGGCAGTCCGTGAGTAGCGGCGAGCGTCAGCGTCAGAGGGTGAGCTGGACGGAGAGGACTGATCAGCGCGGCCTCAAGTGAGTGTGTCTTGGGAAGCTGAGGAGCCAGTGACCGGAGGGACCCGAGAGCGGAATAGCTAGTCAACGGGGAACTAGTGACCGGAGGGAAGGGTGAACGGAAGAGCTGGTGAGCTGATCTGGGCTGAGGCAGTGCCGTCCCGGGTAACTCTGCGCGACGGGTGGATCGCACAGCGGCAGCGAGGACTGTGGAGTTGACCGGCGCGACGTGGGATGATCTGGATTGGACTGGAACAGTGCTGTAATTAGGACTGAGCACAGTGAGAGTGAGCTCTGATCAGGACAGTGAACTGGCGAATAGTCTGGAGTTTTCTGGCTGTATTGTCAATTGTTGTAGGAAATAAAGAAACCTCCATCCTTCAATTATAAACTCGGTGTTCTCATTTTGAACCCCGACGAGCCCTTGTTACAATATGGACGGCGTTGAACCTCTTCAAGAATAATACAGGTGGGCATGTCCATGAGAATCAGGACAAAATCCTTGATTTTTAAAATTTTTATTTTTTTATTTTATTATTATTTTAGGTTTTTAGTAATATTACAAAATGTTTGTTTGTCTGTCTGTGCATGATATTTTAATTATTTAGCTCTTAATTTTTAATTTTTGAATTAATTACCGTGGCCGAAGCTGCAGGCACCTGCTGGTGAAGAATATAAGAAAGTGTTGAACGCAATGTTCTGTTCAAAACAGATGAAAAAGAACAGCTTTCATTAATTTCAAACAGAAAATTGAGATTTTGCTTGTTCCTCAAGATAAAATGAAAGGAAATCAAATTCAGTAAGGGAACTGGTATAACTTAGTTTAAATTAAACATGATTCTATGAAATAATGTTTTTTTTTTCTATTTACTACTGGAGAAATGTAGGTTACATGTTTAAAAATGTTTGATTATTTTACAAGCAAACTGTTTTGATTTAGTGTATAATGGACAAATTGTAACGTGAGTTACCGTAACGTGAGTTATCAACAGGCAGTTGTTTTATGTCAGATAAACTGTATTTAATTTTTTAAAATTATAAATTGTTTTAATATTCATATTTCTAACATGATAACCTACCAGTACAGCAAAACATGTATTTATTGAGCCATTAAACGAGCAGAAAATGCTTACTGAAATCTGAGTTTCAAATACCATGTCCAATTTCTGTAACGTGAGTTACCAACGTTTGAATCTCAATAATCTTTGCATTTGTGATCCAGAATTTACACAAAGCATGCAACATGTGCTTCATTTATTAGAGGTTTCACTCATGCATTTTTGGCTGCTTAGGTATTTTCTGGAAATTATTTAATAAGAGTTTAACAAGTAAAAATTAGTCAATTTGTAACGTGAGTTACCATGGACATGCCCAGGTGAGAAACTACATTATTAGTATTATTGCTCGTTGGCATTTAATTTATTGGAGTGTATTGTAGTGAGGCGACTACAGCACCGGTAGTAGGTATAATAATGATAAATTAATGTTATGTTTGCTTTAATAACGTAATTTTAGTCTATTTTATTTTTTGTTTTAGGCCTAAGTATAAAGTATAAACGAAATAATTATGTTGGATAAAATATTCGCGAGCTATCACGGGATAAATAAAGTTATTTCTTACATACTTTTAATTTAATTTAATTATTGTTTGTGTATACTTTTAATCTTAACTTGTTACTACAGAAATGTGAAGCGTTAAACAGCAATTATTGCTTCCTCTACTCCTACAGTGACAATGACAGGGTTGCCCTCCTTTTGGTACAGCCTATACTTCCGCAAACCATGCGGTGAGGAAATACTTTCATTCATTGTTCCGTTTAAACACGTTCTCTCCTTGTCTTCGTCTTGCGAAAGGTAGATACTGCAACCATGGACCCATAAGGCATGTACTTCACTCTTAACTTTGACCGACTAATAGTATAGAACATGCTATGATGCAACTTTTGAGCTACTTTGCATCTGTAGATAATAAAGAAGAAGATAGTTAGTTTCGGAGAATGTTAAGAGAAGAAACAAAGATACCAATAAACACCGGAGATGTTATTTGTATACAATCGGAAATTATGAATGTTTTAGAACATAATGAATACTTAAAAGCTCTTGGAGAAGATGATATAGTGAGCAAGGTAATGACGATGGATAGCGGATGATTAACAAATGGAAAATTCCCTAAAGCTATGGAAAAAAGCCAAAATAATCTCAATATTAAAACTTGGAAAATATATTTTTGTTCTATGATGTAAAATCTGTATGCTGCAGGGCATTAAAGTCGTTACAATTTTGAGAGTAGAGAAAGCTTTGTGAGATCCTCACAACTGACGTATGATTGGTAGTGTAGGCTACGTGAATATTGCATGAGAGAGCGATCGTGGCTTGTCATTAATTACATCACAAGTGTCCCACTGAATTGATAGGCATACCCACAGTTCACATTTTCCTACCCTTTGGCGACACGGGTTATTATCTGAATCTCATGTTCTGATTAATACAACAGCGAAACGGAACCGATGGAAGACAAATAATACAAGATAATCCCAATATTAAAACCTGGAAAAGAAAACAGCAGCAAAGTCTCAAAATTCGATCAATAAGCTTGCTACATATCGTAGGAAAAGATATCTAAAAACTAATAGTTAACAGGATATTATACCACGTATTTTCAAATGGACTTATGAATAACAATCAATATTTGTGTGGTGCTTTAGTTTGAATAAATGTTTCGATAAGATAGTACAACTGGACAGAGTACATGAGGGTGTAAAGACTTATAAACATACGAATTGATAAAACTTTTCGAACCATGTTAAATGATGCATTATGCATGAGAACAGGAATAAGTCTAATTATCATTAAGATAGAGGAAGCAGTCATATTATACAAAGCAGTAAACAGGGATAAATGTTAAACCAAACATTTTATCTATAAATTTGGTTTCATCCAGCGGACTTAAGAGTAATTAGCAAAGTGGAAGAACATGTGGATTATACAATGAAAATATATACGGATGGAAGCAAAAGTTAAAACTTAGCTGGATCTGAGGATGACATATTCACGGAACAAGCTCTAACACAGACCACCTTGAAATTAAAATATAATTTGAATATAATAACGACTTTATAAAACATCAGTGGAAGACATTGAGGGTGTTTGGAACCGCGCCACCGTTGTGGATCATAGTAAAAATTAATGCTGATCTTGTAAAATAAAAACATAAATTTAATTCAAAGTCTAAATATGGAAAAAATTGTAAGTTTTGAAAACTCGAACCTCCAGCTATTTTGAGTTTCTACTATTTGTAATAGGACTGTTACGTGATGTATAAAGTAAACAATTTGACCAAGTCCGTTTGTAGAACGGTGAATGAAAGCAGCGTACATAAAAATAGGTAATGCATATTTAATCATCTAAACTCTAAAACTCCGTGGCGCTTCAAATGACTGTATTGCAACTTTCAACCTCGTATTTAAAAGCTAGCGGCCAAACATTACACGAGAAGTAGGTCTGTAGTGATGACGTTATGAAATAGTCTCGCAACAGTAGGAATAAAAGTAATGATGACGTAATAAATTCTAGCCTCACGACTTGGCAAATATATTTTCCACCAATGGAAATAATGATGACGTATTTACTTCTAGCCTCGCGACATGGTAAATATACGCTAAAGTTTAAAAGTGATGAAGTCAGCAGTAATTAGATATTTCGCTTTTCATCCTTGTGAAAATACATGTTAGCGAATTCACACATTAAATAGATAACGTATGCGAAATATAATCTCGCAACGCGAAAATCTGATCATCGCTTTTCTGAAACATTATATGCTAGCGGAAATAAAATATTCATTTTCCTGCAATCTCGCAACGTGAAAATCTGATAATTATTTCTGATCAGCGCTTTTCTGAAACAATATATGCTTGCGAAATAAAATATTCATTTTCCTGCAATGTGTCTATAAGCTGAATAATATACAAGTCATATGTCATTACTGACCGGGGATCGAACTCAGAACCATTCAGCGTTGGAATATTACAATATAAGTTTTTAATATACCGCAATAAAAATACTGTTGACTAATAATACTAATTTAATATGTAATACACAAGACATGGGCTATGTTTAGGATTTAAAATTTAAAGGTACTGGCTTGCGATTTTATAATATGTTCGAATGGTATTTAAAGAGGTAAGTTTCGTTGAATGGAGATGTGAGATGTGCGTTCAAGGTTACTACAGCCTCATATGACTGATGAATAGTAAGGAGATAACAAGAGCTCACGCAGCAATTCTGTCACGTACAATGAAACAATCCTACCACAGTTCTGCGTTGAGAAAACATTTGTATACACTGACTTTACAAAACGCCTTTGAATAATGAAGTATGATATAATATTATTCCCGAGGATGAGGCTTACACCTTTGAAGATTAATAGTAAAATCTATTGTTTTAACTTGTAAGCCAGAGGCTGAGTTAACCCCTGGGCTAGGATTATCATCTTACGAATAATATATAGTTTTAAGACGATAGCTACCATATTTATAAAAATACTTGAAGGATTGAAATAACGCTTCTCTACATTTCCAACTGCGTCTGATAATAACAATAATAATAAATTAGGAGGCCCAGATTGTTGGCACGGTTGTTAGCCTTAGGCACCGGCCGCCTTTACTCTAGGCTAAGTCGCTAGGTTTTAGAAAAATAATCATCTTACAGAAACTTGTATGTTGAAATATGACGTTGCATTTACGCTTCGTGAGAAACCTTGTGATCTATATGCTTCCATGCAAAAAAGACATAAAGTTGAAATCTGCTGTGACGTCATAAGACACTCCACTGTTGAGATAGGTCATAGCATTCCTCTGATGACGTAAGCGATGCCGCCATGTTGTAAAACATTCCACCTTCCCCTCTCATTCCACTTGTGACGTAATCATTCCTCCCTCCCCTACTATTCCTCCCATTCCTTCCAATCCACTTGTGACGTAAGCAATGCCGCCATTTGCAATTGTAATATCCAATTTCCACCTTTTTCAATTTTCAAATCACCCGCCATCTAGTAATATACAAATTTTAAATTTCCCACCATCCGCCATTTGAAATAGGAACCGGAAACGTAGCCATTTTTATTATAAATTCTCAAGTTTTGAATTTCGCGCTTCGTCCGCCCCGGAAACGGACGCCATTTTCATTATAAATTTCCAAATTTTGAATTTCGCGCTTCGTCCGCCATTTGAAATGGGAACCGGAAGTGCAGCCATTTGCAATAGGAACCGGAACGGACGCCATTTTGAATCACGTGACCATGACGTAGGTCGTGACGTCATAGCCACGCCCACTTGTGACGTCAGGATCAGCTGACCGGAAGTGACGCGGACTTTGAACTATATGTACTTTGCCCCTGCTCCACCATGTGTTGCGGGTATGTATCGCGACTCCACCATAGGGGTAACCGACAAAACCACACTACTCATGAGCATAGCTCGTGTTCGGGGTCAGTTCAGTTATACTAAAATTATATTTTGAACATTATATAAAAAGAAAACATACATATTACAGTTTTAGGCAAAAAATAAGAATAAAATTAAATAGGATTGCTTATATGAAATAAAATACATGAACAAAGATACGAAAAATAAATTACAATAACATAACAAAGTTACAAACAAAATACCCTATGTTAAAAATTAAAAATTTACAGTTAAGAATGAATAACGGAAAAAAGTGGGTAAAAGTACAATTACAAGTTAGATTTAATCAATTTGAGTACTTGTTTTTTAAACAATTTATTGTTTAGTGGTATCAGATTAGGGTTTCTTCTAGTAAAATTGTTGTATAGTCGTGGTCCGAAATTTATACTATGCCTTAGACCTGCTTCTGTAGCACATTTTGGTTCGAAAAGAGGACAAGAGATATTATACCTCCTTGTATTATAGTAGTGATTTCGTGTTATGAATTTTTCATGATGTTTATGGAAATAATTTAATAAAGTGTAGGAGTATAATTGTTTAATATTCAACACGTCAAAATCTTTATATAAACTTTTAGATGGATAGTCGATTGATTTTTTTAAACATATCTTGATTATTCTTTTCTGCAACAAAGACAATGGGCGAAGTGCAGTCTGACATATCCCACCCCATCCTATTATTCCATATTGTATAACTGATTGGACTAAACTTAGATATATTAATCTTAAAGTACTCTGTGGCATAATGTTTCTTAATATAACAGATTTATATATAGTTTTCCGTAGTTTATGACACAGATATTGAACATGTTTTTCCCACCGTAAATTTTGATCAATGATAACACCTAGGTATTTTACTTGAATTGATGAACTTAATTTTGGACATTTACAATTAAAAGGGATAGAACAAGATATTTCATGTAAGATTATATTGTGTTGTGCATTTATCAAGGAAAGTCCTTTAGAGTTTAGTGAAAAAGGTAAATATGTTGTTTTATCAATGTTTAAAGATAGAAGGTTTTCATCGAACCATTTTTTTATTTTGTTTGTTCCAATGTTAGCATTACTAAAAACGTGCTCCCAACTGTTTCCAGAAAATATGATTACTGTGTCATCAGCGAAGGAATAAACATTGCCTTTGATGAGATTTATATCTAATTTAAGCAGATCATGAAACATTACCTTAATATCTAAAATTTCACGTCTTAGTTTTGCAGATATACTTCCTGGTTAGGGAGTAAATCGTTTTTCATCTTTCCTGAAAAATGTTAACTTGTGCACTTAATACGTTTTGAAACGGTGCTCCTCATTTGGAATAAATATTTAACATTGTACATAATATTTTATATAACTTATATTAATGCTCTCAAGGTTTACTTTGATATAATTTTTTTTTTTTTTTTTTCTAGAAATTGTATAGACATTTTAAATAATCAGTACATTATTTATGAATCCTGCTTATGATATAGTAGAGTGCTTGTAAGTCAGATTACCAAAAAGTCCAGACAGGGTAACCTTTGAATGAAAGGCACTTTTTTTTATTCAGCTTTAGGCATATACATTTCAACTATGAGTTAATACCACATGTTGAGGATCTTGAGTGCACCTGTAAGCCATGCAACTATTGATGTGCATGTTTCCATTCTCATTGTGTTATGGCTTAAGTTTATTTTAACTGATATTGAATTTCAGTTATTAATTACTGGTATTATATTAGATGAAATAGAAGCGATGAGTCATGGTAAGTAAATATCCTATCCAGTTCAGTATTTGCTTTAGCAACTGGGGAAAGTATGAAAAACTCCCAAGTCAGATTGGCTGGACACAGGGTTTGGAAGTTTAGACTGCATATTCTTTGTAGATATCGCCTATGTGAATCAAGATGGTCTTGAAGAATGAAAAAGTACTGGTAGCACACTAATTATCTCGGAATTCACATGGATGAGACCAGAGCTTCAGAACCCACGTGGAGATGGTACGACGAAAATCAAAAAAGCTAATGATGAAACTTGCTGCAATGGGACAGAGGAAGTTCCGAGTCCCATTGCATGCAATCAAAATGTATCATAGTGCCATCTTAGTAGCCATCGTGGGCTATGGAGCTGGAGTCTGGGGATATCGAGCCAGAAATGTCCATGTAAAGAAAATGCTCAGAAGTTCCCAACGAAAAGTACTACTGAGGTTCACTGGGGCTTTTGGAACAATGTCACCCCCTGCCCTGCTGGTGACCATCGGTATATGGCCTCTGGACCTCCAAATTAGGTGGGAAGGAACCATGTACTGGAGGAAGAAGAAAAGTGTAGCCAAAGTTGAGGAAATTCTCGGGACAAGAAGTCTCGACAGACTAAGAATAACATATGTACTAATCAACAAATGGCAGCAAGAATGGACGTCAGCAGAGGCAGGTAGAAGAGCAAAAGAAATGTTCCCGAAAGCCTGCGCCTACGACATCTTACACCAAACAAGGGACAATACAATTCATGACTGGGCATGGCCCATTCTGGTCTTACCTGAAAAAGATCAAGAAGAGAAATGAAGACAACTGCCCTGTATGTGAGGGGTGTATGTAGACGCCGGAATACATGCTCTTCGAATGCCCCAGTACCTCAGAGGAAATTCTGGAAAAGAGGGTACTCCTAAAAGAGAAATCCGTAGGAGAGATACTTAGGAATAAGGAAAAATATGCCGTCCTGAAGGAGCTTGCCGAACTGGCCACCAAGGAAGCGGCGGGGGAGTACAGCGCCAACAGGGAGGCAAGAAGTGACACACCCGAAGTGATTGGTGACAGAGATAGAGACCGCTCCCCTAAGGCAATCCGAGAGATTGCGAGTGGTCCAGGCTCATGGAAACAATACTAATTAAAACAACAAGAACCACATTAGAATCAACAGGAGAAGGGAACCTGCGCAATTCCTGGGCAGACAGCAAGAGCTGCCCAGCAGAGAATAAACCTATTGGGGAACACCTTGGAAGAAGGAGAAACTCAAAATATCCTAGAAGAAAGAAAGAATAAATAAATAAATAAAGAAACAAACAAACAGATATCTAAATGCTGGATGGTTTCCAGGACAGTTGATCAAAATCAAACTAAAAAATCAAAAAAGGAAAATGTAATAGCATGAGAATGTCTTGGTAGGGAGAGTTGAAATCTAAGTTTGCCAATGACCCGTTTCTAACTGAAATGCTTGCATACTGGCAAACAAAGACTAAGCTCTCCCTGCCTTTTAGTAGCCGTAGTAATTTGTAGTTTGTTCTGAGGAGTAGTGTAGGTTGTAAACTACTGGACTCCAGTAGTAGTAGAATAGTAGAGTAGTTAGTATTATCTGTAGACATTTGATGTACCTTGTTCTGTAGAAGAGAGTAGATACCGGTATGTAGTTTTGAATGCTTATTATAATCTGTATAATACAGGGTGCAGCAGAAAGAACGCCCCGATTACAGAAGGCAAATATATCCAAACCCAATAAAATATGAAGAAACTTATGAAATTCTTTGAAAGTACACATGATGCCATTTACATCAACGTGTTTAGAAGAGAACATCATTCAAGTTGCGTCCTCCATTGTTTATACACTGATTGAACCTCTCTCGGTAGTTGTCCATGACTCTCATTGTCATTTTGGGCGGAATAGCGAATTCCTGTTGGATTGCCACCTTAAGAGCTTCCAAAGTTTGGGGACAATGTTGGTACACCTTGACTTTCAGATGTCCTGTCTTTTGAGCCCGAAATGTACACGAAAGGCACGCTGCGTTGCTGTCGGCGACTCGCCATTATGATAAACTGCTCTACAGCATAAGCGCAATGCACTATTGACCAAGCCGTGGTCTAAACTAAAACGGCACCTAAGTTGCTGTTCGGCAATATTCACCCAGCATCTCTAACCCCACCCACCATGTAGATATCTATCTCCCAAATTGGGGCATTCTTTCTGCCACACCTTGTATATTATATTAATAAAATTACAATAAAGTTAAAATAAAATAAAATCTTAGCAGATTCCTGGTATAGGAGCATAGTCACCAGGATCTAATCAAACAGATTTATTTTATTTATATATTATATGAGTACTGGTACTTGTGACTAATTATTTAATAAACTCCCATCTACTAAACTAAAAACCAAATTAATAGCATTTTTGTTAAATAGAGCTTAAGTTATTACAAGATTTTTTTGAGGACAATGTTGATGATTTCAAATAAAATTTTGTTTTATAAATGAGTGACTGAGTGTGTGGTAGTGAGAGATTGTGTGTTGACATTGTCATGAAATATATATGTATAGTGCTGTACTGAACAGTGGCAGCTCGCGTATAGGCACTATTTCCACTTGATATTATTAATAACATTTAATTTAATGAGTCCTTTTTTTTCTTTATTGTACTTGTACAATATATAATCTTTAAGCTTAATGTCAGTAGGCATCCCCCATTTTTATGAAGAAGATACAAAATTCTTCCTATAGAACTGTGTGCTTCACCACCTCAGTGGTGTTTGACTGCATGCACACATGGAAAGTTGCACATGAAGCTGCAAGGGAGAGAGAACACTGTCGCTCCCGCAGTGGCGACTGCCAACCCTGGCATGCTGGTGGAAGATAGTTTTTCTTTTTACTCCGGGTGTGTTTTGCTTAAAAACTGTGTAGCAGTACTATATTCTTAAATGTGATAAAGTGTAAAATTTAGGGCTGAAAATCAAATAAAATTTCTAATCGAGTTAATGCTTGACTGATTAATCGACAAACAGGTCGGTATTTTAAATGAAACCAAAGTGTACATTTAATATTGTTTTACACGTTTAATAACTACTACACTACAGACAATCAGAAGAAATCCTGCATTAATGAATACCATTATTACTTAACTAGTGAAAAAATATATACAAAACCTACATTTCCGGTTACGTTTCAGCCAAGACTTGAACACACGAGTTTGTTGACTAAACTATCCTTCAGGTTTCTGAATAACGGGAATTGTTTGGACACAATAGGCTGAATGACACATGATGTGCCAAGGCCGGAGAAGCGAGAGAAAGGAGTTTGGTCATTTGACTCATTTCTCGAAAAACGTTTTTCAGAATTCGACTAAACCGATTAATTGGAAAATGTAATTGATCGACAATTAAATGTTTAATTGATTAATTGATCAGTACAGCCCTAGTAAAATTACATTATTATCCTGCTTCCAGCTATTCCTTTTTATTCATTTTCTCGGTTCCTTTAATTAACAGAAACTAACCAAAGCCTTGCATCCACAAGAAATAAGTTCTATGATTGTAAGTGAACTTCAGCAACTTAAGTTTTCACAGCTGTCTTTCCATGAGAAATTTACAGTTAAGAAAAATGTCATTCAACACCTATTATTCTAATATCTCAGCCAGGCATAAGCAATAATAAAAAATATATTTGTGAAATTATGAAACTGACAAAAATCCTCTTGACTCCCATGACTACATCAGGGGCAGAATGCTGGTTTTCAACAATGAAAAGAATAAAAAGAATTCTAAGAAGCACTATGAATTCGGTAAGACTAATTGCACTTGCAGTTCTTTCAATGGAGAAAACTTTCCTCAATTGTCATTGAGAGACGAAGGAGGGAAATATTGATCTTTTCGCACAAATTAAAACAAGAAGAATGGATTTCATTATTAAATGAATAGATCAAGCTCGAACTGTAACGATTTAGGCTAAAGTAAGTAAAAATATGTTTGATTTTGTTCTTTTTAGGATTTTATCACGTTTCTGAATATATTTTCATTTTATACATTTTTGTTTTCTTTTACACAATTTTAAAACAAAGGCTAAAAAATTTCTGGAGCATCATCCCCACTAATTTTAACTGGTACTGAACAATAAATTTCAATTTCAACCTTATTCGAGTTATTTATTTATTTTTAATCCCATAATCATCTTTTTTTCCCCCTCCAAGACCCGTATTTATTAAACTACTGGACCACACGAGATTTGGCGCTATTATGATAAATATTCCTTAAGGAGGTAATTTAGCTTCTCATCGAGAGAAATATGTTGCATTCTACAGCGGAAGCGGAAGCACTAACAGTGTAACGCACAACGACCCTATTGGTAGTTCTCTCAAGAGGAACGAAGATCATTGATTGGTTGATGTACCATTTTAAATCATCGCTGCCGTAAAGAATTTCTTTTTGAACAGTAGAAAGTGGAGTAGTGTAACGGACAACTATTTTCGATTATTTTATAAAATGGCTCAGAATATTAACCCTTTACTGACTGCTACAGCGACGGTAACAAAGACAGACGAGGAAACACAGAATGCTTCTCAAGATAACCATGCTGTCACAAAAAGGCGAGTTTTATTTCTAATTATTTATATAATAAAGATGGCTCTCAGCAATTTTGAAATTGACTATCTGACTAAAAAAAAGTAATTTTCGAGGAGTGAACCCGTATATACGGTAGTTAAAATTAATTTTCGGGCATTACTAATTCGTGGGAAAAAGTGTTTATGTTAAAGGGTTATATTTAAAGGCCTACTATGCTTAGGACTAGTGAACGTACACGTTATGATTTCCGTGAATTCATAATGTTAGTGTTAAGGAAAAATAAAAGTTTATTGCAACTGTAATGAAGTTATTTTCTCTTACAGATTACAAAAGGAGTTAATGGAACTGATGGTGAGTGATTGGCTACCATATACCAAGTAGTTTTAGGTTATAATTCACACCTAGAACCTTCCATTCATCGTACCTTGAAATAAATAATCTATTGAGAGATTACTAATCCCATTCATGCTCTCTTATTTTCTGTTTGGGAAAACGGAAGAACAGGTTGCCACTAAGCTCTGCCTACTGAACTTGCTAACTGGACCCGCCTGGGAAGGAGGGGGTTTAGGGTGGGGAGTATTTTAAACAATGAGAGACATCTAGGAAGCCAACTGTGGGAGCATGTAACTTAGGCCACTTAAATATAAATACTTGATGCCCCTTTAAGCTCCAGTCACTCTCACCCGCTTTCCAGTGCATTCCCATGCACGAATTAATTAATTAATTGAAATAAGAAAAATGGGAACTCCTTCAGAGTAGAGTAGACAGCAAATAGGGAGGTATGCTCAGCCAGTAGCGACCGTTCCCCTCTGAGCTGTGGAGGAACGACTTGTGCAAGGGTAAAATTTCCTGTTGCATAAGAGGTTCCATGTGAGACATAATAAACCCTGCGCTACTCAGTATATTGCTCCTAAACTAAGACACTATAATTGTTCCTAACCTAACATAACCTGTCACTGACCTAGAATTTAGCTGTCAGTACTTGCCTTAATGTAGGAACTTTTACGCTATTCAGAATACTGCTCCTAAACTAACATAACTGTTCCTAACCTAACATAACCTGTCACTGACCTAGAATTTAGCTGTCACTACTTGCCTTAATGTAGATACTTTTTTACCTTTCCACATCTTTCATATAGGGTGTCCACTGGTCTGGAAAATCCGGGAAAAGTCAATGAATTTGTTAAAATATCCGTGAAAATTCAAAAAGTTGTGGCCCACATAAAACAGGTGAAAATGAATACAAGCTTCCGAAAAATCTCAGCTGCTCTTGAAGATAAACTTCTCCTGCCAAAAATGGCTTTCTTATTATCTTTAGCAGAAAATTTACAACCATTTCTACAACCTCTTTCCTACATGGTGACCACCTGAAAATTGTAAAGAGGCATAATCCATGCCAATTCAGGCAGGGGCTTACCTTCATAGTCTCAGATGTTAATGAATTTAATATATTTTAAAATTCAGGACAAAGTAAGAAACCCATTTTCTTTGTTTTGCCCCCAAAAATCTGGGCCGAGATACAGGCCACCAAAGATGGCATCTCAGATGCCATTTCTCGAGTGTGATTTTCAGAAAAACTTTAAAGTGCTCTATTTCTGGAACGGTTTAAGATAATGTTCTGCTTCAAATGATATCCTAATTTTGGAAATGCATGTACCGGTACAGGTGTTTTGTTTCAGCCTTCTGAATTTTTTGTGATAAATCATTTTCTTTTCAAACATTCCAATGCCAAAAATTCTGATTTTTTTACTGTTGATCAATGCCAAACAATAGGCCTACTACATTCCCTGAAAAGGAGATCTTCCACTTTTCAGTTTAACAGGTTTTATAAACAATTTAAAATTTTCCATATACTTGAAGGTTATTTCCCCGCAGAACTTAAAATATCTAGAGTGTTACCTGTTTACAAGAGGGAAGAGAAAAATTCTCTTCTAGCTACAGGCCTATCTCAATTGTTCCTGTATTTGCTAAGATCTTTGAAATGGTAATTTACTCTCAGTTATGTAAATATTTCGATGATAATAATTTTATAACTGGATCTCAATTTGGTTTTAGGAAGAATAGGTCTACAACTGATGCCATAGATTATTTGGCAAAGATAATCCTTCAGGTTTTCGAAGACAATTGCTTTGCTCAGGCAACTTTTTGTGACCCGAGCAAGGCATTTGATTGTGTAAGGCATGAGGTTCTGTTGAATAAGTTAAAACATTACGGTCTAAATAATATCGGTTTAAAACTCATGAGGTCCTACCTATTAAATCGTCAACAAATCATCTCTGTTGGGAAAGTTAAGGGCTTGTACGACGAACACCTGATATCATATTTATCTGCCAGATAGAAAACCTATCTGGAAGTTGGCCAAGAATTTCGTATTGTGATCTCCTGACAAAATCTGTCTGGCAAGACAACTTCCAGATAAGCTAGCAGGAGGATGGAGTGACTGACAAATTTCCAACTGCTAGTTAGGAAAGCTTGGTTGAAGCAAGATGGCAGCACGCGAAGGGTCCTTGGCCACCTGAATTTTAGAACTGATGCCGGAAGATTTAATTTACACAAAAATGTCATTTTATGCTCACTTATGAATAAGATATTACTGCACAAATTGATTAATGCACTTAAAACGAGATGTTCTTGTGTAATTCAATTGTAGATGTAGATGTAGATATCTCGTCCTGTAGATCCTGTGTTGAGCGGGGCTCAAGGATATAGAACACGTCAGATCAAAAAATACATGCATGTTATAACAATAATATAGGTCTACAGAAACTGCAAGCTGCCAAATTTATCCAAGCTGGAAATATTCCTCCAAATTGTAGAAGGTGTGAGTTATTAAAAATTCCTTGACAGCTGTTTTGAAAGGTTTGATCTTTCTTTGAATACATAATAATTTAATGTTGTTTGGAAGCTTGTTATATATCTGTACTGCAGAATAATACGCACCCTTCTGAAAGAGTTTTAACGAGTTATTTGGTCTGTGTAGATCATTCATGTTTCTGGTAGTACGTCCATGTACACTAAAATTAGTTTGAAATTTATCAATATTATTCACTACAAAACACATAACACAGTATATATACTCCCCTGTAAGAGTGAGGACTCTTAATTTTTCAAACAGCGGTTTACAAGATTCCCTTTTTTTCTTTCCACATATTATTCTTATTGCCCACTTTTGAAATCTAAATATTTTCTCCCTATGGGTAGAGTTGCCCCAGAAAATGATCCCGTACCTCATTACCGAGTGAAAATATGCAAAATATACCATAAGTAATGCATCCTGTTTTAATATATTATTCAAAATTCTTAAAGCAAAGCATGCTGAACTCAGTTTTGGATTTATCATTTCTATGTGTGTTTTCCAGTCAAGATTTTGGTCAATTTGCAGTCCTAAAAATTTTACATTGCTAATTTCTTGTATGATTTGTGTTCCATAATTAATTTCAAGATTTGAGATACATCTGTTTTTTGTCCTAAATTGTATAAAATGGGTCTTATCAATATTAAGTGTCATTTTATTAGCTAGAAACCATGTGTTTAACTCGTGAAAAGCCTTTGTAGCTATTCTTGATAAATGTTCTTGTGACGTTCCTGTTACAAGTACACTAGTATTATCTGCGAAGAGCAATACCTTTGATTCGTCACTTAAGTTATAGGGCAAGTCATTAATTAGTCAGAAATACAAATCCGAGCTGCCACACCTAGCGGACGCCTACCGAACTACAACAAACGCACCTCTTTGCTCAATCAGCTAAGGACCATTTTACACAATTTTACTGTGTTCTTCCTGATAGCAGTTCAGCGGTGGTATTACAAGACATCTTCAAGTTAAGCTATCTGGAAGTCACGTATCGGGAGGAATTGTCGGCAGGTGGTAATACAAGCCCTTAATCTAGTAAAGCAGATGTCAAGTTCGGAGTACCACAGGGATCAGTTCTTGGGCCGTTCTTGTTTCTTATTATGATTAACGACCTACCTGTTCACTTGGGAACACACACCGTATTATACGCCGACGATACAACATTTTAAAATGTAAGTGACGAACTAAACAACCTAGAAACACTGACTAATAACACCTTAGCATCAGCATCCCATTGGTTTCGTGCTCAATGAGAACAAAACTCACAATTACTTATTAGTTTAAGAGATATTAATGAATATAGGCCTAGTGCTCATGAGCCGACTAGTGTCAAGTTTTTAGGAGTTTATATTGACCATAAATGACATGGAAACAACACATTGAATACATAAGTGGTAGGCTATCCAGGGTAATTTATCTTCTGCACAGAACTGCGTGTCAGATAATTATCTACGTGCATCTTACTTCGCATTTTTCAAAAGCATAATACAATATGGCCTAGTATTATGGGGTAACTCTAACTATATTAGTAGCATATTGGTGTTGCAAAAAAAGGCTATCAGGGCTATAGCTGGAGCAGGGCACCATGAACACTGTAGACCGCTCTTTTCTCAACTCAAGATTTTAACAGAAAGTAAATCTTTACATATATTCAGTTTTAATCTATACAACGAATAATCTACCGGAGTTTCAATGTAGAAACAATATACACTCGTATAATAGCCTACTAGATCCAATAGTCACTATATCGCACCATAGATTATCAAAGTCCTTAAATAGCTATCAAATAATTGGACAGAAATAATTTAATAAATTGCATACAAATTATCAAAACTTACCTATGAAAATTTTCAGGAACAGATTGTATGTCTGGCTTGCCATAAATCCTTTCTACAATATAAATGAATTCTTCACCTCCAATATTATAATGTAGGCCTACAAATTGTTTTGATAATAGCAATCATCTGTTATTGTAGGCTATTAACCTGGATCATTTTTTCCCACAATAATAGCATTGCTTATATTTAGGGCCTATATAATGTAATTTATGTTAACTGTACACTTGACGTTGTCTATTGCTAATTTGTACTAGCCTAACGACAATACAATTTTATTTATTATTATAAAGTAAGAAAAGTATGGAAAGAGTTGTGAAAGACATTCTAAAAAAAAGACTTCAAGATATCGACCTCAACAAAATTGAAAATTTAAGAGCCCAAGATGTTGACCTTGGTTATGGCACAAGGTCTGCATTAAGAAAGTGTCATGGACTTACGGATTTAGACGTGTTATTGTTTCGAAGGGAGTGCAGAGACTGTCTGAAATGTGTTGTTGACAAGCTGATGGAGAAGTCACCTTTGAAGTACCCCTTAACTCAGGGTATGTCTTTTTTGAGTCTAGACGAATTCGTCTTCACTCCAGAAGAGGCTGTTTCACAGGATATCGACAATGGATATTTTGATTCAGTTGAGTTTGATTACTCCCTCTATTGCTCAGAATGCAGATCATGAGTAGGCCTATAGGGATCTTATTTAGAAAAAAACTGCAGCAGTTGAGTTCAAATCTTACTCTAAAACACAAGGTTGGACAAATTTTGGATGAAAACTCTTGATAGTTATGACACTCCTAGTTTAAGGAAAGTAGTTTGTTTATTACTTCCAGTTTCACATGGAAATGTTTCAGTGGAACGTGGCTTCTCTGTGAACAGTGACATTTTGGTGGAAAATCTGAAAGAAGAATCCATAGTTGCTCAGTGCCTGGTATATGATGCAGTTGCTCAAGGAGGAGGTTTAGAGCATCTTTCCATTAATAAAGGCATAATTCTCTCTATGCCAATGCAAGATACAAAGAAGCACTTCAAAGGACTAAGTTGAAACGAACAGAAGAAGACAAGGTGAAAGCAGAAAAAAGGAAAGGAAATTTTCTGGCCAGAGAAGAAAAGAAAACTACTTTTAGAGTCTGAAAAATCTGTAGCTGCTCTAGATGAACAAATTAAGTTAAGTTGCTGAAGAAAAAATAAGTGGGATCAAAAAGACTTCTAGACAATAATATTCCTATATGAAGGTACAGTGAAATCTCGATACAACGATTTCGCAGGGACCAGAAAAATATATTGTTATAGAGAGATATATTGTTATATCGAGAATTTGAAAAAAAAAAATCTCAGATTTTGGTAGTATATGGGTGATTCTTCAAATACGGGAAAATTTGGAGTGTGTAAAATCCAAAATTTTTACTTTGTTTAAAAAATCTCAAAAAAATCACAAAAATACTTCAGGGGTTACTTGATTATAATATGACACCAGCAGAGCTTAAATGTTTATATTTTTATTTATTTTTATTTCTTTATTTTTTTAAAGCCATGTGCATGACATCCGTGTACATGTGGATGGCAGAAGGCCACATTAATGACTAACTTTGGCAACAATCTGCTTTTCTTTATGTGATTTCATATTTTTCTCAGCATACTTCAGTTGATTTTGCATCAAATTTGCAAATTTGTGTGCATACTCCGGAATTAATGTAATTTTAACAAGACTGTGTTTTTATGGTTTTGGGGGAGGGGGAATCAAGCAGAAATTCATTTAATCAGTTTTAAGATCTTAAGTACAGGTCACAGACACCACAAACACAATAGTATCCTACATTTATCATCTACATGACTTGAGAGTCATCCACATACCCCTTCATGAGACATGTGGATGACACAAAAATCAGGCATGTGGATGACAAAAAAGGAGTTTAAGTGGTCTCAGCAAGCCATTTCTAAACCTCTGTAGGCTCAACTTCAGTCAGGTACTTCGAATTGGAAGGTTTATCATAGTGCATAATCAAAATTAATTAATATTCACTTTCTGCCTACTTTCTAGAAGCCATGTTAATGACAGGGAATAAAAACGTTTTCCTTGAAAATGATACAAAATCCTTTGTTAATCCCAAACTGTTTGTAAGCAAGCAAAATTCAACGTTACAATTCAACCACAAGCTGCCCTGTTGGCTTTCTAACACTGTTGCCAGTTTTACAAATTTCTCATTTCTGCAGAAAAAATTCCATTCTTTTCAGCCATGTGGATGACCAAAAACCCTTGGGACATTCTTTATGTTCATTAGGTGGGGTGACAATTTTATTTCATTTTATTTTTTAGGGGTTAATATTCTTCACCCATTCATACTCATTGACAGGAAAAAAGTTGAAAAGGAAATATCATTTTGTTTTGTGGAAAAATGCATTAGAATATACAAAACCGAGGTTTGGGACAGGGCATGTGGATGACATTTCATTGAATTAAATTAAATTTTGGAATATCAGAATTTAAAGTTAGTGACATTTCAAACTGATAGTTGTAGTATGGAAGTAGTAGAAACAAACTTTTATTTTAATTTTTTTTTTTAAGTTGAATTTGAAGGGAAATATCACTCCGGAACGCAAATTTTCCCGTATTTGAAGAATCACCCATATAGGAAATAACTTCAATAGCTGAAATTCTTTAAGTATTTAGAGAAATAAAGAATTTTATCACAAGAACTGCTATTCTGTATTCACTCCACCCTTAAATTGTTACACTATGAGCAAACACATTTTACATTGCATTATAGCACAGCACCACGAACAGGATGACTCATTTTTGCCCCTGTTTGTAAAAGTCAGAAATGACAGTCTGTTTAGCTTTTTTTATGAACAGGGATACACACAATGCCCTTATTAGATTCGAGGTTCACTAAATGACATTCTGGCACCGATGGAACACTCGACAGAAAATTCTGCAGAGCCTCGCAAGCACAGAACACATAATGGCTTCGAGTGCGGTTAAGGTTGGTAGATGCACACTTTGTTCTACTTCCTCTTCTTCATCTTCCGCCTGCTTGTTTTGGATTTCCTCAATGTTTTCTTCCGTTAGCTCCGGGGAGTTCATGATTTGCACTTTCACAATCTATTTTTATCCTTGTACCGAGGAAAAGGTATTTTACGGGGATTCTAAATGTAATCGTAATAGAGAGGTGTATCGTTATTAAGAGTATCGTAAAACTGAGAGGAATTTTACATTATTTTAATGGAAAGAATGCCGGGACCAAAATATTTTAACGTTATAAAGAGTATTATCGTTATATCGGTAATCGTTGCATGGGGATTTCACTGTATATTTAATATTTTTTACTGTTCCTTACTTTTTCTTATTTAAAGTATGTATAATCCTATAATTTTTCTCACACAGTTACCTATTAGAAAGTGCTTCATAATCATCTTTGGTCGGGAATTTCTGAAATGATCAATGAAAATCAGGGAATAAGTTGGGAATTTCTTCAGCATTAGTTGGTGGACACCCTGTTGAAAGTGCTTGTTATATCCAGGGAGATTATCATAGCTACTTTTTTTTTGGAGGTGGGGAAAATGTTGAATCCATCTAACTATGTCATGGTCGGCGTCCTCTGTTGATCTCTGAGGTGTGAATCCATATTGCTTTTGGCTAAGATAGTTGTGGCTATGCAGATGGTACATCTCTCGATCAATCAGTATCTTCTCCAAAATCTTCTTAGTACTGACAGTAGGCAAATAGGTCTGAAGGATTTAATGGTGGGACTGGTGGAAATATCCTTGGGTATTACTTTAACTTAGCAAGTTTCCAGTAGGAAAGAAAGAAATTTAGGAATAAGCATAATTTGTTGAAAGGCGAGCGAACAGGGATGGGAAGCAAAATTGAATGCTTTTAATTATATTTGCTAATGAAGCTTATCTACAACTGATTTATTAAGGTATAAATGAAGGTGAGGATGATTACTAAGATGGCCAAACCTTTAAATCCTGTGTATTAACATAAAAGGGAAATTTTTGTAACTGACGTTACTTGTACATGTAATATGGTTATACTTAAATTACGTATTATAGACAAATTGTACAGGTAATGTTCAAAAACCAGAATGTTAAAACTTACTTTAAGTTTCAATCCTCCTGTTTACAGTAATAATTATTGATAATCATAAAATATAATCCATACTATTTCAATAACTGTATGTTTGAGTGTCCATTCTTGATTGCTTTAACAAAAGTTAGTTGTTAAATTTTCACTTGACAAGCAAACTTAGATTTACCTTTGGTAATCCGGACGGCCGTTTCGCACTATTTTAGTGCATCACCAGCGGTTTTCGAACTGCTACTGGTGGGTGCCTGTGTTGTACACCTAGGTGGTGTGGGTGTTGCGTTGGTCTTGAGGTGGGAGTGGGAGTATTTGGCGGTGTTTGAATGTCAGGTATCGTGTCAAAAAGTGTGTGTGATTTGAAGTGTAGTTGGTCATTCAGTATAGATGTGGGGTGATTTTTTGTGTGTTTATATATTTCTAGTTGTTCTATTGTGTTTAGTTTGCGACTTTTGTGGAGTGTGTGGAGAATTTCCATGTTCGTGTCTATGTTAGTGTAATTGTGGTTTGTGTCAAGTAGGTGTTCTGCATAATTTGATTTTCTGTTGTGGGGGTGTTTGAGTGCTTTTATGTGTTCTTGGAATCTTGTTCTAAAGGATCTGCCAGTTTGGCCTATATAGAAGTTGGGACAATTATTGCATTTCAGTTTGTATACTCCAGTTTTGTTGTAGGTGTCCATTTGTGTGCTTTTCCTTGTTAGGTGTTTCTTTAGTGTGTTGTTCGTTTTGTAGGCTATGTTGTACTTGAGTTTTTTGAAGGTTGGTGCTGTTTTGTGAGTTTTCTTACCGTAGTATGTTAGTGTGATGAACTTCGTTTTTGGTTCTTGGGTTTGTGTGTGTTCTTTTAGCTTGTGTTTAGTGTTTCTTAGTATTCTATCTACTGTGCTGGGGTTGTAACCATTTTCTTGGGCTATGTATTTGATGGTGTTTAGTTCATTTTTGAAATCTTCCATCTCCATTGGTATATTGAGTAGGCGGTGAACCATGAAGTGGTAAGCTGCGTGTTTGTGTTGGGCAGGGTGGTTGGATGAGTTATGTATAGTTGTTACTGTGGTTGTGGGTTTCCTGTAAATTTTGAATTTGTGTTTATTGTCTGTTTTGGTGATTGTGACATCTAAGAAGTTGATGGCTTTGTCTTCTTCTGTTTCCAGTGTGAATTTCATAGATGTGTGTATCTTATTGATGTATGTGTGAAGCTGTTCGACCTGTCTTTTGTTCCCATTGTACATCATAGGACATCATCGACATACCTGTACCAATATATGATTTTGTTTGCGTGTTTATTTACTTCTGTGTTGAGTATGTACTTTTGTTCAAGATTGTGTACATATATTTCAGCTAGTATGCAGGAAATGGGAGACCCCATAGGGAGGCCTTCAGGTTTTTTGTAGAACTTGCTGTTGTATGTGAAGTAGTTTTGTTGTGTAATAGTTCGTGTGATGTTGATTATTTCGTTTATATGTTCTTGTGGAGCCTTGTTGTCTTTTAACATTTGTTCCAGTATTTCAAGTGTTTCTGTTATGGGGACTTTTGTGTATAGGTTTGTGATGTCAAATGATGCAATTGTTGCGTTGTGGGGAATTTCAATATCCTTAATGTTGTTGACTAACTCAATGTTGTTTTTGACAGCTCTGTGGTTTTTGAATACAATGTTTGATCTTATTATGTGTTCCATGTGTTTAGCTATTTTGTATGCTGGTGCCATTGTGTAGTTGATAACAGGTCTGATTGGGACCTCAGCTTTATGAATTTTCGGGAGGGCATTGAGTTTTGGTGCCTCAGGCTTTATTTGTTTTAGATAAGGTTTTTTGTTGTTTGGTATGGTATGTGTACTCTGGTTTATGATGTTCTTTATCAAATTATGCAGAACACCTACTTGACACAAACCACAATTACACTAACATAGACACGAACATGGAAATTCTCCACACACTCCACAAAAGTCGCAAACTAAACACAATAGAACAACTAGAAATATATAAACACACAAAAAATCACCCCACATCTATACTGAATGACCAACTACACTTCAAATCACACACACTTTTTGACACGATACCTGACATTCAAACACCGCCAAATACTCCCACTCCCACCTCAAGACCAACGCAACACCCACACCACCTAGGTGTACAACACAGGCACCCACCAGTAGCAGTTCGAAAACCGCTGATGATGCACTAAAATAGTGCGAAACGGCCGTCCGGATTACCAAAGGTAAATCTAAGTTTGCTTGTCAAGTGAAAATTTAACAACTATACTATTTCAGCAATAAACAATTGCATTTTAGTATAGGTGCAGCCGGTTATGCATTCCCTTACCAGCATAAATCACTGTGCCTGTATGAAATAGATTCCATGCACTCAACTGTAGCCTACATATTCTTGACAAATTACTTAACATATTCTGAAAATTACTGATATAGCCTGGTACATTTTTTCCCAAATATTAATCAGAAAATGTTTCTTTGAATGTGATACATGAGGGTGGATCGAAAAGTAATGCACAAAAAGTTTAATAGGTACAATTACAAACAAATGCACACATGAAGGGACATCTTTTCTCTATTTTTCTACCGTATATAGTAGCCAAGTTTCTGAACACATTTCTTCCATCATGATACCAGTTTCAAAATACCCTGTTCATAGAAGTCCGTTTGGTTGGAGTATAGCCATCGGCGGACTGCTGTTTTCACTTCTGCATCTGACGCAGTCAGATATAATGAAAAATAGGGGGGTAACTGGAAAATATTCCGAAGTTAATTAAATTTTTACAGGTTATTTGGGGGTACCTACTCTAGGATGTCTATCCTAAGTTTTCGACCTCGAGGGCCCTGTGCTAACTTGGGGGAGGTCAAACACCTCAAAATTTTTGGACTTTTTCAGTTTTTCGCTTATATTTCGTAAACGAAGGATATTTTGTGCACCATAGTAAAATACAAAGTTGTAGAGCATTAAATTTGCTAAAATTTGGTTGATTAAACAAATTTGTAGACCCAATATTAACCGAGATATGGCCGATGAAACTTAGACAAAGTTTCTCGAATTGTAAAAAAATATCCGAAAAACAAAGGTTTTGGCGCTATAACTATTTATTACCTTCATTTCCATGTTAGCCTAATTATGTTAATCACTCATTAATATCAACATCTTGGAATTTCTATGACCCCTTCCTCCACCCCCTCTTCCCCCCTTCCCCCTCCCCCAAATGTGAAGATGCCTCATTTTAATCTAAGAAATGTATTTTAAGAAATCTTCTCACACCAAAAACCCTTTCGTTATACACACAATGTGATGTCACCGGAGGGGAGGGCTATTGTCAATGCTGTCAATGCTGTATGATGCATTCCTTCCTATCGTGGGTGAACACTTAGATTTTGGCGCCAGAAAATGGAATGTCATTGATGGTGGGTTTCTGTTGCATAGGGTTGTTTGGACCAAGTCAAGTGAAGCCACATTTCAGGTAGTCTGCCAAAACTACATGGATTACGTCCATAGGCACTTCGGTAGCAATGTCCTAGTGGTTTTTTATGATTATCCTGTTGGGATAAGCTACCAAAGCAGCTGAACGTTATCGGCGTTCTTTGTTGCACTCCTCAACAAAGTTGTCTTTTCCAAGACAACT
The DNA here is from genome assembly GCA_964059195.1 of Ectobius pallidus. Classification (NCBI taxonomy): domain Eukaryota; kingdom Metazoa; phylum Arthropoda; class Insecta; order Blattodea; family Ectobiidae; genus Ectobius; species Ectobius pallidus. The sequence goes on along the minus strand of CAXKWD010000005.1, from coordinate 52,895,324 downwards.
TTGATTAGCACGATTACGCAGGCAAAATTTCTTTCCAATTATACCAACAAGATGTACTTCATAACCATATTGAAGAGTGAAATGGAAGCCAAGGGGATCCAAGTGAAGCAGGCAGTAGAAGACGCCGATGTAATGATTGTGGATACTGTTGTCTTAGCTTAGCTGCTGACAAATATGCTAATGTCATCATAACAGGGTACAACATATATCTTCTGGTGCTACTCACTGCTTTCGGTTCTTCCAAAAAGGACGTCTATTTCCAGAAGAGTGGAAAGGGTAACATCCCAACTGCTGTATTCATCCCACTCGTTCAAGTATGAACCACAGGATATTCTTTTCCTGCATGTGACACCACCTCAGCACCCTTTGGTATTGGAAAGAAGAAGATGATGCAGATGTATAGCAAGAACTCTAGCCTTTCAGAGATGTTGGCGATTTTTAAAGACCCCGATGCAACTCCAACTCAAATGATGTTGTAGAGAAATTTCTTGTGAAACTGTATGGAGGGACCATCGAGCTTGACAACCTCGAAGACCTGAGGTACCTCATTTTTTCCACAGTCATGGCAAAGCCAAAATGTCAACTTGCCAGACTGCCACCAACCAGAGATGCCGCCAGGATGCACTTGCAAGTCCAGGCATGGATGGGAAGCCAAGGGAGAAATCAGAAGTTGCCTTCTGTATGGGGATGGAAGCTTACCAAATGAGGTGGATATTTTTGTGCACTTTATCAATACTGAGTGATGCTGTAATAGTACATTTTCATTCTTAAAACCTGTCACACGATATCTTATTGCTTTTCATTCTTGTAACAACATATAATGCACATGTATTAATTGAGTGCAGTATGCAAGCACTGCATGGGAACAGCATGCTAAAACTCCCCTCAGCCTGACACCGATGACGAGAGTGAGGATCCCACTGACGTGTCCATGGACCCCGAAAACGATGACGACAAGGAAGGTCCGGCAGCCCCCAAGCGCTCCAAGGTTTTCGTAGCCTGATGAATGAATGAATGAAAATGAATGGGTTGGGCCCTTTTGGTCCTGTGCACGTAGGCCACATAATTGGGCCCATTGTGCCCCTCTTACTGTAGAATTCATTCAAGTCCCGTTGCCTTCAAGAAGGACAGGATAGATCTTGGGTTAGTTCTCCTTATGTCATCTGGTCTCAGTTTATCCGAGCCCAGGAGAAAGTGTCTGATTGTAGCAAGTGCTTCGCACTCGCACAATATGTGTAGAGAGGACTCATCTTCTCTACCACACTTCCTATAGGCTATGTGGGGTCCGCACTAAGCTTCATCACATGTAGGTGTCTCTTTAGGGTGTTGGGCCATTCCATGAGAAAGTGGACATGAGGGGTAATTTTTATTATTTGGTGTATAATGTTTATTTTTGCAGCAAACATTTCTTGAAGATCTATATTTTATTATACAAAGTACCCAAAACATAATATGAAGAATTACTTTAAGAAATATGTAGTTAAAGTTGGCTCTCTTTGAACTTGCTCTGTTATCTTTAAAAAAACGTATTTTTTAGTTGGCTAGACAGCTTGTCCAGAACCAGCAGAGACTATTTCTGCTCAGGTCATTGTTAACAGCGTCTTTTGCTCTATATGTTACCTGCATTTCATCTTAATCCATCCAATGAGTTTATTTTAAAATTCATATTAAGTTGTCATAGTCATAAATGTAACATACGTAACAAAAAACTTCAAAAAGTTTTTATTTAATTGCAAAGAGCTGGTGGATTTCTTTGTTACCTTATGGAAGTAAGGTTAGTCATGAGTTCTAATGATTGCAAAATTATTTTCACCAAAAGAACAATTATTTCCTTAAAAAAATATGTAAACAATAAGTGTAACATACGTAACACTTTTACTGCCTTGGAATAAAATGTGAATTTGCCTTTTTGATAGGCCTACAGTTAGGCCTATTTGAGTGCTGAAACTGATTTTATATACATAGGCCCAGTGGTGCAGCCATTGGGGGAGATGGGGGCACTAAGGGGGCTAAAGCCCCCCCCCCCCCCAAGATCAGAATGATTTTTTCTTTAGTTTACCACTTTCACTTAAGTTAAATTAGTGATAACTGATAAGAATGCAAGATTACTTAAAATGTTTCACAGTGTTTGAAATTGTTAATTGGATTAATAATAATAATTAATTTTCGCCGTACATAAAGAAATTCTATATTGATTTCAAATGCATTAGTTTGCAGCCTCGCTTTACATTTGCTGAATCAAGTCCAAATCCCACTGCACCATATTTGCTACAGAATTCATACTGGCAGAGTATGCTAAAATCTTCTGTACCATAATAGCAATAATTTCAAGTCATCACAGAAGTAGAAACAATTTACCGGAAGTATGTTTATTTCTGTATATTACTGCAGTAACAACAACCAGTGCTATATTCTCCGTCAATCCATCATTCAGTGACTAGATTGTCTTAATGCTGTTTTTAAAACACTCACTTTTTACAGTGCTTTATACGATCACTTTAAAGACACATAATAAAATACTATGGGGGAGCAGGTTCAGTTCTGATTAGACCTAATGGTAGGAAAACTATAAATTTCAAAAGTTGAATGAAATGCTTTGAATTGTGATGTGTTAAAAATAGAATATCAAACTTTTTATAAACAGCAGGTGATATGGAAATATGTGTTGATATCCAATTTGATGATGATGAAGATAATGATAATTAGGGACCGGATTTTTAGGTTTTTAAAAACACTGTTTTAGGTTTTCCATTAGGTGAAATAATTTTTTTTTAGGTTTTTTGCCCAAAATATCGTTTTCGGGTAGAATAATTGGTTTAATGAATTTGAATGTGCTACATAGGATCGAATACATAATACTTGTAAAGTTTAACTTAACAAAATTGACTTAAATTTGTGTAAACTTGCTTTAAGACAATATTATACAATTGAATAAAGAAATCATAAACAATCAAAACAACCAGTGAAAATAAGATTGCCTCACATTTCCTGGTTACATTATATCACTAAATATGTTTCACGATTCTCAACTGTGAAGTTCTTCCTGTTATCTCTTAGTTAATAGTTAATAATGTATCTAGACACTACCCTTCTCAGGATTCGAATCCGATGCTTCTAATTTAGTGAATAAAATACTTTACGGTTGGATGTGGATAATGTGAAACTGATCATTTTCCTTTTTCGGTTGTTACGCATGCTAACTTTTTTTTTTTTTTTTTTAGGTCAACTAGGGACGAAAACTTCCCCCTTTTCTAGGAAGGTAAATAATACGTGTTTCTGGCAGTCTTGACAAAATATTACTTTGCCATATGTAGTGAAATTCATATCGTCGCCAATCCACTGCCGTAATAAACTCGATTTCATTTGTTTCGGCATAATTAGCGCGTCTTCTTAAAACTCACAGTGTGACCGCTCAGTATGAATAACAGGGCAGTAATAAAGGCAAACAAGCGCTTTAAAACACAGAAATCACGGTTGTTCGTACGAATATTTTAAAAGGAATACTTGATACTGTCCATCCTAGACGACAATGGGTTGAATGAAACGCTGGTGGTGTTAATTTCTATCCGACAATTATTATTCTCTTCCCGCAAAATATCAATTTCTCAACTGACAAACAAAAAAGACAAAAAAGGAGCCTAAATTAGATATTTTAGGTTTTATATCCCATTTAGGTATATTTAAGTTTTTATACCCCATTTAGGTATTTTTAGGTGCCACAGAATTAATGTGGGTGAATCCTATGGACATGATTCGAAAAAGTATATGAGCGCTTTCTGTTTTGGAAGTAAGGAAAAAAATAGGTAAAAACCTAAGAATCCGGTCCCTAATGATAATAATAATGTTAATTATGTTTGCAATAGGATAGTAACTTCATTGAATAAGAATGGGGTGTAAAGAAAATTGAAAAATTAGTCCTATGAACCCAGCTTATAGTAAATTATCTTTTTTAAATTTTATTAACATGCATTTTAAGTTTAGCAACCCCAGATTAAAATCCTGGCTGCACCACTGTATAAGCCTAAATGTAAAATTCAATAATTAATAAAATAATTGTTTGTCTCAAGAATATAAATATATAATTAAAATAGGCCTTATTATTTATTACTGGTATTTAATCAAAATTGCATAAAATTACGCATAAACAAAAGATATTCTATTTGGGTTGTACCGGTAGTTTGAAAAGAGTTCAAAGGAAAGAGTTAGGAAATAGAGAGACAGGATAAAACAAAATAAAGAGGTATTTGCAGCCAATTAGAGAAAGAAAGAGAAAGAGGAAAACAAAGAGAAATTGGAAAACAATATCTGACTAACAATCCAAGGAAATTTTTACTAAAGCGTGTGGGAAGACACCTTGCTTCGTAAATATGTATGTGTAAATACACATATAAACTAAACTTCTTGGCGCTTCATCCCTGAAGGGACTTGGCCTACCATCCAACCGCTGCGTCATCTGCCATAGGCAGGATTGGGGGGCATGTGGTCTGACCGGAGCCGCTACTTTTCTATCAAGTAGCTCCTCAATTTGTATCACGAGGCTGAGAGCACCCCGTTACAGACCTTCCTACCTCAAGGAGGTACCGAGAATCGAACCTGGGCCTACGGATCCGTGGCCAGTGACGCTAACCACGAGACCAATCAGGCGGTCAAATACACATATACACATATACACATATAATATATCTAAGGGGTAGGTCTCAGTCACCACAGCATGGTGCATCCTAAGGTTGCGGATAGAGGATATGGTCGCCAGATATGGAGGGTAGCTGTGAATATGCTGAATAAACAGTCGCGAACAGATGACATGTGAGACTATAAAAACTTAAATATAAGTGAACTATCATGTAAAAGTTCTTAAAACATTCAAATTGTTGAAATATTGCACAATAAAACATTATTCTTCTTTATTATTTTGCACAGTGTAACATACGTAACAAAGTAGGCTACTGTAACATACGTAACAGAAGAAAAAAATTTTGATTTCTGAAAATTAGCCTGAACTATTGAAACAAAGATACTAGGTTAATGATTGTAATCTTGGCTACCCAGAAAAAAAATGTCCTGGAGTTCTTGTGTTACATAATTCACAGAGATTCCCATGTAAGATAGATAAGGTTAAATTCTGTGTCCGATTTCTGTAACATACGTAACACCCATTTTATTGATAATAATATTTAATGTGTATTACTGATTAATAAAACTTTCATATATTCTGAAAGTACATCTTTGAATCTATCTTCTGATATATACAAAGTTCCAGTTAATGCCATATTTTAATCGCTGTAGGGATCTAAAGTGCATCCAAATGTAACATACGTAACAATGGAATGGCTCTGTTGTGTCCTGTTAACAGGCCAACTACACCTCTAAGTTGTACCCGGTTAAGGTCAACAGAATCTTGCTGTTCTTCTTGCTAGGTCCCTCGATCATAGCTCGAGCCTGCCTAGCAGTAATGAGATTACTCCAGAAAGTGCCATGCTGATGAGACATCCAGTCTAAGACCTCACGTCTGGCCCTTCTTGGAGTGATACGAAGGACAGGTTCCGGTCCAATAAAGACATTGGCCGAGCCCTCCCTTGCTAGCTTATCCGCTAGTTCATTTCCTCTGATTCCAGCATGCCCAGGAACCCAGCAAAGCTGTACTGGTCGGTGGGAGCAGAGAATATCCAAGGTTTTTTTGGCACTCTCGTACCAACCTAGACCTTGTTGTACTGGCACATAGTGCCTTCAGGGCAGCCTGGCTGTCAGAACAGATACTAATCCGACCTTGCAGCCAAGGCATCCCTAAGATATGATGAGCACAGGCCAAAATAGCAAATATTTCAGCCTGGAATACTGTAGTATAACCCAAAGAGTACGACAGCCTCGTCTTAGGCCCATAGATGCCAGCCCCAGTCCCCTCGTCCGTCTTGGAGCCATCCGTATACCAGACAAGCCCCTTGACAGACTCCGGAGCCCGTGGGCCATGAGTCCATTCCTCTCTGGGCGGAATACTGACCCTATATATAGAGTCAAAGTTATAACTTGACTTCATATTGTCACAGCCCATCGCAAGGATAGGCTGCGACTTCTGAAGTCTGCTAAGTATTTCTCTGTGTCCTTTAACTGGATTTTTAAAAGACCAACAGCCCAAACTCCAGAGACGATGAGCAGTCACTCCGGCCTCTCCCTGAATAACCAGATCCAAAGGAGGAAAGCCAAGCAGCGCCTCCAGGGCACTGAGGGGAGTGGTCCCCAAACACGCTAATCGTTGGATTTTATTTAATTTGTTCTTTTTGGCCTGTGTCTTAACACATGGCCACCACACAACCGAAGCATAAGTGATGGAAGGCCTAATGATGGAGACATAGAGCCAATAAACCACACGTGGTTTAAGTCCACACCAAAGGCCCTCCGATAGGCCCACAAAGTATTGCAGGCCTTAGCCACCTTGTTTTCAATGTGCTCTTTCCAAGTCAGCCTAGAATCCAGAATGACTCCCAGATACTTGACAGACATAGATCAAAGCAGCTTCTTCCCGAAGAAGGTAGGTTCATGTAGACCAGGTATGGGCAACCTTTGGAAAGATGCGGGCTAAACTTTAGATATTTATGAAGTCGCGGGCCGTAGATAATAGGTAGGGTGTGAAAAAATAATCATGATACGGTTTTTTATATTAATAAAGTATAATGCTAAAGTTACATGATGAATGAGAACAATATCGAACTGATTAGGTATTTACTTACAATCAGCAGAAATTAATGAGAAGCTTGAGCTTGAACTTGAGAAACAAGATAATCAATGTTGGCATCAAACCCACTACAGAGTTTTGCAGATGGCAAACCATTTGTCTTTCTCCTGCTTAGATACGCAGTCCAATCAGAGACGGCGAGGAGACTCTTACTGCTAGCGACACTTCGTACGCTCTTACACGTGATTGGCGGTGAAGGAATTTGCTTCTCATTTGAAAAAATACTGTAATACACAAGAGCAGAGTGTTTTCCAAATTTTCATCTGTAAATTTTGTTCAATAGTTAGATTTAGGCCTATTGCAGCATTTTTCTAGCGCTGTCAGAAGGAACACCCTTGTAGTTCAGGCTTTTGTTTCCCCCCTCTCACTCTCTTTTGGCGAGAATCGAAAATATTTACTTTTTCGAGCGTGATTTTAAAATGTTCCGCGGGCCGGATCAAAAGTCGGGGCGGGCCACGTTGCCCATATATGATGTAGACCATCAAGCCGTCGCTTCCTTGTGAACACAATGAGGTTAGTTTTATCAGGGTTAGCCGACAATTCTACCTCACGACACCATCTTTCAACAGTTTCAAGGGCACCTTGTATAAGGCCCGAAACTGTATCAGCGAATTTGCCCCTGACCACAATGCAGATATCATCTGTGTAGCCTTGGGCATATACTCCACTTTCATTGAGCCTGGCAAGTAATTCATCTACCACCAGGCATCAAATAAGTGGGGATAGAACCCCTCCCTGGGGGCAGCCTCTGGGCATAGTGCACATCAGCTCGCACTGATTAAGAGACACAATTGCCCAGCGGCCCTCCAGGGATGCCATAATCCATCGAGTTACACACGGCCAGTGTGAAAGAATTATCATTCCACTGTGACCTACTAGCCCGGGTCTTTAAGCACTTCAGCTTGTAAGTCGCCACTTGGTTCGTATCTCATTTTGAGAACGCCTGGTGGTATTCTGGGATTGTGAGTCAGTTGGAGAATTTAATGTTGTACCGGCACGTTGCCATGGTAGCTCAGTTGGTTAGAGCATTGGCACGGAGAGCCGAAGATTCTGGTTCAATTCCCGGCTATGGCATTGAATTTTTCATTCTGACTTCACGTGTACACACAAGTTAACTCCATGTCTAATCAACCCTCTATAGATAGAGCCATATGAAGTAAAATTAAAGGCCAATGTCCAAAAACACTGCCATGGCTAGCTCTCCCTGGTCAAGCACTTCTTCAGCCCTTGAAATCAGCTGATGAAGCGCCGTCTCCACGGATTTGCCAGCCTGATAGGCATGTTGTTCAGCACTTAAGAGGCCTTTCAATTAAGATAGGTCCTCTGATATATCTATCTATTAGCCTTTCCAAAGTCTTTAAAAGAAAGGAAGTCAGACTAATAGGTCTAAAATCCTTAGGCCCAAGGTACGAGCTCCTACCGGGCTTAGGAATAAAAACTAGTCTTGCCTGCCTCCACGACGAGTGTACATAACCCATCGCCAGGCAAGATCTGAAAATTCTTACCAGGTTTGGAATGAGTAAATCCTGTCCCTGCTGAAGCAGGGCCAGGAAAATCCCATCCATCCCTGGGCTTTTAAAGGGGGCAAATGATTGAATTGCCCACTTTAATCGCTTATAGGTGACAATATCTTTGGCAGTCCGCCAGTCCTGCATAGCATGCCGGCAAGCCTAACTAGATACAGCCTCCTCATTAACTACCTGTGATTCAGGGAAGTGCGTCCCAAGCAAGAATCGTAAAGTATCCTCCTCCGAGCCAGTATATGTCCCAGAGGGGGTCCTTAATGAGCCCAATTTGGCTCTAGAGTCTCGCATTAGGATTTTATACAATCTAGCCGTACTTGGTAGATTGTTGATACTCTGACAGAAGTCTCTCCAGGCTTCCCTGGAGGACTTCTTCAGTTCTTGCTTATACTTGCGCTGTGAATCCCTATGCAGGTTCCAGCTCTCAGTATCTTGATTACCTTTAGCTCTGTTAAAAAGCCGTCTTGTGGAGTTCCGAAGGTTGCTCAAAGTTGAGTTCCAGCAGAACCTCCCATTTACTGTCCTAACTGCTCTAGGTGGACAGTTATCCTCAAAGGAAGATCTGAGGGCCGTACTGATCCAATCAATGCAGTCCCTTAAGTTTTCCTTGTTATAAGAATTTCTAGGCATTCCCCCAGCGGTCCTGCCCCTCAGGTCCTCCCTATAATTGGTCCTCTTGGGGTCCCTGAAGATCCTTGGATCAAGGGAGCCTGCCAAACGAAATTCTGTGTGTCTGTGGTCGGAAAGGGACGGTTCACTACTGACCCTCCAACCACTAACCTTGTCCAGGATTCCTATGGATCCTAGTGTTATGTCTATAGCTTCCTCCCTTCTGTTATTACAGTATGTAGGTTCGCCGTTATTCAAGATTTCCAAATCCGTTGTACTTATGTAGTTCGCAAGAGCCTCGCCCCTGGCGTTAACGTTGGTGCTACCCCAAATCCCATGATGGGAATTAGAGTCGCAGCCAACCACCAGGTCAAGTCCCTCCCGTCCACAATAAGTAACAAGGTCCTCAAACTCCCTTGAGGGAGGAGGATCCTCAGAATCATATGGGAAATATGCAGAGCAGACAACTAATTGCCGCTCTGCATTTCCCTCCTTATAACCAGGGTTGTTATGAAAAAAGCCGGCCTGATTTTAACCGGCCGGTTTTAACCGGTTTTATCCACTTGAAAAAAGCCAGGCAATTTTATCCGGATAAAATCAAATTGAATAAAAATAATGGAAGTTTCTTTCATGTTTTTATTTCCAAACATCATAAATTTAAGTTACAAGCTCAGAACCTGTAGTAGGCCTACTTAGGACTACTGAGTGCAAATGCAGAGCTACCAGTTTTATCCACTTGAAAAAAGCCAGGCCGGCTAAAATCAAATTGAATAAAAATAATTCAAGTTTCTTTCATGTTTTTATTTCCAAACATCAGAAATTTAAAAGTTACAAGCTCAGAACCTGTAGTAGGCCTACTTAGGCCTACTGAGTGCAAATGAAGAGCTACCAGTTTTATCCACCTGAAAAAAGCCAGGCCGGATAAAATCAAATTGAATAAAAATAATTGAAGTTTCTTACATGCTTTTATTTCCAAACATCACAAATTTAAACGTTACAAGCTCAGAACCTGTAATACTTGCTGAGTGCAAATGCAGAGCTACCAGTTTTATCCACTTGAAAAAAGCCAGGCCGGATAAAATCAAATTGAATAAAAGTAATTCAAGTTTCTTTCATGTTTTTATTTCCAAACATCACAAATTTAAAAGTTACAAGCTCAGAACCTGTAGTAGGCCTACTTAGGCGTACTGAGCTACCAGTTTTATCCACTTGAAAAAAGCCAGGCCGGATAAAATCAAATTGAATAAAAATAATTGCAGTTTCTTACATGCTTTTGTTTCCAAACATCACAAATTTAAAAGTTTCAAGTTCAGAACCTGTAGTAGGCCTACTTAGGGCCAGTCTTATCCACTTGAAAAATGCCAGGCATTTTATCTGGATAAAATCAAATTGAGTAAAAATAATTGAAGTTTCTTTCATGTTCTTATTTCCAAACATCACAAATTTAAAAGATACAAGCTCAGAACCTGTAGTAGGCCTACTTAGGCCTACTGAGTGCAAATGCAGAGCTACCAGTTTTATCCACTTGAAAAAAACCAGGCATTTTATCCGGCTAAAATCAAATTGAATAAAAACAATTGAAGTTCCTTTAATGTTTAAATTTCCAAAGATCACAAATTTAAAAGTTACAAGCTCAGAACCTGTAGTAGGCCTCAGTTTTATCCACTTGAAAAAAGCCAGACATTTTATCCGGCTAAAATCAAATTGAATAAAAATAATTGAAGTTCCTTTCTTGCTTTTATTTCCAAACATCACAAATTTAAAAGTTACAAGCTCAGAACCTGTAGTAGGCCTACTTAGGCCTACTGAGTGCAAATGCAGAGCTACCCGTTTTATCCACTTGAAAAAAGCCAGGCATTTTATCCGGCTAAAATCAAATTGAATAAAAACAATTGAAGTTGCTTTCATGTTTAAATTTCCACAGATCACAAATTTAAAAGTTACAAGCTCAGAACCTGTAGTAGGCCTCAGTTTTATCCACTTGAAAAAAGCCAGACATTTTATCCGGCTAAAATCAAATTGAATAAAAATAATTGAAGTTCCTTTCTTGCTTTTATTTCCAAACATCACAAATTTAAAAGTTACAAGCTCAGAACCTGTAGTAGGCCTACTTAGTGCAAATGCAGAGCTACCAGTCTTATCCACTTGAAAAAGCCAGGCATTTTATCCGGCTAAAATCAAATTGAATAAAAACAATTGAAGTTCCTTTCATGTTTAAATTTCCAAAGATCACAAATTTAAAAGTTACAAGCTCAGAACCTGTAGTAGGCCTCAGTTTTATCCACTTGAAAAAAGCCAGACATTTTATCCGGCTAAAATCAAATTGAATAAAAATAATTGAAGTTCCTTTCTTGCTTTTATTTCCAAACATCACAAATTTAAAAGTTACAAGCTCAGAACCTGTAGTAGGCCTACTTAGGCCTACTGAGTGCAAATGCAGAGCTACCAGTCTTATCCACTTGAAAAATGCCAGGCATTTTATCTGGATAAAATCAAATTGAGTAAAAATAATTGAAGTTTCTTTCATGTTCTTATTTCCAAACATCACAAATTTAAAAGATACAAGCTCAGAAACCTAAAATTGTATTTAGTGTAATTTAATACAGTCAGTCTCATGCAAGAGTTGGCCAATGACACGGGTTTCTGCGTCGTGGCGGGCACAGCAAATAAAGCCGCGATCGGTGTAATGATTCAGGTTCTCACATTTACAGTTAAAATTACAATGAAAATAACCACGTACCTCATCACAAGAGATGTTAAAAATGTTCTGCTCTTGCATCCACACAATACTGGCACCATTTTAGAAAATTTTCTTTTACGCGCATTAAGTTCAGCTTCCGAAATAGAGTTAATTTTTCTTGTGATATTGTCTTCAAGTTCTTCTAACGTATGGGAAATTGACCTATACACTTTATTTTTAAGTTTCCCCATAAATAATAGTCACATGCTGTTAGAAGAACTTAAAAACAATATCACAAGAGAAATTAACTCTGTCTCGGAAGCTGAAATTATGCGTGTGAAAGAAAATTTCCTGAAAAGGTGCCAGTAATGTGTGGATGCAAGAGGAGAACATTTCCAGCAGCTCTTGTGATGAGGTATGTGGTTATTTTCATTGTAATTTTAACTGTAAATATGAGAACCTGAATCATTACACCAATCGCGGCTTTATTTGCGTAGATATTTCACCTGATCACTCGGGAGTTGGTGCTGTGCCCGCCGCTTCGCAGAATCCCACGTCATTGGCCAACTCTTGCGTGGGATTCACTGTACCACTTCACTGTGTAATTCCCAGCAATAGTTAATTACCGTATTTACTCCAATATAATGCACCCTCGAATTTAATGCGCACCCTGATTTTGAAACTAAAATCATAAAAAAAGAGTTTGTTAGCGAATGTAATGCGCATGAATAGGATATTTTATTTGGAATTTTGTCTTAGTATTTATAGAATAATGAACCAACACATAAACATTTACAGTTAACTGCCAGTTTTAGGCCTACAAGTAGACCTATAGGCATGGCTCATCAATATTCACTAATGTGTTCATCACTGGAATCCTCGGAGGTGCTTATTTTTATTGCTAAATGGACAAACAAAATGTTAAATGCATGTTTCACAATAAAAGCTGATACCACTCTTAAATGAGTTTAAAATTGACAATGCACAATATTCCACATTTGCACTATAGAACTGACAAAAACTATTTTTTCATTATGTTTCAGAAATTAAATTTCATATGGTGTAGGCTAACGATAAAATGAACGAAGTCGAGAATTATAGCAGTGCCTTGTTATGTAGATCAATATTACCTCCGACCTACGAAACGGATTTGTACTAGAATTTAACGCGCACCTCAGTATTGAAATCTACAAATGGACAAAAATAGGGCACGTTATATTCAAGTAAATATGGTAAATTCACCATTCATCATAAGACTTGCATATTTGCTTTATTCTGCCTGTTGATGTATACAAGCTTCTGGGCTTTTTCATTGCCTAGTCTGTTTCTCAATTTTGTTTGTATTAATCCAAATGAAGAAAATACTCTTTCGATTGATGCAGAACTGGCTGGCATACGATGTAAAGATTCTATGGCTTGACAAAATTCCAGTGATAGGTGATTACGCTTCAGATTTGTGTAATTGATGGAGAAATAAGTATAAAAAATCCCTTTAGGTAGGCCTACAGGGCACAGGCTGAGGCAGATTTCATAGTGCTTTTTATGAATTTATTGGGGTAAGTGTAGAATAAAAACTGAAATATTTTTTTATAAAAAGAGAGTTGTTAATTATGTATTAATTGATATCTTTTATTATTTCATTTTTAATTTGGCCAAGGATTATTGTTCTAAAGATATTTAACTATTATTTTTAATATTTCAAACTTTATTTCATTGGTAATTTTAGCCTCAGTTGGTCCTCATGAATTCATTTCGGCATGCCTATTGGCTGAGGTATATTTTAAAGTGTTTTTGACTTTCAAAAATACCCAAAATTGATTTTAGCCGGCTAAATTTGATTTTAGCCGGCTAAAATCATGATTTTAACCGGCTAAAATTGAAAAAAACCACTGGTCAGGTCTTTTTCAATTTTAGCCGGCTTTTTTACAACCCTGCTTATAACTCACAAGAACAGCTACCACGTCCTGAGAACAGAACTGCTGTAGTGCCCATGCATTCATACCTTTAATTAGGATGCATACTCTAGGCCTATCTATAGTGCGAGCACTAAAAGTAGAGAAGCCTGCTGCAGCCAACCCCATGATACGCCCCTCACGAGTTCATGGTTCCTGTATCAGGGCGATATGTATCCCTCCAGTCTGTAGCCCGTCGGGTAAGAACCCTAGAGGCCACAAAATTGTGTTGAAGGTTAGCCTGCAGACAGTAAATAACCCTAAGGGTACTCACCATATGCCTTAAAAATAGAGCTTCTTTCTAGCTTCAGGTTCCTCCTCTTGTGAGGTCCTGAGGCTATGTCGGGTCCAATCCCTTTATCTTTGGAGTCCCCTGTTAAGGAGCTCTCTGATCTCTTGAGTTCCCCGGCACAGTAACCCATAGAAACAGAGTCCCCTATAGAGGAGCGCTCTAGTTCCCCGGGTTCCACAGCCAGATTCCTCTCAAACTTTACCCTTTCCGAGTCCCCAATTGAGGAGAGCTCTAGATTGTCATTGGAGTCCCCTTTTAAGGAGCCTTCCGATTTTATAAGTTCCCTGGAAATTTTCCCCATGGGTTCTATCAAGGTTTATGCTATCTGAGTCCCCTGCTAAGGAGCACTCTGGATGATAAAGCTTGCTAGACTCAATAATGGTCCCACGAGCTGGTGGAAAAATCTATCACTGCTCCTGGAGCCCCCACAGAAGTAGAAGGTCTGAATACTATGGGGTTCGACCTGGTTCCCCAAGGGGATCGTTCGCAACACCATCTAACCCTGGTGCCATTCAGCCCTCAGCACGATGCCTCCCACCTTAGCTTGGGTAGGGAAAAGGGAAGGAAACAGGACAGGATATGGAAGATAGGCCGTTGTAGGACGCCTTCGTCAGGCTTCTCCTCGTGAGACCTTCCCGACATGGGTGACCCTTCTGATAGCTAGCTACCGTCGGTATAGCTCTCCACCTCATTGAAGCACGCAAACCTCCCCGCCTGCATGGACAGTGCTTCGATAAGGCGACGTCCCCTGGGGAGGTTCGTAGCCTGATACACTATGTACTAATTATTTGAAATTATTTCTACGTTGGTCATAACACCTGCAATTATCTTAATTATTTATAATTATGCTCTAAATTATGATTTTTTTTGTAAATAAATTCTATACTTCTATAAACTTCATTATTAATTATTTATTTTAACTACCTGATGTATGTTTATTGAGGTTCAAAATTATGGGTTAACAGGAATTCACAGTAGGGTGATGACCAGGCACGAAAATAACTGCAAATCACAACAGGCTCTAGGTCAGTGGATCCCCCCCCCCTCCGGTAACATCACATTGTGTGTACAACGAAAGGGTTTTTGGTGTGAGAAGGTTTCTTAAAATGCATTTCTTACATTAAAATGAGGCATCTTCACGTTTGGGGGAGGGGGAGGGGTGGGGGAAGGGGGTCATTGGTATTCCAAGATGTTGATATTAATGAGTGATTAACATAATTAACATGGAAATGATGGTAATAAATAGTTATAGCGCCAAAACCTTTGTTTTTCGGATATTTTTTTACAATTCGAGAAACTTTGTCTAACAAGGAACCTATCACTACCCTCATATCGAAACATGTCTCAATATTTTTACTGGGTCATCTACATGTTGTAAGAAGTCAACGCTCCAAAAATTAGCTGCTGTTTTCAACTGCAAGTACCCTAAATCGAACCTAGAAAATGTCTGGTTGAAGCAGTGCAATGGGAGAAGTTGGACAACCCTTATCTGCAGTTCGAAGTTCCGGATGCGCGGAGACGATTGACCGTCGAAAACAAAACAGAAGTGACTGGTGTTGATGCAGTGATTAAAACACAAGTTCATTCTGCACCATGCACAGCAAATAATCACGTCATTATCACATTCTTCTTAACATGTTTTCACATTTGTCTGTAGACAGAATTTGATCGCTGAGTTGTATATTTGATTGCAACTAGACAGACAACAGAAGCTAGGTTAAAAGCTTCATCCTTTCATTTGCGAATCCAAGCCCATGTAAACAAATGCATGTGATTTGAACCGCAGCACACATCATGCTTCAAGGGAATATAGTGCGGTACTACATTTGATTTTTATATAATTAAAAACTCATAATATGGGATGAAAATTATTAAGATAACAATATTAACTTATTAAAAATGTTTCAGCATATTGCGAAACGTGGCATTCGTAATATAATCCTTCAGTTTGCAAGAGGCATTGTCAGGGCTGCCACATCTTGGGGTCGGGCCCAGGACCATTTACTGGTTGTGGGCCCCTCATCGATCTTCGACCATCCTCATACAGTTGTCTGATTTAAGTAAATAAAAGGATAGTTTACTCTGACCATATTAATTGGTGTAAACACTGTAAACATATGTTTACGTTGGTGGTTAGTTATCAAATGATACTAGAAACCATATTTCCAACATTTTTTATTACTTACTGACTCACTTACTCAATGGCAATAGACAATTCCTCAGCAAGCTAAAGGATTATCTATTTTATGGAACCTGATGGTTCATTGCCACGCTTACCTGAGCCCGCTTCAACCCTATTCTGTGCTAACTCCATCCAATCATCCCCCGCAAATCCTACTTCCCTTAAATATAATCTTATACTATCCTCTCACCTACGTCAAGGTATTTCAAGTGAGCTCTTGCCTTTCAGATCTAACAGTCAATATTTTTTAGACAAGTCTTTCCTCCCCCATGCGCGCAACATGTTCAGCCCATTTCATCCTCTGTGATTTAAATACTCTTACTATATCAGGTGAAGAGTAAGGGTCATGAAACTCGTCGTTATGAAGTTATCTCCAGTCCCCATTTTCATCCCTCTTAGGCCCAAACATTTTCCTAAGCACCCTGTTTTTGAACACACTCAGGTTATGTTCTTCCCGACCAGTAAGTGACCATGTCTCACATCCCTATAATACAACAGGCAGAATAATAGTCTTATAAATCTTTACTTTTAGATTTCTGGACAGAAGACGAGAAGATAAAGAGTTTCTGAAACGCATAAAAACAAGCATTTCCTTATTTGAGTCTACACTTAACTCCTGCCTTAATATTATTTGTGTCTGTAATTATTGCTCCCAGGTATTTGAATTTTTCCACTTGTTCGAACGATTTACTTGCTATTCCAATATTTTGTGGACCATTATTTTGACGTTCCGTGACCATATAAGTTGACTTCGATTTTTCTGTATTAATTTCCAATCCAACATTCTTGCAGGCACCGAAAAGACTTTCTGCATTTCTCTCGATTGTGTTTATGTCATCACCTAACAAGCAAACATCATCTGCGTAAGCTAAAATCGGGTGACTGCCATTTAATTCTAGGCCTATCTTATTTTCCTGAACTTTCCTAATGGCATTTTCCAAAGCGAAATTAAAAAGTAAAGACAATAATGAATTCATCTCTTTGCTTCAATCCGCTTCTAATGGTATACCTATCTGATATAAATTTTCCTACCTTGACTCTGCTATAAGTTTCATTTAGACACATTTTGATCAGTCTAACTTCATTGGTATCCCGAACTCAATGAGGATATTGTACAAATTGTCTCGCCTAACTGAATCATATGCTATTTTAAAATCTAGGTACAGCTGATGAACAGACTTATTATATTCCCACTTTTTCTCCAAGATTTGGCGAATACAAAATATATGAGCATAGGCCCATACATCAGTATTTTTTTATTACTAGGCCTTATAACAGTATTTGTTTTTTATTCTAAATTGTGTTTATCCTGATTAGTAAATCATTGTGTTGAAACGTCTAAATACAAAACTACTTTAAAATGAATATATTGTGTTTTTACTACAATCAAAATAATTTCAAAGACTAGTCTATTGGAACCAAGCATAAACTAAAATTAATAAGGAGCGTAAAAATTCAAAAAGCAAGAACTTAAACATTACAGCGGTATTATATTATACCAATAGTTGAAAAATGAAAACAAAAGTGGGGCTATTTGCTAAAATATGTTACAAACAAAATACCAACATAAACAATAAATATAGCACAAACTAAATCGGCATTATGAATAAACATAGTGCATGTTTCCAGTAATTGAGAAGCTTAGCCTGACTGCGGCATGCGGATGTCAACTTCACTCTTAAAGATTACCGCAAAATGAGGGGTCATTTTGAATACTCAATCAATAAACACAAGGAATGAAAGCAATCCTCATTAACGCGTTCACTGGCGTGCAATGCATAATACTCAGAATATATTATTATTTGTAAAGTGCACGAAATCAAACAGTAATTGCACTGGAATTTTAAACTGTAGCTTATAAAACGTATCCCTGGCAAGGAATAAATTTTTATTTCAAGAGCCAGGGAAAATTTTTGACAATCCCCCATCCCCTAATTAATTCAAGCCCTGGCTTAGACTCTTCCCTTCTCCGTGGAACTTCCTTCTCGTTACTCGTGTAACAGAACATTTTATCAAACTTTTCCAGTTTTCAATAAATTATATTACATCACCGGGACTGAGACCCGGCAGCCCCCCCCCCCCCCATGTGGCGGCCCTGGGCATTGTTGTGAATAATTAGGTGAAAGTTCGAAGGCTTGTTCCGATATGTTTCTGATTTGAGAATTACGCCACTGCCGGAGAACTCCGCTTAATGTACGTAGGCCTAATTATTTCACAGTAATATTCTGTATATTCTGTACATACCATTATTCATTTAGCACTCAATTTCAGCTTGAACAACGAAATAAGCAAATAAACATGTCTTTGTTTTTAATGCATATGACAGGTGAAAGTAGCCCTCGTGGATATTATGGAAGAAAACACGGCCTACTAGAAATTTTTCGTTGTCCGCGGTAAGGAGATGATTGACGTAGGCTAACACTTGACGAATTAAATACAGATAAGGGCGGAATGATACCAGTGCAATGTTTATATGAACTTCCATTCTCAAAATGAATGGATGACGTAATACTCTCGCCAGTCAGGGTTGTCCAGTCCCATCTCTAGATTATCATGTTATATTCCCTATATGTTCCAAGATATTTGCAAAGCATTTTAAGGTACTTGCAGTTGAAACCAGCAGCTAATTTTTGGAGCGTGGACTTCTTACAGCATCTAGATGACCCAGTAAAAATATTGAGGCATGTTTCGATATGAGGATAGTGATAGGTTCCTTGTAAGTTTCATCAGCCATATCTCTGTTAATATTGGGTCTACAAATTCGTTTAATCAAACAAATTTTAACAAATTTAATGCTCTACAACTTTGTATTTTATTATGGTGCACAAAATATCCTTAGTTTACGAAATATAAGCGAAAAACTGAAAAAACTCCAAAAATTTTGAGGTTTTTGACCTCCCCCCAAGTTCGCACAGGGTCCTCAAGGTCGAAAACTTAGGATAAACATCCTAGAGTACCCCCAAATTACCTGTAAAAATTTCATTAACTTCGGAACATTTTCCAGGTAAAAAGTGGATATCGACTGGACTAAAAGTTTTTACCAGCCAGAAATTTCTTCATGGGACCAAACAAATGAAAGTCTGAAAGTACACACTGTATGGAGGATGCTGCAGCACCTCCCAACCAAATTTGTTGATTTTCTCACAAACAGCTGCATTGTCGTGAAGTTTGACACCATCAGCATGAATGTTACAGTGTTTGTCACAAAGGGCACGATGCAACTTTACCAATTTTTAATGTATGTAGAAGTGAAAACAGCAGTCTGCAGATGGCTATACTCCAACCAAACGGCCTTCTGTGAACAGGGTATTTTGAAACTGATATCAGGATGGGAAAAATGTTTTGAGAAACTTGGCGACTATATAGAAAAATAGACAAAAGATGTCCCTTCATGTGTGCTTTTGTTTCTAATTTTACCTATCAAATTTTCTGTAAAAAAGAAATATTGTGCATTACTTTTTGATCCATCCTTGTAGTATTATTTGTCACATAATTGAATATAGGGATACTTTTTGGAGCATGTTTTTGTAGGTATAAAGGACAGTAGGCTTACTTATTGGAATAAAATGTTTATTGTTAATTTGAATAGGATGTAGTCTTTTCTGATTAAAACTGGAATCAAAACCTGAACCAATTGATTATATATAAAAGAGTGACATTAAAATGTGAAAGTAGAAATAGTAACTTTGGGAAACAAGTTTCTCATTTGTTTTATACCTGGGCCGTCGTAAGTTTGCACTTTCCATTCTACAAGTTAGGTTGCCAGTATCAAAGATTGACAAATGAACTACTCGACTTCGTTCTGTACTGAGAAGGAGGTGCCAATCGGCATTATTCGGCTGTATTCGGCTGTATTCGGCCTTGAACATTCGAAACTATTTCTAATCCCTCAATTATCATTTTTCTGTTCTTCCATAATTTTCGATATTTATGTAATGTAATATTATTCCGAACCCATTGGTTCACAAAAAAAACCGTATTGTTCATTTACACAAAGATTTATCCTGCTATGTGTGGGACATCGTACACCTTCACATGATAAATATTCACGCTGTTGGTTCGTAGCTCAATGGTTATAATGCTGGATAGTTATGCAGAAAGTTTGGGTTCGATCCGAGGCAGGGACTTTTTTTTTTTTTTTTTTTTTTTTTTTTTCATTTCATTCATTTCATTTTCATTCATTTTTCATACTATTTTCAAGACGCAAATACAGTTTATGATTTTTAATTTTTAAAATTACCTGTCTTATATTTTATTGTATAATATCATTTGTAGCGTATAAAACCTTATTATCAGTAGTGAAACCTTAACCCTCGGCGAATTTAAAGATCGCCTTTAGCGGCGAAACCTATTAAAATTATTTTCAGGTAGAGGGACAAGATGTTCCACTTTTCGCACGATTCTCCTTCTTTACTTCCTTTCCCATTACCATAGGTACAGGTAGAGGAAGTGTTGTTTTCGATCCCCAAATTCCGACTTTAGTTTTTAACATAAATACACGTTTTGAGGCCCCCTGAATAAAAAAATACTATTTTTGGAAACATGTCTGTGTGTGTGTGTCTCAGTGTGTGAGTGTATGTATGTCTGTGAACATCCTAGCTCAGAACAGAAAATTGTATGAAAACATTTTGTTTCTGGGTTAGGTACTTTTTTCTCAGGATGTGACACAAAGATTGGTGACGAAATTCTATTATTTTAAGGGAACTTTACTTGAAGAAAATTTAGTTTTTCGCGATTTTCTCAAATACTGCTGTAACAATTTTGTTTAAATTTTGTAGATGGGGTGCTTATACTATGAGTTAAAACTTTTATTTGAAACATTTTTCGAATAAATCTCTTTAGGGTAGTTATAAGCCGTCCACTCTTTGTAGAAACTCAGTTTCGCGAGATGAACAATAAGGCTTTGCATGACTTGTGGTTCAGATTTAGTGCCTGTACTAATATTTATAGGATGATGGTAGTAACAAGGTAATGTTGGGTCATGCTTATTTTGGATATTCTGGTCACTATCTAGCTCAATGATATGTTTATATCTGAATGCGTGAATTAATTGTTGTCTACTGATATAATTGCAACAAACAAATTTCCGATGTGTATGAATACGCACTCCCGCAATGCGGACCCTGATTCAAACGTGAGTAAGGATATCAAGAGAAAATATAACATTTTTCGTATCTAGGGTATTAGTGAGATTTTAACTCTTGTAATGCGGTACGCAATCCCAGGAATCATAGTCCTTGTGAAGAATTTTAATTGCTTATTCGACCATACTGCAATGCAAAATATTTAACAAAAGTGATTTCAATTATTTATCAGACAAATACATCACTCATGGTCCTCCTTCACATTTTTTGGTCCATCTGCGGAAAAAATTCTGATGTCACCACTGTTACAAACTAACAAGTGAGGAACGCAGTTCTCCACTTCTTTTGAATCATTGCGATTGTGGATTCATGAAATATTGTTATTCTTTGGTGGTGAATCGCTTGTAATTTGACGAGGCTTTTACAGTAATTGTGAAAATGCCGGGGGAAAAAACGTCGTTTGGAAAGTGATTCATGGACTGAGAATCCTTTGCGTAGAGGTGTGCCGCTAAATAGCCAGGCATTGGAGTTGGTACGAAGGACTCGTGAATTTTATAAGAAGGAAAAGGAATTTGTCCAGATCCACGGACATCCTTAAATTCCTGCCGACAAGGTAATAGAACGAACATCAGCAACTCTAGGACTCAGTGCACGGACAGTTGTAAGTAAGGGAGTTCTACTTCAAGAACTTAAAGATACAGAAGCCAGCAGTACTGACGCTGGGCCATCAGTTTTCTTAAGCACTCCAGGGAGAAAAAGGAATAAGCCACGTACTGTAACAGCTCTTGATTCCTTCCAGTTAGATGCTATTCGTCGGCACTTATATGCTTATTACAGCAGGAAGGAATACCCTACTATTGACAAACTGCTGTATTCTCTTAAAGAAGCGGAACTTTTCACCGGAGGCAAAACCTCACTGAAAACGGTGCTAAAAGAAATTGGTTTCCGTTATAAAAAATTGAATGGTCGCAAAGTTCTTCTAGAAAAGGTGCATATTGTAATGGCCAGAAGCATTTTCCTCCACAAAATTATGGGCAAAGATCTACACAGTATAGTGTGGTTAGATGAAACATGGATAAATGCCAGAGAAGCTATCAGTAAATGCTGGACGGACGACACTCCCAACAGTAGCGGACATCAACCCACAGGAAGGGGAACCAGATTGATAGTTGCACATGCTGGATCTTCCAGTGGTTTTGTGGATGATGCTCTCCTGGTATTCAGATAAAAAAAGACGTGATTATCACGAGGACATGGACCATTCACGTTTCATATACTGGTTTAAAAAACTGTTGGAAAGACTGGATGGCCCCACCATGATCGTTATGGATATCATTCAGTGAAGTTGGACAAAGCCCCAACCTCTAATGATCGCAAAGAAATTATGGTGGAATGGCTGCAAGCGAGGAATATTCCCGCAGATATGAGCATGACAAAGCTGCTTTTATATTCGCTGGTAAAAGAAAATAAACCTACCACACCTACGTACATAGTTGATGAGGTAGCTAGAGAACAGGGTCACACGGTGATAAGATTACCGCCTTATCATTGCCATTTCAGTCCCATTGAAATGGTATGGAGCGATGTAAAATCGTATGTGAGGAAAAATAACAAGTCATTCACAATTACTGAGGTGGAAAGACTTTTGCGTGAAGGAATCGAGGCCGTCGATGCTGCTTCCTGGAGAAAGAAAATAGAACACGTCGAAAAATTAATTAAAGAAGCGCAGATAATGGACGGAATTATTAGTAATCATGAACAACTGATGATCTGTCTTGGTGAAGATGATGGTGATGGTGATGATGATGATGGGTTTGGTGCCGAATCTGATGAAATTCTTGATGGTATTGTGCTATTGCACTTGTGAACCGGCAATAAAAATATTTAATTGTAATCCTGTGAGGACATGCTCATCTCGTGACTTCGTTTGCAGTTATGAAGAATGTGAGATGACTGCTCAGAAAACGGTGCTGATGACAAGACAGATGCACAGTTGTCCTTCCAACACAACTAAGCGATAGGCCGACAAGAGCCAAGATACACTTAAGAAAATAAAGGAAAGAAAACATCCTGTGTGAAAGAACATAAGTCAACATATTCTGATTGGTGGTTGACTGGGTAGGGTGTGGGTGGAACTCAAAATTGCAGCCACCTCCTCGTGGTGAGTTCTGGGTCATGTCGTAAAAAAAAAATGGGAAATGGGCGAAGAGCTGAAAAATGATGTGTGTACTCTTATCAAAGGTTGTGGTGATATGCAGAAGACCTTGCGCATAACCTCGCCATGTTTCTTGAAAGTTCTCAATGAGCTGTTTTATGAATACCAGTGTTCAAGGAGTTTGTTCTATTAATAATTAATTAAAGCAATTAATTATCAACAAATGGTATCAACATCATATTCTTAGTTATTCTCTTTTTCTCATATACACTTCAGCTTTTTGTTTTTAATAATTGTGGTATATAGGCAGAATTTACCTAAACTAACTAAACTAACTAAATGTTATCAAACTCATAATGACAGGAGCATGGAATTTTTGCTAGAAGTACTGAAGAGAAGAATTATTAATTGCAACCTATAAACGGCATCCCTATTTATAGGCCATGATTTATAAATTGGCAGATTGGGCATTTGTCCAGGGCGGCAAACCTAGAAAGGGTGGAACAGTTTTAGGGGAAAAGTGTTATATACAAAAATCTTTTATTACATAACAACAGTGTGTTCCTGAAAATAACTCACTTATGACAATTTTGTCAAGAAGAATATGGTGTCTTCAAGATTTGTTGAATAGATCGTCAGAATTATCAGAAGTTGAGAGAGCTACTTCAAAGTTTTGTAACTTTTATCCAAAGATATCAGTTGTGACTTTTCCAATGAGAGTGTACGTTTAAAAATGTTTGAGCTTAAAATATATTTAAAAAACCTGAAATTCATATTTATTTGAAGGACAATAATTTAGAAAAACAAACTTGAAAAACTAGAAGTGATCGGCCCTCCTGCCCTCCTTAATAAGTTGAACTCATTAGATTTCATTTGCATTGAAAAATATATTATAGCTTTGAAAACTAACTTCTCAGAAATAGTAGACGACTGTGCAAAGAGAAAATCCAGGAAAAATATCAAAATAAACTTTATGTCCATTGAATTTAAAATAATTACATTTGAAACAATGAAAAACATGTTAGATTGAGATTTAGATTCTCATAGGAAAGTAGAAATAAGGTAATAATTTTTTTAGAGAATCGAAGATATAGGTGTGTATCTTAAATGGTATGAATTAAAAGGAGAAAATTATGCTACTTGGTGGTATGAAATAAAATCTAGTTTTAACATTTGGATCATAAATAACTATTTGGTTCTAAAATATTTGTTTTAATATATACAACCTGTAATACATATATTTTATAAACATAACTTAATCTAAATTAGCATATTTTTGTATAATTATTAAATAACCTAGCCTATATTAAATATTTTTTAAAATTTCAAAGATTGATTACATTACATACTACAATATTTTCAGAGGTTTTAGGTAATTGTTTTGCAAATGAAACTGCAATAGCAATCATTCATTTTTCTCCAAAACATAATTACTTTAATTTTTTTAATACTTGGGATTACTTGCAATAATAAAATGCTATCGGGACAGTATTGGTTTATACTTTGGTAAAACTCAAACTTAATACCAAAACAGTAACTAAGGGGTAGGTCGTATAAGTAAAAAAATGGAAGGGGCGATTAACAAAGCTTTGCCCAGGATGCAAAGTACATGAAATTGGGATCTGCCCTTATAGATTTGACAAAAAGTATAAGGCAGGTAATTTTAAAAATTAAAAATGAAACACTGCATTTAAATCTTAAAAATATAATGAACGCCCCCCCCCCCAAAAAAAAAACCAGGATAAGGATTTGAACCAAGAACCTCCGGAACCACAATCAAGCATTTTAACCATTACGCTACTTCCAACTTTGACAGACGAGCGAGAATATTATAGGTGTGAACCATTATGTATTCTCCTATATTCTCATAAGCTTTTGTATAGGAACGATACGGTTTTTTTATTAATAGTGTAGTGTAGTGTGTCTTTGTATGAATACTATTAATATTGAGATGTTAATACATTACAGAACGGAAAAATGAGAGAGACGCAACATGCAATGTTTGAAGCCGAATGGCTTCTGTTGGTCAGTCATTAGAATCGCAGTGCAGCCAACATAAGTAGGCATGTAATTGAAACTGGAAAGTGCGAACTTAAAACGGCCCAGGTATAAGTTTCTATATCATCTACTCATCACTGAATGTGTTTATATTTCAGATAAACACAGACAAGAATGTCTCTGCTTTCCCTGAAGGAGAAAGCCTCTTCAAATGGATAGGCACAATCTTAGGTCCAAAAGGAACGGTGAGGCTTATTTTGTAATAGCTAATGGTTTAGTGGATTATTAAATTATTCCTTTAAGATTATTTGTGTTACTAACCTTTGCACTGCTATTCATTTCACTGTAATGGCGAGTAAAATTTGCCTGTACAGTAGAAACTCTGTCATCCAAAACACTTTTAAAGTGAAATACCATTTAACTAAAATGACAACAACAAAAAATTATGTACTGTGTATGTAGGTTGTGTTTCAAACACTTGGACTACCATAAAGGGAAGGAATTCTTTGACAGGAGTGGGAAATCTCACCATCCCCCTTAGTCAATCTGTTAGTATGAATAGAAATCAAGTGAGTAAAGAAATGCCCCAAGGATGAGTAACGTAATGTGAGGGCTGTGACCTTGTCCGCCTCCATCCCTTATCTATTGTAAAGGCACTTGCCAACTCTGTTTCTTTTATTTGTTCACATCGATCATGTTCTATTATCCATTCATTTTGAGAATGCAAGTTGTGTAAAGAATGCATGTGATTTGAACCGCAGCACAAATCATGCTACAAGATAATAATATACTCTAGTCATATACTAAATTTGAATTTTATAGTAGTAAAAGCTCATATGTGATGAAAATTAAGACTATTTAGCTCATGTGTCTTTCTTTCTGGTTGGACCAATAACTAGGGACCATATTTACTTGTAACAGCAATTAGCGCAGAATTTTGCAAAACAGCTTTCCTTAGCTATATTTAGCTTCGTACATCCATAAAATACCATTATTAAGCAAATTCATTCCAAGTAATGTTGCAAATTTTATTTGATTGTGCAAAATATCTAAATAAGTGCGAAATACGCTCATTACATATTATGTAAATTGAGAAATCTGTACAAAAATTTGATTGAAAATCATAATAGCCTGTGTATTTTTATAAGTATTTATACCTGTACACATATACGAGGGTTGGTTAGTAAGTAAGTCTCCAACACTCTAGCCCAAGCTCACAACGTCGAACGAGAGAGTTGGCGCCCAGGGTCATTCCATGTGAAATCAACCAATAAAAGAATTAATTTGGACCTTACCCCTTTAGATTTCAAAGATATTTGGTACAGTTGTTATAGCCATAGAACAGATGAAAAATACAAAATTTTAAATTTTTTGGGCTATTAGTTTTTTAGTAATAGCCATTCAAAAACTTAAAAAATCGTATTTTTTGCAAAATTTTGATACAGTAAAAATGCTATAACTTAAAAACTATTAGGCCTAGAGAGCTCAAACTTGTTTTATTCTCTTCGGTTTTTAATGGGCTTTAACCTGATATATAACATGACTGTCTTTCATTAACTTCAATTTTTTTGGAACAAGTTAAAAAATATATTTTTGAAAATCTCAAAAACACCCCTTTTAATTTTTTTTTTTAAATATATGTTATTTGTATACTAATAGGCTACCTATATACTAAGTTTCATAATGGACTTACAATGGACTCAGCTAAAAAAAAATAAAGCCTTCATAGTGCTTAAGCCAAATTTACTGATAAATGTCACCCAAGAGTGAGCATTTAATATTAAGTTTTTAAATACGAATAACATCAATGTTTTATAACTGAATAATCAGAATGTATACATATTTAACTCAGTAACCCTATATAGTTGTTTATTAATTAAATATTTTGAAGTTTTAATGTGTTTGTAATAACATCCTCCACAATACTTCTTAACATATAAATTGCATAACTGAACACAGAAAACCTTTAACACAAGTCTAAGCTATACACTAGTAGGCTATTTACTTATCAGTTTTCAGGAAGGAACAGGCTTTGAATTATTTTACAAATAAAATTGTTGAATTGTTGCCATAGGCTATTTACTAAAAAGTAATTTCCACAAATTGTATTCATAAAATTATAGCAAGTTTTTAACAAATCTTAGTATTAGTAGTAATATCACATTGTTGAAGAGTTTTCATTTACCTGTATATTGTTTATGTAGGCCTAATGTTGTTTCTGTAACGCTTTCACTCAGTCTTGATTTCTTAAAAATCTTTCTAAAGCATGTGATGAAGCACTAATTTCAGTTTTACTTAACGTGTACACTCTTCCAGTTGCTGTCACAGGATTTACTACTCCTAGAATTGATTTACTGGGTACTGTTAGCATGTCATTTGGTTTGGGGTAAAAAAATGAGGGGGATGGCCCCTTAGGATGTAAAAAGCTAACTTTAAATTCATTTTCATCATTTTTTTTAAGAACAGAAGCAAGCCACCATGATTTGTCGTAGACTACTATAACATATCCAGAGTCAATTTTCTGTAAATCTGTAGGTGTTCAGTAATCAACTTTTGTTACAATTTCTGTCACACTTTGTGCACTTGATGAGAATGACTTTGTAATAAGACGATTTTCAGAAATCGGTATAAACGTATGGAGTTTGTGAGTACCTTCAATTGTTTTTGAATCATTGAATCTCGGAAGAAGTTTCTTTTCAGCTGCATCGTAATCATCAACTGTGCAGTATTCAAAGTCTATACCGGGAATATTGTCGTTAGCAAACTCAAAAAGCTGTTTTGGTGTTAGTATTTGGTCATTGTATGGTCTTTGCAAACTAGCTTTGGAAGCTAGTCTTTTAACTGTGCCACCTAATCCATCGCAGGCACTCTTGCCGTGTGATGTAGCGAAGAACTGCCATTCTGCTTCTACTTGAAAATCATTCTTGTGTAGGCACAGATTAAAAAAATTCTTTCTGTTTTTATACTGCGCAGCACTGCCGTCAGAAAAGTAAGTGATTTTGCTTAACTCGAATGGTAGTGTATCTTTCAGTATTTGTATCAGTTTTTTTTTGAAAAGCATAGAATGCTACTGTATTGTGTAGCAAACACTCTGAAATGAAAACATGCTCCATATGTCGTAGTTTTTCTTGCCACTTATAATATACAATAAATGGGTGCAGTGTGGCTTGGCTACTCGTCCAGTGATATGATTGCACTTCGTCCTGCAATACAAATGAATAATTTTCTGCAAAGTCACAGTTAATGATAATCTCACCTTCCACCAGGTTTTCCTTACATTCTAAGAAGTAATCTTTCTGTTGTAATGCAATAAATGAATGAGTTTTCAGTTTTAAGAGACTTTCCATAAAATCTTCTATGAAATCATCAATTTCTTTCACAACTGTTTCCATCATACATCTGTCTACTGTCACCCATTGCTTGAATGTTACCTCATCAATTACCTCGTTTTGAAATATCTCAGCCAATGCTTCTTTCAGGTATGTTGTCCCTGGACACTTGCTGCATTCATTCATGTAACATTGAGGGGCCGGAGGGTTACACATAATTTTTGCTAGGAAAGTGTGATATGTTTTAAGAGGTGATCCATCCAAATTAAAATTTTGTATCCCTGAACCAGCTATCATCAATTTCACATTTTGATGCACAGTACACACACATACTGTGTGAGTTCCGCTTTTACCAGCTAAAATACAATTTTTAGGTCTTAACTCACAAAATTTTGAGAAGCCAGTTCGTTGAGTTGGATGTTTTTCTTTAAAAGCTTGATAAATTTCATTTAGGTTAGCTAAAACTAAACGCTTCTGCACTTGAATTTTCAATCCCTTATTCCTGATTGTAACACAATCTTTCTTACCAGGCATAATCCTACTTATGTCATCCTCTTGATAAAAATCTTTAACAACCTGTGCAGTATCTTCACTTAATGTTTTGCCAGGCTTTGGATTCGTGGTTGAAAGAACTCCCTTTTCATATACTAATTTTTTTACAGCTCGAGCCATATAATTAGTGACACCAAACTCTTCTTCAATTTTTTTACAGGTCCAACTTTGGGGTAACACTGATAAAATAGTCATTTTTTCACTTCGCTTAGTTGTTTGGGCAAATTTTTTTTTCAATTGTTCAATAATTTCAGACTCACATTTTTCTTCTTTGTTTTCTTCTTCGTTTTCGTTCTTAGAAGAAACTAATTGGTTTTCCAAGCTTGTCACTATTTTCTCAATCTTTTTTGTGGAATAACTTTCTACAACAAGTTTTTTCTTTTTTATTGGGGATTCACCAATAAGTTCCAGTGATTTATTCAAGTAATCTATTGATGTTCCTGGGTCAGTAAATGATTCGTCAACAATGTCATCCTTTTGGCTTGTACCAGCTACATTATCATCTACCTGTTCTGGTATTTTAAGTTCACTATACACTTCTTGCCTACATTTGTTACATATTTTCATACCCATTTTAATGTTCACATTTAAAGAGCACATACTTTCTGTCACATTTCTGAGATATTTTTTCTCCGTTTTTGGATGTTTTTGTTCCTTATATGGGTTACAACATTTAACATTATAAATACACCAGTTTTTTTTTTTTTTTTTTGCTGTTTGTTTGCCATTTTTAGGAATTAAAAAGAAATATTTAGCTTCATAACAAAAGCTAATAATAGTTAACTAAATAAATAACAGTCTTAACACTTTGAAGGAAGTATCAACTCTTCAATATATACACGAAAACAATTTAGTTGAAAAATTACATTATCTTTTAAGCACATGAACCTTTAAAATAATTTTTAACACATTATGAATATGTAGACAACCATACAGTTCACAATCCTAACAGCAACTGACTGGGAAAAACAAGAGAGCCAAGTGGAATGAACATGTTATGACAGGAAAGAGCTGACTCACAGGGTGTGACAGGAAATCTGACTCACATGCTGTGTCAGGAAAGCTCTGACTCACATGCTGTGAGAAGCACAGGCTCTGGCTCACTTTTTTTAATTGAGCACTCATTTGTTATCTCTTCTTGGTGGTGTTAGTGTTCACAGTGTAGGCGAAACATGCAAAAATAAAAAAACTATAGCTATTCTTACAAACACATTAAAACTTAGAAAAAAAGTGTTATATTAATAAACCATTTTAATGGCTTATTAAGTTAAATATGTATACATTCTCATTATTCAGTTATAAAACATTGATGTTATTCGTATTTCAAAACTTAATATTAAATGCGCACTCTTGGGTGACATTTATCAGTAAATTTGGCTTAAGCACTATGAAGACTTTATTTTTTTTTAGCTGAGTCCATTGTAAGTCCATTATGAAACTTGGTATATAGGTAGCCTATTAGTATACAAATAACATATTTTTTTTTTTTAAATTAAAAGGGGTGTTTTTGAGATTTTCAAAAATATATTTTTTAACTTGTTCCAAAAAAATGTAAGTTGATGAAAGACAGTCATGTTATATATCAGGTTAAAGCCCATTAAAATCTGAAGAGAATAAAACAAGTTTGAGCTCTCTAGGCCTAATACTTTTTAAGTTATCGCAGTTGTACTGTATCGAAATTTTGCAAAAAAATACGATTTTTACGTTTTTTAATGGCTATTACTCAAAAACTAATAGCCCAAAAATTTAAAATTTTGTATTTTTCATCTGTTCTATGGGTACAACAAGTGTACCAAAAATTATCAAAATCTGAAATGGTAAGGTTCAGAGCACTGGTTGATTTCACATGGAATGACCCGCCACTGCCATGTCTCGTTATCTCCCCTCTTTCAAACGAGCCTTTGCTGCAGCCGCTGAACCTTTTAGTGTCCGAGATAGAGCTATTTAAAATGGATCTCCCAATTTCCGTCCCTGCCAAGGCACACGGTTTCTTACTACAAAAAAAGTTCTCCTGATTGAAATTCACAGACAGCTTTGAGAAGTTTATGGAGAGGTATATATGGACATAAGAAATGTGTGTAAGTGGGTTCATAAGTTTAAACAGGGCTGTCAAATATTCATGATGAAGAGCGAAGTGGGAGACCAACAACTGCCATCACAGATGAGATGGTGGCAAAAAGCAATGAATTGGTGCGACAAGATCGATGCGTCACTACTCGTGAACTTTGTTTATTGCTTCCTGACATTTCTAAAGGTTCCATACAGACCATTTTGAGTGACAAATTGATGTTCCATAAGGTTTGTGCGAGGTGGGTTCGTGACATTTCTAAAGGTTCTATACAGACCATTTTGAGTGACAAATTGATGTTCCATAAGGTTTGTGCGAGGTGGGTTAGTGGAGGTCGCACTTGGCATAGACGGAAATCAGGAGATCCATTTCAAACAGCTCTATCTCAGACACTAAAAGGTTCAGCGGCTGCAGCAATGGCTCATTTGAAAGAGGGGAGATAATGGGACATGGCAGTGGTGCCAACTCTCTCGTCCGACGTTGTGAGTTTGGGCTAGAGTGTTGGAGACCTTACTTATTGACCAGCTCTCGTAAAGGGGTGGGTCTCTATCACCACAGCATGGTGCGTCCTCATGTTGCGGATAGAGGATATGGCCTCCAGACAGGGTTGGAATGTTTAAAACAAAACGTTTAAAACAAGTGTTTAAAACAAGTGCTTGTGTTTTTTTTAAGTTTGTTTAAAACGTTTTATATATGTATATAATAGGCCCTATACATTAAAATGGTTGTTTTAAACAAAATGAACAATTTAAACTTTTTTTAAACAAACAACATTGTTGTAAACATGAAAAAGTTAAAAAAAAACATGTTTAAAACAACCAACATTGTTGTTCACATAAAAAACGTTTTTTTGTTCTTTTAAAAAAAAAACATGTTTTTTTCCAACCCTGCCTCCAGATATGGAGGGTAGCTGCAAATATATATTGAATAAGCAGTTGCGGACAGATGACATGAGGTGGTCCTCCAGCTTGGGGGTTTGGCATGAGGTTAACAACCTCTCACAGTAAAAAAAATAGTACATTAAGAAAAGCTTACCTGATTTATGGATCCTGTCAGTGTAAAATTTTCTGGAGGTAAAATAGTCCCTCATTTGGATATTTGGGTAGGGACTACACTGAGAGAGTCCAAAAATCATAGGAAATATAGGCTATATTTGGAAAATGGAATGTTAGGAGCTTGTATAGGTCTGGGGCACATACATCAGTAACTAGAGAATTGGAGAGAATTGGAGAAATACAGTTTATGCAGAGAATCTTTGAGCAATAATTACAGACACAAATAAGTAGTAGTAGTATTCAAATGTTCTGGAGCTCTTGATTTGCCATCATTCGCTTGCGGGCTTCCCAATAATATTCAGCGATATGGAATGGTGTCCCAACTATCTTCTGAAGGTCTGCGCAGACAATCAAGTGATCCTTGTTCATTACTGTATTTGTGTTCTTGCATACTATGCAGTGTGGAGAGTCCAGTAGCTTAATTCTATGTTGATGTGCCGCCAGGCAATCATGACCAGTCTCAAGACGGAATGACGCAACTGCGGTTGATCGGGGACTGTTAGGTATTGTATTTGGTTCTAGTAATGTCTTCCATATCTTGGTTGCACAGTGGATTTTATTTTGTTGAGTTATATGGGATTTTATTTTCATTTTTGTGTAGAGTTGTACCGATTTGTAAGATAAACAGTTTATCTTACTTTGTTGGATAAGTGTACCTTTTTTTGCAAGAATATCAGCATTCTCGTTTCCTTCCAGACCACAATGTGCTGGAATCCATTGTAGAACAACATTTTTATTTAGTTTTTTTAGCATTTTGATACAATTTTTGGCTTCTATTATTCTATGGTCTTTAAAGTTCTGATTGTGTGTTAGTGCCATTATCGTTGAGCTGGAGTCAGAAAGTATTACAGTATTTTGGAAAGAATTGATATGGAGAAATAATTGCTGTAGAGTTGTAAGTATTGCTTGTAGTTCGCCGTCATAATGAGAGATGTAAAATGAGGAGAGTTTACTCGTTATTCCTGCTCCTGCTGCCGATTCTCTATTCATTAGCGACCTATCTGTATAGACATGAAGCCACATTTGTTCTGGATACCTAGTGTTGATTGTTTCTAGTGCTAATTGTTTCATTATTATTGGGTTTGTGGGTTTGGGTTTGTGTCCCTCCCAGAAATGGCTTCATGAGACAGAAGAGATGGAAGTCACTTGGTGCAAGGTTGAGGCCATAGGGTGTATGGTTGAAGATCTCCCTTCCAAACTGAAGCAACTGTTTTTATGTGGTATTGACTGTTTGTGGCCGTGCATTGTTGTGCAAAAGCGTAATGCAGTTGGCGGGAGACAATATCAGTACAACCATTTTCTCCTAGTGCTGTTATAGTATATTGCAATTCAAGTGCCGTAAGCGGTGCATACGGATCGAGGAAAGAGTTTTTTTTTTTTCAATTTTCAAGATCCGTTATGCACTTACGGCACGAGTATTGCATGCTATTTTTTTGCATGATTATTTATATCGATTTAATTATATTAATTGAGATATTACCTGAAAATGTGATGTATATACATTATTGAAGATAGATGTCTATTTCAGAAAGTGATTCGCATGTGTTGGTTGTTATGGGAACCGAATATTTGTCCTGTTAAAGTCGCCACAAA
The DNA here is from genome assembly GCA_964059195.1 of Ectobius pallidus. Classification (NCBI taxonomy): domain Eukaryota; kingdom Metazoa; phylum Arthropoda; class Insecta; order Blattodea; family Ectobiidae; genus Ectobius; species Ectobius pallidus. The sequence goes on along the minus strand of CAXKWD010000005.1, from coordinate 52,861,522 downwards.
CTGGGGGGGCCTTGGTCCATAAAGGCTTGTATTATGATTTTACTTACGGCACAGTGTGCTTTTTGTAATTTTTACCGCACAGAAATTTGTTTTGTTTCCATAGCATCAAAATTGCGTGCGGGAATGTCAAGTTACAATCCACAGCAACAATATTCGTAAGTACCACTAATTAGTTACGTCATGCAAAAAAACAACTACTGGCATCACAAGACTGAAACTGCACTGTAGCATTCCCACATACTCCATCTCTACTGCTATACATATGCAAGTGTGTCCGACTAGTCATCTCTAGATGTAATCGGAACTTACTTTCTGGATGAACCTTATAGTAGGCCTATATTTAATTTTCATGTAGGCCCTAAGCTACATAGTTCAGTGTGAGTTTAAAATGAAATCTGTGCAACATTAACATTTTTTTAGAAAGATGCATACAGAAGTGTCATTGTATTTACATATTTGTTACATTGTTCTTTAACAACTCAAAGTATTAGACCTATATCTGGTGATAAGTTTTCATCTACTATTTTCATAAAATAAATTAACATTAAGTAATATAAACAGTGGAGCATGTTAAATCACTAAACTTGACAAAAATTATAAAAGCACTTTATGCTCCACTTACATCAATGTGTAAAACAGGACTAGTTTCAGGAGCCCTGTTTTACACATTGACGTAAGTGGAGCAAGCAGGACTAGTTTCAGGAGTCCTGTTTTACACATTGATGTAAGTGGAGCATAAAGTGTTTTTATAATTTTTATCAAGTTCAGTGATGTACTATTTTCATGTCTGGTTCTAAAATGTTACATTCTAAACTTTTTGTATACTGAACTTTCCCCCTTTTGTTTGTTTTTAGTTGGTATTTCAAATCAAATTGCACTACATGGTTAAAGCGTTGTTCGAAGAAATAAATTATACCAACAGTGATAGAGATAGTACAACTTAGAACAGTTATAAAGGTAAAAGGATAAAATAATCTATTACAACTTACCTGATTTATGGTTTATCTGTTTCAGGTATACGAAGACTTAACTTTCAAATTGTGCTTGGAATTTCCTCATAGTTATCCTTTCAGTGCTCCTGTAGTTAAATTTATTACATCAATCTTCCATCCTAATGTTGACCAATTTGGGAACATCTGCCTTGACATCTTAAAAGAAAAATGGTCAGCTTTGTATGACGTCAGAACTATTCTGCTATCTATTCAGTCACTGTTAGGAGGTAATATAAATTTCATATTCGTACTCATTTGTTTGTTAATTGCTGTAAATAGTAATAACCCAGTGGTTGGGGTGTTGAATTCGGAATTAATTAGGGGAAAGCTGGAAATTGTTTTAATCCCTTCAGTTTAGGTCTGTAATGAACATACTAAGTTTTCCCCCTCCTGCTAGGTGAGCTTTAGCTGTAGCGTAATGATTTATGCTCGGAAAACAAGTTTTTTAAACTAACATAACAATATCTCAAAAACAATCAACGCTATCAAAACCACTGGACATACAAATTTTGTAGAGCTTGAAATTCTTAATAAAGTGAGTACCCAAACTTAATACCTTAATTGAAAATTAAGGTCACAAGTTTTGCTTAAATTGCTAATCATGCGGTCGGAGCCAGAACTTAACAAGTTACCAGGCCACCTTGCACCCAATTATAACATATGTGTATATATAATTATATATAACTATATATAATTACCAGTACTGTTATAAATATATATGTAATGATATATACTTTTATATAACCATATATCATTATATATTTAATTTATTGAGACCTTCATGACGTTTTTGTCATTATTTCAGGCCTTTATTGTGGATACTTTGAGAAAAACAGAGGTGAAATGATATTACATACATTAAAGGAGTGGTTGCCGTACATCAATTTTTTGTTTTGTTTGTTTGTTTGTTACGTTCTGCTGATTTTGTACTTTTTTCTGCAATGTCTTCAGGGTACCAACCAAAAACTATTGTGGTCCTTGCACTAAAGTGCCTTTTAGCGTATTCAACATATTTGGAGGAAAATGAATCCCCTTTCTGCCACACTAACCGATGCAACAGAAGCCCACCATCAACCACATGACAAGCAGTATTGACATGCACAACATCAGTCATAGTAGAAAATAAGTCATAAAATACTGACTTGCGGGTCTTACGCAGTCCTCCTTCATCAAAGAGTTACAATGGAAAAGGAGCCAACTCAAATTCGAGATAATTTTGTAACTCTGCATCCGACTCTTTCAGTAGGGAGATTCTTCTGAAAATTATCAGGATTTACAGGAATAAATTCATCATGAACTTTCATCTTGGAACTGGAACCACGAATAGGCATTACTCGGTTTTTCGTTTTAAATTTAACATTGGCAAAGTTATTACCAACAATTTTTGACAAAGAATCAATTCCGATTTCGTGAGCATTGTAACAATTTATGCTTTCATCTGCCCCAATACCACTTGATATTGACATGGGATGTTCACAACTTGGAAATGGGTCATGGGATGAGAACCAGTTCACTAGTTTCTGTACATCTGCCTCGTCTCTTGCAATTCCCGAATCCCTAGCATCCACATGCTGGTCAGTAGAGGCAAATGAAAGGTTACAAAACTCCTCTACAAGAATTGCTTTGAGAGAATCCATTATATACCTACCTATTTCAAACAAATAAAACACATCTATTGCAAATCACAGAAATTTTCTGTTTTGTTTCTACAAATGTAACCTAGGTCCAAAATAAGTTAGTCCATAAAGGTGTTATAAAGTTATTTATATCTGTGCATATAAATGTTAGAGAACTGTAAGATTGTTTGTTTTTCCTTTAGTTGTTTATATGTTGATGTTGGTGTAACAGCTGACAAAAACATTGTGAAGTTCTCAAATTAAATATATAATGATATATGGTTATATATAATTATATATAATTACATATATATTTATAACAGTACCAGTAATTTTATAGTTATATATAATTATATATATAAACATATATTATAATTGGGTGCAAGGTGGACTGGTAACTTGGTACGTTCTGGCTCGAAACGCATGATTAACAATTTAAGCGAAACTGTAATAAAAAAAGAGTTGACCTTAATTTTCAACGAAGTGTGGGTACTCATTTTATTCAGAATTTCAAGCTCTACAAAATTTGTATGGTCAGTGGTATTGATAGCGTTGATTGTTTTTGAGATATTGTTATGTTAGTTTAAAAAACTTGTTTTCAGACTATAAATCACTATGCTACAGCTAAAGCTCACCTAGCAGAAGGGGGAAAACTTAGTATGGTCATTCCTGACCTTTACTGAAGGGATTAAAACAATTTCCAGCTTTCCCCTAATTAATTCCAAATTCGTCTTATTTTTACTCCCCAACCACTGGGCTATAAACCATACAAGTTCTGAATTTTCAATAATCAAGATTATAAAGTTTAGAATGAAGTTTTTTAGGCAGTGAAGCTTTACTAATTATTCAAAAGTAGTCGAACGTTTAAAACACTTTTAGTTCACTTTACGTACCATTACTAGGACGTGTTTCAAGAGATTAGTACCCTCCCATCGTCGGCTAGGGGTCGACTGGCGTTCTGGCGACTGTGTTGTGTGAAGTTCTTTGTGGTGAGTCTCACGACGTCATCTGCAGGCGGGATCTCGAAGTTCATGGCATGGTCTTCATTCTTGATAATGAAGATTTTTTTCCCATACATTCAATTCGGATGTTTTTTTCACATGTTTTAACAGTTTTATATCTTTCTTAACATGGTGGTTTTCTGTCCAGCAGTGGTGAGCGACTGCGGATTTTTCAGTTTGCATTAGTCTCACGTTTCTTAGATGCTCCTTCAATCTTGTCTCTAGCTTCCTCTTAGTTTGTCCAACGTATACCTGGGGGCAGTCATTGCATTCTATTTGGTATATGCCTGAGAGTTCAGTTTTTGTTTTGTGGTGCTAATTTAATATTGTAATCCTTAAAAACTTTTTCAAATTTGTGAAACAATTTTGGGTGGTAATTGAACTTCTTGAAAACTTTTTTTGTTGTTTCCAGATTTTCTAATGTACTAATTTCTTTGATTTTGTTCCTCTTTGTGTGTCTTTTGATCATCTTATCTATGAAGTTTGTTCTAAAACCATTAGTGACTGCCACTTCCTGTATATGTTGGTACTCTAAATTATATTCTGTCTTGGTCATTGGTATGTTTGTGAGTCTATGTATAAGGCAAATTGATGTGCTTTGGGGTTATGTTCATTGTATTTTATGTAATTATCTACATGTGTGGGTTTCCTGTAAATTCCAAATTTCAGTTTATTCTGTTCTTTCATGATTTTCAAATCTAGGAAAGGTAGCCAACCGTCTTTTTTTCCATTTCCATTGTGAATTTTATCGACGAGTCTTGTAAGTTTAAAAGCTTAACAGCGTCTTCTGCAAACCTTTTTGGAATAATGGCAAAGATGTCATGGACATATCTGTGCCAACTTTTGAAGATGTGTGGGAAGGCTTTGGTAACCTGTAATTCTAAGTTGCTCATGAATAGGTCAGCTAGCAAAGGTGATAGTGGGCTACCCATGGCTAGGCCTGCTGTTTGTTGATAAAAATCCTGATCGAAAGTGAAACTGTTTTGTTTTATGCAATGTTGAATGATCTTTAGGTAACCTTCAACTTGTTCAGAGGTTTTCTTATTATTCTCTGTCAGCCAATGTTTAATCAGTTTAGGAAGTTTTTCTGTGGGGATGCTTGTGAACAAAGCGTTGACATCAAAAGACACTAGTACCTCTTCCGTTCCAATGGTTGTATCTTTAATTTTGTCCACTAGTTCCATTGAATTCTGAATACTCAAAGTGTCAAATTTTTTAAACTGTCATTGTTCTACTACCCATTTTGATAGTCTATAAGTGGGTGCATCTATATTGTTTACGATAGGCCTCATACTGTCATTATTCTTGTGGATCTTTGGTAAACAGTATAGTTCTGGTAAAAAAGGATTACTTACTATTAATTTCTTTTTTTCCCCTTTTGGAATGACATTACTACTTTCTATTAACTTTTTTGTGGAATCTGTGATCGATTTCAGAGGGTTTTTGGATAGCTTTTCATATTCAGGGTTTTTAACATCCGAATTGAATGTATGGGAAAAAATATTCATTATCAAGAATGAAGACCACGCCATGAACTTCGAGATCCCGCCTGCAGATGATGTCGTGAGATACACCACAAAGAAAACAGATGGCAGCACACAGAACTTCACACAACACAGTCGCCAGAACGCCAGTCAACCGCTAGCCGACGATGGGAGGGTACTAACCTCTTGAAACATGTCCTAGTAATGGTACGTAAAGTGAGCTAAAAGTGTTTTAAACGTTCGACTACTTTTGAATAATCAAGATGATTTCTGTGGTTTAGTAATCATAACAGCAGTGACAAATTACTGGTAGAGTATTGCTCTAATTCTTTATTCAGCACAGTTCATTTTACTGTTCTGTAACAACACTATCAGTAGACCTGACTCTGCAGTGCAGACAGTTGTTGCTACATAATTATCTGGGCCCGGATTCTGGTGACCTAAAATTGTTTGAAAAATGACTTATAAAATTACCCTAAATTTTAAAGAAAATTACTTAATAATTATAAAGAATGGCCTAAAAACTGATAAAAGTTATAGACTAATTTGTACATAATTGTAAAAAACTGTAAATGCAGAAAGGATGTTGTAGGTCTAAAAACTTTGTTCTTTGTTCTTGATTGGAGCATTTGAGTAGAAAGGTATGAAAATTGTTTTTCAAGTAGATCCTACAAAAATGTTACATTATAGTAACCAAGTAATTTATTTAAATATTACCCTTATGGGGGGAAATGCTTGTAAACCCTACCTTATTCAGGATTGCAGTAAATCACTATCAGCATACGGAGATTATCGAAAGTAAATGACCTCAAATTGTCTGAAAGGATACATTTATACATGGAGAAGCTTTTCTCCACATCCGCGAAACAATGGGTGCATACTTAAAGTATGATAAAAAGTAAAAAATAAAATTACTCTGCTAACTGTACCTGCTGTAAAAGTTCTTTCCTCATGGAAATTTATACTGGCACTGAGGCACTGGCGAATCAAATTTCAGCATTTCCTTTTGCGGTCTGCCGGATTATATTATTGTTTATTGAGGGTAAACAGTAGACGACAAAAAAGTTAATATACTCACAAGTGCATGAAAATGACTAAATAAGGTAGCAAATGACAAAATAATGACTTAAAATTGAAATAAATGCCCTAAAGATATAAAATTGCAAAAAATGGCCTAATAAAAATGTATTAAATATAATCTAGAGGCCTTGATTAGGATTTATCTGCAAGTTGACAACGTCTATGCAGCATTAACAAAAAGATATGTCATTAGAATCCAGGCCTGATAATTATAAATCATGCAACAGTAAAGAATGATATAGTCTATTATATTCTAATGGAATCTTGATCGGTTTGCAAAATTCTATAATGCTTGCTAGAATTATGTATGATAAAGATTGTGTCAGATACCACTCATTATGTTCAGTCTTATACCATTTTGTACGTAATAATGAAATTGTCGCAAGTGAAGATAAAAAATGAACTACTAGACTATATGAGTCAAGAATGATAATTTGAAATAATAAAACAGAAAGATCTTCTGCCAAATTGTTACTTCTTTATATCCCTGGATACTCTTACCAGTTCTAGTTCTAGCTCAAATTTGTGGCAACCCCACTTCTAAAATGTAGGTCACCTTACCAGTTCTACAGTGAGTCCCACGCAAGAGTTGGCCAATGACGCTGGTTTCTGCATCGCGGCGGGCACACGGCGGGCACAGCTCCAACTCCCATGCGATCGGGTGAAATATCTACGCAAATAAAGCCGCAATCGGTGTAATAATTCAGGTTCTCATATTTACAGTTAAAATTACAATGAAAGTAACCACGTACCTTATCACAAGAGATGTTGGAAATGTTCTCCTCTTGCATCCACACAATACTGGCACCTTTGTAGGAAATTTTCTTTCAGGCGCCTAAGTTCAGGTCTATGTGATATAGTCTTTAAGTTCTTCTAACAGTATGTGAATATTATTTATGGGGAAACTTGAAAAATAAAGTGTTTTGGTCAATTTCCCACACATTAGAAGATTTTAAAGACAATATCACAAGAGAAATTAACTCTATCTCGGAAGCTGAACTTATGTGCGAGAAAGAAAATTTCCTAAAATGGTGCCAGTATTGTGTTGATGCAATAGGAGAACATTTCCAACATATCTTGTGATGAGGTATGTGGTTATTTTCACTGTAATTTTAACTGTAAATGTGAGAACCTGAATAATTACACCGATCGCGGCTTTATTTGTGTAGATATTTCACCCAATCGCTCTGGAGTTGGAGCTGTGCCCGCCGCGACGCAGGAACCCGTCATTGGCCAACTCTTGCATGGGACTCACTGTAGTTCTTGTTCAATCTTGTGGCCTTTATTCCAAAAGTGGGCTTCCTGATTGGTTTTTGTGGTCTATTTATCAAGCTTCTCCATTATGAGTTATTTTTTCTGAAGTTTTTACAGTTTAAGAATGATTGTGTGCATAGCAAGGGATATAGCCTACATTATGTAATCCAATACCGTACAGTAAAAATAGCTGGTGACCTGGTCATCCAAAAGAAAACTTTGTTGGGTGCAAATTCTCTTTAGCGATCTACAAAATTCCCTAAAAAATAGCGTCAAGTTTAGGCGGGCCAGGGGTTGGAAGTTTTGTGAAGTATGTAATAATTTGTTATATTTAATTTAATTTTAATTTTTTGGCCTTCATTGGACCACTTTAGTCAGGTTTCTGGTTGAGGTTTTTCTTCTTTTTTTTTTTTTTTTTTTTTTTTTTTTTTTTTTTTTTTTTTTTCTTTTCTTTCTTTTCTTTTTCTTTTTGTCAGCCCAGTACTTCTTCATCCTTTCTGACCGCAATTTTCTTTCTGCTTCTGGAACTACTCTTCCTATTCTCTGTTTGTTGATTTTCATCTGTAGTGTAGTGTGTTTGTCTTTCAATATCTTGAGTGTGTCTGTCTTGTATATTAAATCCTCTACTGTAATATGTAGCTCTGCCATATCTTCCTTAAGTTCTGTAATCCATCTTATATTTTTCTTACTCTTACTCTTCCATAATTTTTCTATTATTTTTCTGCTAATTCTATTTTCTGGTGTCCGTAAAATATGTCCCAAAAATGATATTCGTTTTTTTTTCATTGTACTTGTCACTGGTTCTATTTCTTTATATACTGTTTCATTAGAAGCTAGTTTCCAGACTCCATTTACTTGGTAATTTTTGTTTAAACAGGTTCTTACTATTCTCCTTTCTACCTTGAGTACTCTATCTATTGCAACTGTGTTAGTTGTTTTGAATAGTGTTTCACATGCATACGTGATTTGCGGTTGAGTCACTGTTTTATAATGTTTCAATTTGGTTGCTATTGAGAGGCACTTTTTATTGTATGTATTCTTGGTAACATGCTGTGCTCTAACTAGTTTATCTATTCTATTTTGCCATGATGGTTTCTCATTCATGTTGTAAGTGATTATTTCACCTAAATATTTAAATTTTTCTACAATTTTTATTTCTTGGCCTCCCACCTTTATTTTGTTTGCTAGCGGCATTTGAGTTAGCATTATTTCTGTTTTTTCAAATGAAATTTTTAAACCAATATTTTGGGCTATTTCATGCAGTGACTTAATTTGTCGTTTTGCTTCCTGAATATCATTGGCCAGAAATGCTAGATCATCGGCAAATCCTAAACAATTTAACTGTATATTGTCCTTTTGGGTTCCAATTTTTATATTTTTAATTTGTTATATTATGTATATATTTTTTGTTTGTTTTGTGTTAGATTAATATTTTTATTGGAATTTATTTTACTTTAAATTATCTACTTTATTGAATGATAAATTATTAATTTGAACTCCATATGTTTACAGAATTTTCCTTATATGAAAGAAAAAAATTACCAGTAATTAATATTTCAGTGTTGAGTGTTTTACTTATGTTCTTCATTAAGATCCTAATTTAAGTTGAAGTTTTCGTTACCTTGGAATGTAAGATGCGCCTTTGCATAGTTGAAGGTGGGCACACTGTTAAATCATAATACAGAGTAATGTAATTCGTTAAGATTCTGTACAGGAGAAGTTTCAAAACAGTGCTACTCTCGAGTGCATGAAAAGTGCCATTATGCTAAAGCTGCAGTTCTCAACTACCCTGAACAGAAAACATGTTACTACCCCCTCAAAAAGTGTTTCATTTGAATTTCATACACTTACTTACTGTGTGGTCAGATGTGCAAAAATGCATCCAAATAAAATACCGTATTTTATGGACCATAAGACACACTTTTTTACCTTTAAAATAGAGCCTTGAAAGTTGGGTGTGTCTAATGGTCCGAAGTACACAAAAAATTTACCAAATATTTACGCATTGCCAGAATACCATAGTTATAAACGATAAATTTTGTCAAAGACTGTACATCAGTGCACTTGTCACAATTGTTAAATAAGGGTAGCTGTAAGCCAGGTATGCAATGTGAAAAGAAAGGAAGTTGAGTTCTTTTATACGAAAGAAGTTGTCTCCGTCAAATGGTTTAAATGAAGGCAATGACCTCTAAACAGCCTTGTCCCGTTTCACTTACCTTATGTTGAATTGAGGGTTAGGGGGTGTAAAAGTATTTTCAGTCTTCCATGAGAAATCAGTTCAGTTGTAAAAATGTATGCGATGCCATCTGTATAGAAGAGATTTTCGTACAACGCAGGTCTTAAGTTAGAAGTGATTTACACTGATTCCATTGTACAAGGTTATAATTTGTTTATTCAATGAAGTTCACTATTCCCTTTAAAATTTGTCGTTTAGAATCTCATTAAATTTCTTTTCCTTTAAATTTTCATCCTAAAATCAAGGTGCGTCATATGGTCCGGAGCGTCTTATGGTCCGTAAAATATGGTAAATAATCCTTTTCAAGAGGAATGGAGTCAAGCTCAAGCATTGGATATAATAAGGACTCTTTGCCTGACTGCTAACAAAAGGGGAAGTAATTATGTATGGGGGCAAAAGGTCTTCTAGATTGAGTGCTTTCTTTGATCTTGTGTAGGGTGGAGTGGAAAAAAATTAAAAATGGAGCTTCCCTAGGTTTGGTACCTTATCAGCCTGGGAAATAATACCTATAAGACTCCTTTCGTTGGCCACAAGATTAGCAGAAGTACTCAATCTCAGATGAATCTCTTGCTTCCATGCACAGTCATTTCCTCTTTTGTTATGAGAGTAACTTATAAAAATTATGTGCATACCTAATTTCCTGTGAAAGGACCATTTTTTCTATTATTTCTTTGTAAAAATATAAAAAATCAATTATCTTAGGACCTATTGAAGATAAATCTTCCAAATTGTGTATGGAGTGTGCAACACAGCGGCAATAGTATACAAAGTTTCATATTAGCATCTAGACTATCCCCTTCATTTAATGCTGCCTAACTTTGGATGATGTTTAATTTAAAATCTACTATTAAATTACCTGTTGACCCGGTTATCCAAAAGAATAAAACTTGGTTGAGTGCCAGTTGTTTAGTACTTTTCTCCCTTCACGGTCTGCAAAATTGGGTTAAGGCGGTGTGGATAATGATGTGGGCCGAAAATATTCCCAAAAAGTGGGAATTTATAAAAATCCTTAGTTTTGAATGTTTTAATGCTTATTAACAGTTCAGGTACCTTAAAATTAAACTTTCAGTAAAATTCCACTTGTTTATCTAGGAATCATCATAGGGAAGTATTACCCTTTACTATGGTATAATTTTTCACTTATTTTCAAAAGCTATGTACTTTGAGTCCATCTTCTTTTCAAAAATAATAATAATTCGTGATAATTTCTTAGTTTTCTTTATACACTTATATTTTATCAAAGTGATACCTCGCTCACATTTAATCAAACAAGATTAAAGAAAAGTAATTTAATATAATTGTTAATAAATTGTGTTAGTATTTGATCCTAAAATGCAGGGAAGTTTGCTTGACCCTTCACAGTTGTTGGATGTCATAGGCTTTATTTGTGAGTGTGTGCAGTATATGGGCTTGGATGTGAAGGTGAGGGAAAATGTTGCAGACTTGAGGAATAAAGATGGGCTATTCTTTGGGAAGTTTCTTTGGGAGGGAATTTGTGACAAAGACAAGATAGTTAGACCTTTGTTGTGGTGGAGGGGGCTTGGCAGATGTGGCCATCCGAATCTTGGAGCTCCCATTACTTCTGCCACCACAGAACATACATTTAGTATGATTTCATGGATGCACTCAAAAAAGAGGAACCGCCTGTCATCTGAGCGAGCAGCTAAACTCACTTATCTTTCGTACTACTGGAAATTGATGATTGTTCAACCTCAGAAGAAGAAAAAGAAGAGTGAATCTACTGAAGTTCAAACCCAAAGTGGTGGTAATCCAGACGATCCAGATGAAGGGAAAGACCATGAAGAAAACCTAGATGATGGTGATGAAGGCCATGATGACAGTGATGGAGACGTCTATGTGGAAGAGTATACTGGAATCCTTTCTGATGAAGAAGAAAAAGAGGATGATAAAGAAAAACTAATGGACTTCAATGAAAGTGACTAGGTCTAATTCTAAGATGAAGATAAGGTCACAGACACAAAAGCATTTTAATTATTAATTACCTCATTCCCCCCCTAGTAGCCTCAAGACCTTGTAGTAGGTGGAGGGGCTTGCGTGTATCTGCGAACCTGTGGGCTATACTGGAGATGGAAACACCAAAGAGTTACTCATGCCAGGGTGGCCACAAGGGAGATATCAGATGAAGAAGAGGCTTACCAAGCCCAACCCTAAGGTGTAGTGCGACCCCTGCTGGGGGGGTGAATGGCACAGGGCTAATGTGTCTCAAATGTGTCTAATGTGTCTGGAAACAAGGCGACCTCCGGAGTATAAGCCTTATCCGGGTGGACTATTAAATCCCTAGCTTCTCGTGGGACCAAATTAGAAACCACAAAGAAAACAAATAAACAACTTCTGAGGACCACAAATATGAACCCTCAGCATATACAACCATTTCCCTCAAAGAGGAAGCTGTCTTACAGCAAGCCTCAGACAGGGATGTGGAGTATAAGCCACCAAGATCTGGGTAGTAAAGCCTTTTGTAGACCTTGGGAGAATTGTTCTTCAAACCAAGGATGGTACTAAAGGTCCTCCAGATCAATCTTCAGCACAAGAAGGCGGCCTTGGCTGCCTTCTGTAGAATCCTCAATACTGAAGAAATAGATCTAGCTCTGATTCAAGAGCCCTGGATTAACAGGGGTCGTATTGCAGGGCTAGGAGAATGCCAAGGGAAGTTCATATACTGCAACAAGGGCACTCATATTAGGAGTTGCATCCTTGTTCGTAACGGTATTCAATGTTTACCTCTTTTGGAATTTTGTTCTAATGATATCACCTCGGTGAAGATTGACTGCCAAATAGGAGGAGGGAACAAAGGCCTTATACTGAGCTCTGTTTATCTCCTCTATGATGGTAACAATCCTCCCACAAGGGAACTAGAGCAGTTGGTCGCACACTGTACAAGGAGTGGCGAACAGACCATCTTTGGGTGTGATGCCAACTCTCATCATGAAATTTGGGGAAGCAAGGATATCAATAAAAGGGGTGATTATCTTTCTGCTCTCCAACAACCTAAATATGGGTGATTCTTCAAATGCGGGAAAATTTGGAGTGTGTAAAATCCAAATTTTTTACTTTGTTTAAAAAATCTCAAAAAAATCACAAAAATACTTCAGGGGTTACTTGATTATAATGTGACACCAGCAGAGCTTAAATGTTTATATTTTTATTTATTTTTATTTCTTTATTTTTTTAAAGCCATGTGGATGGCAGAAGGCCACATAAATGACTAACTTTGGCAACAATCTGCTTTTCTTTATGTGATTTCATATTTTTCTCAGCATACTTCAGTTGATTTTGCATCAAATTTGCAAATTTGTGTGCATACTCCGGAATTAATGTAATTTTAAAGAGACTGTGTTTTTATGGTTTTGGGGGAGGGGGGAATCAAGCAGAAATTCATTTAATCAGTTTTAAGATCTTAAGTACAGGTCACAGACACCGCAAACACAATAGTATCCTACATTTATCATCTACATGACTTGAGAGTCATCCACATACCCCTTCATGAGACATGTGGATGACACAAAAATCAGGCATGTGGATGACAAAAAAGGAGTTTAAGTGGTCTCAGCAAGCCATTTCTAAACCTCTGTAGGTTCAACTTCAGTCAGGTACTTAGAATTGGAAGGTTTATCATAGTGCATAATCAAAATTAATTAATATTCACTTTCTGCCTACTTTCTAGAAGCCATGTTAATGACAGGGAATAAAAACGTTTTCCTTGAAAATGATACAAAGTCCTTTGTTAATCCCAAACTGTTTGTAAGCAAGCAAAATTCAACGTTACAATTCAACCACAAGCTGCCCTGTTGACTTTCTAACACTGTTGCCAGTTTTACAAATTTCTCATTTCTGCAGAAAAAACTCCATTCTTTTCAGCCATGTGGATGACCAAAAACCCTTGGGACATTCTTTATGTTCATTAGGTGGGGTGACAATTTTATTTCATTTTATTTTTTAGGGGTTAATATTCTTCACCCATTCATACTCATTGACAGGAAAAAAGTTGAAAAGGAAATAACATTTTGTTTTGTGGAAAAATGCTTTAGAATATACAAAACCGAGGTTTGGGACAGGGCATGTGGATGACATTTCATTGAATTAAATTCGATTTTGGAATATCAGAATTTAAAGTTAGTGACATTTCAAACTGATAGTTGTAGTATGGAAGTAGTAGAAACAAACTTTTAATTTAATTTTTTTTTAAGTTGAATTTGATGGGAAATATCACTCCGGAACGCAAATTTTCCTGTATTTGAAGAATCACCCATATACTCAATGTCGGTAACAAGCCTACCTTTGCTAACCGGATAAGGCAGGAAGTTATCAACATTACTTTCTGTACAGCATATGTTTCCACACAGATTACCGAGTGGAGGGTCTTGGATGAACCATCACTTTCGGACCATAACTACATTTCCTTTAATATTAATGTAGTCAAAAGAACTAATCCCTACAGGAAACCCAGGAAAACCTGGTGGGATCCCTATAAAGAGGATCTCTCAGGTAGGATTGGGCAGATAGAAGGGATTAGATCGTTTGGTGATATCGACAAGGACGCGTACTTGATTCAAGAGGCTATACTTGACTGTTATCATGATAACTGCCCCATGCAAATGAGGATTAAATCCAAGAAAGTGTCATGGTGGACTCAGGACCTTGAACATAGGAGACGCAGAGTAAGACATCTCCTTAATAAGGCTAAAGGAACTAGAGACTGGAGGGAATATCATACAGCCCTCACTGAATACAATAAAAGCATATGTAAGGCCAAAAGATCTTCTTGGCAAGCCTACTGTCAGGAAATATCTAGCCTGTCAGAGGCAGCCAGATTACAAAGAGCAGTGGCCCACAGTATAGTCAATCCCGTAGGAACAATATGTAAGCCTACAGGTGGTTTTACATGCTCAGCCGAAGAAACACTCAAAGTTCTCTTTGAGGCACACTTCCCCGAGTGCATACATGATGACGACAAGACCTGTGAATTCCTAGGACACTGTGAAAACTCTAGACCAAGCGCATCGCAGGAAGAATGGGAATTGGCACGCCAAGTGGTCACAACACATAGCGTCAAATGGGCAATAAATAAATTCAGCCCATTCAAGTCACCAGGTGGAGACTGTATCTTTCCTGCATTACTGCAGAAAGGGCCTGACTCACTTTATATTCTTCTCTGTAACCTCTTTAGAGCCAGTATAGCTTTTAGCTATATTCCTCAGGCCTGGAGAGTTACCAGAGTAGTATTCATTCCTAAGCCCGGGTGAAACAAATACACCGAGGCTAAAGGCTCGTGTCCACATGAGAGCTGAGAGTGCGAGAAACTCTCGAGAGTTCCATTTCGGTATGTGGACATACATCTGAGAGCACTGTCTGAGAGGTAGCTGAGAGTGGCATTCAGAGAGTCAACTCGCAGGTGGACACGCCTTTGCAATCAATGTCCAAGAACAGCTCGCACTATACCAATCTGTTTCGTATAGCTGAGAGTTCTCTGAGAGTGGATAATGTGTATAGGCCTATTATGCCCAACAAGCCATATGATAAAATTATTTAATTTGCCTTCAATATTTATTTATATTTTCTAAAAACAAAATATCAATGATAATAGATTATAATACGGTATCGTTTAATGTTCATATGTTCATCATGAAATAATGTAGTAAGTTCATAAGGGAATTACTGAACAATAATAAAATTTTTACATTACATTCATTTATGAAACATAATGAAACACTGATAATCTCCATGATTCACTACGGCGATCATCTATTCCTCTACAGAATATTCTGAGGCGAAGAAGGCTGTAACGGGTGCAGTAACCCTCATGTCTGTAGATTAGAGGCATGTAGGGATTCTCCTGCGGGACAAAATTCCGGAACAGCGGTGACCGTCATAGGCCTAAGTTGCATTCGTTAAGTAATAAAATAAACAAACACAATATTAGTGTAGACTACATACGATTCCAAATATTCTGCAAATTGGTGTTTAGAAACACAGCGCCTATAGCGTAATCAGTCTTGGTGGTTGTCTTTGTATTCTTTTCAGGGGAACAAGATGACGTACATGAGTCTATTGCGTATAAAAGTGGACATGTAACAGCGACGCACAAAATGCTTTTGCTCTAGTGCTAAAGGACCAATCAAAAGGAACACTTTTTTGGCTTTTGGTCTTCGTGGACGCAGAGGATAAATAGTAGACCTATCCATTCATGTAGATGCACAGAGTTTAGATTCACAGTTTGATAGGATCACTCCACTCGAATAATTAACATGCTATAAATTAAAAATCACATGCTTGATTCCGGAAAAGCACAAAGTCACAATTAGTTTATATTTAACAAGAATCTCATATCACATTTCAATGTCTTTTTAGTTAATTTGTGGCCTATCGAATTTACCAATACTTCATGATGATTCACAGTTTGATAGGATCACTCCACTCGAATAATTAACATGCTATAAATTAAAAATCACATGCTTGATTCCGGAAAAGCACAAAGTCACAATTAGTTTATATTTAACAAGAATCTCATATCACATTTCAATGTCTTTTTAGTTAATTTGTGGGCCTATCGAATTCACCAATACTTCATGATGTTCTGATGATATTCTGACAATATTAGATTGTCAAATTCTTCTAAACGCTTAATAATTAAATGAATGTACTCACTTAAAAGCATTCAGCAAGCCCTCATAAAATGCTTACATTAATATGTGTTATTATTAACAACGAATAATACATTGTTGTGCGTCCATCTTGTTTGTAAATGCAAGACGAAAACTCCCGTGATTTTGTTTCAAGTGGACACGGTTCTGAGAGTAATGTCGCGAGTTTTGCTCTCAGCTACTCTCAGGATTCGACTAGCGCTCTCAAGTGGACACACCATCTGAGAGTACTCTCGAGAGTTTCTTGCACTCTCAGCTCTCATGTGGACACGAGCCTTTAGGCTTTTCGACCAATCAGTCTTTCATCATTCCTTCTGAAGGCTTTGGAAAGACTGGTCGAAAGATACATTCGAAGAAGAGTACTATCAGATACGCCTCTTCATAGAAACCAACATGCCTACCAGCCATCCAAGTCTTGCTTAACGGTGTTACACAGCCTTGTTAGCAGACTGGAGGATTCCATGGCATGGAAGGAAATAGCCCTAGGGGCTTTCCTAGACATAGAGGGAGCTTTTGATAACACCTCCTATGACTATGGTTTTGGCTGTTCAAAAGTATGGAGTCAATGACACTCTCTGTAGTTGGATAAACTGCATGCTCAGGAGCAGGAAAATTATAGCCAGCCTTCTTGGGGCTACAATGGGAATTGTCGCCACGAGGGGATGCCCACAGGGGTGGGTTCTTTCTCCCCTTCTGTGGAGTCTCGTGGTGGATGATCTTCTCAAAGAAATGACCCAGGAAGGATATTACATACAAAGCTATGCAGATGACATAGCACTTGTTGTCCTTGGGAAATTTCCCAATACAGTCTCAGACATGAATTGTGGTCTGAGGAAAATTCACAACTGGTGCAAGCCTCATCCTCACTGATAGCCAGAGTGCTTTAAAGGCGTTCTTCTCAGACCAGGTAAAATCAAAACTGGTATGGGAATGTTTGAATTCCCTTACTGCCCTTTCATCCACAATAGTCTCGAACTAAGGTGGGTGCCTGGGCATCAGGGAATTCTAGGAAATGAAAAATCAGATCAACTGGCAAAAAGGGTGCACAGATACCCTTTGTCAGCCCTGAACCCGTGGTGGGAATCAGTATAAATACTGCTAAAACCTCGGTTAAAACATGGATCAGGGAAAGACACCAACTTAGGTGGCAAATGTATCCAGGACAAAGACAGGCCAGGAAACTGAAACATGGTCACTTCAGAAAACATTTACGCAAAGTGGGACTCTATGAGGATGATCCCATCTGCAGATTATGCAAACAGGATGAAGAGACAGCCTCACACATCCTGTTTGACTACCCATAGACCATGGGCTACCAATAGCAAACCCTCCCCCCCCCCGTGGGATTTTCTGACACATATTTTTTTGTTGGTATTGTCGTCTAGTTTAAGATTTTAGTTGTTTGCCCCTTATCATATACCTGGAAAACCATGGAAATCCGAAGAAAATGAGTTTGTTTTAATTTTCTATTGTTCTTTGCCCCTAAGGCCCCTGAGGGCTTTGTCTGCAGTGCAGTCAGATGTTTGTTTACTTCGTCGATGTATTTGAAATTGAGTACTACATGAATACTGCTAACAAAAAATATGTAAGTCAGAAATTCCCTGGGAATATTAGGATCAAAGAAGTAAGATTTTTAATAAATTAAAACGAACTCATTTTCTGCGGATTTTCGTGGTTTTCAGAGTTTTCTGGGGATATGCTGTAATTGATAAGCGGCAAACAACTGAAACCTTAATCTAGATGGCAATACCATTACAAAAACATATGAGTCACCAATTCCCTTTGAATACTAGGAGCAAAGAACTAGGATTAAAAGGAATTAAAACAAAGTAATTTTCTCTGGATTTCCGTGGTTTTCCGAGTTTTCTGGGGATGTGCTGCAATTGATAAGGGGCAAACAACTAAAACCTTAATTTAGATGGCAATACCAACACAAGACCATATGAGTCACCAATGCCCTTTGAATACTAGGAGCAAAGAACTAAGATTTAAACAAATTTAAACAAAGTCATTTTCTCCGGGTAACCGTGGTTTTCGGAGTTTTCCGGGGATATGCTGTAATTGATAATGGGCAAACAACTGAGACCTTAATCTAGATGGCAATACCAAAAAAAAAAAACATATGAGTCAGAAATTCCCTTTGAATATTAGAAGCAAATAACAAAGATTAAAAAAATAAAACATTGTCATTTTCTCCGTATATACATGGTATTCCGGGTTTTCCGGGGATATGTTGTAATTGGTAAGAGGCAAACAACTGAAACCTTAAATTAGATGGCAATACCAACAAAAAACATGTGATTCAAAAATTCCCTGGGCATATTAGAAGCAAAGAACAAAGACAAATTAAAACAAAGTCATTTCTCCGGATTTCCGTTCTTTTCCGGGGATATGCTGTAATTGATAAGGGGCAAACAACTAAAAACTTAATCTAGATATATATATATATATATGTGATTCAGAAATTCCCTGGGCATATTAGGAGCAAAGAACAAAGAAAAATTAAAACAAACTAGTTTTCTCCGGGTTTCCGGGTAAATGCTGTAATTGATAAGGGGCAAACAACTAAAAGCTGAAACTAGATGGCAATACCAACAAAAAAATATGTGAGTCGGAAAATCTCACTGGGGGGGGGGGGGGGTATACAGTAGCCCACGCTCTACCAGCCCTGGCAGGAAAGAGATTTACTCTCTCTATTTCCAGGGAAGACCTAGGGAATGAAAAGGACATTGGAACCAAAATACTACAACTTGTTCAAGGAACAGATTTTGGGAAAAGTATAATCTTTTATTGTAGAGAATTTTGTCTTTATTTTGTTTACTGTTTATTTGTTTATTAAGTGCCAGTATGGTAAAGGGTGCGGCAAAACATCCTCCCTATTTTAAAATTAAAATAAAAAACAGATGAATCAAAATAAAGAAACTGTATTAATATTAATGATATCTACACAGTGGGAGTTTAGGGTTTTCAGTATAATACATTAGATCGCCTCACTGCGAAGTGTCAATAGACCTTAATCCTGTCTCCGTGCTCTTATAGCAAGATTCACCATATCAATTGTGTCAACGTGATTATGAAAATCATGTGAGGTCAAGTGCAAACATCCTTGAAGCTGTACCAGAAGATGCTGTGGTCCTTTTTAGTAATGAAGCACATTTTCACTTATCTGGATGTGTTAATAAGCAAAATTTCCGTTATTGGAGTGGACAGAACCCTCGTGAACTTCATGAAAAACCTCTGCATAGCAACCGTGTTACTGTATGGTGCGCAGTTGGAAGGGTCGAGATAATTGGTCCTTACTTTTTTTGAAGAGAATGGTGCTACTGTGACAGTAATCTCTGAAAGATACACTCACATGATCAACACATTTTTTTCGCCAAGTCTCAATGCATTGCCAACTGAACAGGTATGGTTTCAGCAGGACGGAGCCACCGCTCACACAGCTCGGATTTCTCTCCAAGTGCTGAGACAGGTGTTTCCCGGGCGCTTAATTTCTTTACATGGCGACATTTCCTGACCAGCACGATCACCAGACCTTAACACCCTGCGATTATTTTCTGTGAGGATATCTTAAGCGTGAGGTGTTTAAACATCGGCCGAGGACTCTGCCAGCCCTAAGAAATGCAATACTGGAAGAGATTGGTCTTATTCCTCAAGAAATGTTGGTTAGAACGATGGAGAATTTCCGAAGTCGCATTTAACAATGCATTGACAGTGAAGGACACCACTTGAGTGACTCATTGTTTATAACATGAAACTTCCCACTGTGTAGAATCATTCATGTTAATACAACTTCTTTATTTTGATCCATGTGTTTTTTATTTGAACTTTAAAATAGGGAGGATGTTTTGCCGCACCCTGTACTTTATGAGATTGTGTGGGGGAAGGGAAAATGTCTGTCCGTCCGTCCGCGTGTCTGTACGCGCGATAACTCAAATACAATTTATTGGAATTTAATGAAACTCAGTATATGCGTTTATAATGTCTATGGGAAGAACCCTATTGATATTGGACCAAATCGGTTGACCGGAACCAGAGTAAAACCCAATTTAGTGTCTATTTTTAAAGCGCCATAACTCAAATATGCTTTATCGGATTTTCATGAAACTTGTACACATTTATAATGTCCATGGGAAGACATCTGTTGATATTGGACCAAATCGGTTGGTCGGTACCGGAATAATCCCCAATTTAGTACCTTTTATAACAAAAGGCCCCATAACTCAAATACACTCTATTGGATTTTCATGAAACTTGTTATAAGCATTTATAAAGTTCAGAAAGGTAAGAAGCCTATTTATTTTGGACCAGATCGGTTGATCGGTACCAGAGTAACAACTAATTAAAGGTCACATGTTTTTAAAAATCATGTCTATACTACAATGCCGCATTTTTAATAATTTGAGGGCTTTGTCTGCAGTGCAGTCAGATGTTTGTTTACTTCGTCGATGTATTTGAAATTGAGTACTACATGAATACTGTTATATACAGAAGGTACATTACTGTGAAATAATTAGCGGAGTTATATGCCACTGAATTTTTCGAAATGTTGACATATTTGAAGAATTTCAAGTTGCAATACATTGAGATTTGACAAATAACACTATTCCTTCACATATCAAACTACATCGTCAAACTGACTGAGTTGGCCGAATAGTAATATCTTAAGATTCATATTCTGGAGGTCCCTGGATCAAATCGCAAAGCCGGCCAATTTGACATGGATTTTTTTAATTTTATTTTTTATTTTTATGTAAGAGCGCGATTGTCAAGGTATCAGAAATCTGTAGTTATGCTGATGCTGGTCGATTTTAATCTGATTAAAAAAACTTATTTTCTGCACATCATAATTGCAATTATAATTGATTCAACAAAAGCATAGTGGCACTTTGTTATATCAGTTTACCTGATTTCATTTATTTGTTGTATATCAGTTTACCTGATTTTATTTATTTGTTGTAAACCCCTGTAGTTTTCAAGATACTTGTGAAAATGTATGAAAATTTTTATCCCTTTTACCTTCTAAACCCGATGCAAATTTTAGGGAAGTATTCAGATCATGAAGGGTGAGGGATACCAAATCAATTTACACCCTGTTAAGTTTTGTTCTTTTGGATGACTGGGTTTAGTCATTTTTTAGTTTAGTTTTACTGTACTCACAGGAAAATGATCATCAAGTGCCTTAACATCTGTAAGTAATCACGATTGAATTGTGGACAAACAGCATCTGTTTGTGAACTTAGATTGTTGTCTTCTAAAATAATATATGAAACCACATAACTCATCTTCAAAGTATCTGGGCACTGCCATTTTATGTTAATCTGATTCTATGAGTATGATTTTAAAACAAAAGTTATATTTTATAATACAATGTTTGTCCTTATTGCAGAGCCCAATAATGACAGCCCTATGAATCCTCAAGCAGCAGTTATGTGGCAAAACAAAGATGAAATGAGGCAGCGTGTCCTTTTGGAGCATAAGAAGAGTGAAGCACAGTGATCTTACCTAAGACTAAAAATACCAGCTTGTGGTCTTTTAATGTGTTTTGAGAATTGACTATATTTGACTTGTCACCTGTGTTTTCCTGTACACTTACAACTTCGGAGAAGAAACTGCAAGCATTTAAAAGTGTCTCTTGTTATTTGATTTGATATTGTTTTTGCACTTTTTTAAAAATGGATTTTTTCATTTTGTTAGATCTTTATTACTTCTCCACTTTCACATTATGGATTTTATTTAGAATACGAAATTGAATGTGTAAAATCATAACAATAATGTAAGAAATTCATGTTTCTGAATATGATTTAAATGCATGTGAATTTATGTAAACATAACTGGTTAAAATAGTACAAATTTCACCCAACTTTCTTGCAAGTTAACTTTTAATTACTCTCACATACGACTTAATAGTGTTTTAATAATGTAATGCCAAACACGCTGCAATCATGGTTCTTAATTATTTTTATACGAAAACTTAATTTCTTAAAAGATCAAGCTTGCAAGTTATGTACTCCTAATATACCTAGATTTTGTGTGCCATTTCGTTTTCCATAAATATATTTAACACTATTTAATTTAATGAAATGTGAGTTATTGTGTGTAAATTAGCTAATTATTGTAGATAACAGATTTTTATTATGCCTAATATATTTCATAAAATCTTTGTCCTTTCTTATGAAAATCTTCTCAATTCTTGATTTAACATTTAAAGTTTTCTGAAATAATTTTTCAATAAATTAATATATATTTTTATAGCATTTTCTATTTGACATTATGAATTGCTGTTCTGATATGTGCTTAAAACTCAAAGTGAAGTTATTAACATAACACATAATAAACGTGCAAATTTCAAATTGAAGTATTGTTCTATTTTTCACTTCAAATTAATTTTGGGTTTCAGATTGACAAAAGAATAAATTATTGTTAGGGGTAGGGTTTCCAAGTTTCTGAAGAAAAAAAAATCCATGGTCGACTTAAAATATTTTATTTTACAAATTAGAACACTGCTTTTACATAAATTTACTCCTTCTGGTACTTCTTTAGAGAAGTTGCAACTCTTAACAATAGTTCATCCTGTTTTTCAAATTAGTAAAACTCTTTATATGAAAGAAAAATTTTGTACAACTTGTAGTTGTGCTATGATCAGCTCAAGATGGTTCCTTCAGTAAAACATAAGCTGAGAATCAGTATGCTAACATTAAAACACGAAAAAATTAACAAAGCTATTAAAATGAAACAATTTCAAAGTAATTATAAATTCCAAGGGTTTTAAAATAAAATTTGTTGATGATCGTGGATCATAGAAAAAAAAGGGAAAAAAGAGTCTTACAGGCAAAATAAGACACTAAATATACAAAAATTACAGGAAAAACTTAAGACCTGGCAACCCTAGTTAGGGGTGTGATTTTGTGTGTTATTTTATCTTGATTTGTATGTAGGTTTATTATTAGGAAAGATGCAGGAGGGAAGTGGTATAATTGTGCTGATTTAAAGGAGCAGTAGTTCACATTAAAATAATGTTTTTGTGATTACATTGGTTTATGAGAATTAGGTTGAAAGCATCTGCAGAATTGCAACAGCGCACTGCCAGATAACTTGTTCTGGGTCTCAATGATCTTTGTCATACTTATAAAAACTACTAAGAACACTCACTTCGACATGTTGCCTATTTATATACCTATCAGGTCCTTATCGGATACGAAAAATGTAGATCGATAAATATATAAGCATTCATGAACCACAGTTTATTGTCTCTGCTGGACATTACATGAGAATATTATAGGAGAAAAATTCCTCCGACACTGGGACTTGAACCCAGGACCTTTGGCTATTCGCGTCAATGCTCTACCAACTGAGTTAAGCCGGAGTTCAATCCAGAGCACCAGATGGAACCTCTCTCCTATGACTAATTGCCCTAATGGTCTACCTCACAGACAGGCAAGTTATGTCTGAATGCTTATATATCTATCTTGAATATTAACTGTACAATAACAGTGGGAGCCCGGTCACAAAAATTACTACTTAGTGTGCCTCACAGTACTGCATATGACATAACTTGTCTGTCTGTGAGGTAGACCATTAGGGCAATTAGTCATAGGAGAGAGGTTCCATCTGGCGCTGTGAATTGAACTCCGGCTTAGCTCAGTTGGTAGAGCATTGGCGTGAATAGCCAAAGGTCCTGGGTTCAAGTCCCAGTGTCGGAGGAATTTTTCTCCTATAATATTCTCATAGATCAATAAGTCTCACCTCAGTAATATGCAAACAAATGGAGCATTTAATTACAGAATTTTTGAAACAATATTGGAATGATTGTTATTCTTATGGAAATCAATAACTGTATATCAGGATATTGCTGATAAATTAGACTAAAATATTGAAATTGATGCAGTAGTTATTGATTTCTTCTATCCCTTTGATGTTTTCCAACAAAATTTATTGGTCAAACTGCAGGATGAAGGATAGATCAATTGCCCAGGTATTTTGCTGGAGAACGGATTTCCTATGTAACCACACAGAGTTGGAAAGGATATATCAAGGCCTATAAAGATTATATCAGGGGTTCCCCATGGCAACATCCTTGGGCCATGCTTTTTCTGGCATATGTAAACAATCTACCTAACCATTTTATCTACAGTTAGACCATTTTCTGATTACTAAATCCACTACAGGGAAATAAAACATGCAGATATGGTCCTCCTCCAGGAAAACTTAGATAGGATAAACAGTTAGGCTACAGGTAACAAAACGAAAATAAATAATTTAAAGAAAACCGTCCATTTTACAGAGAAAGAAACAAAATGATTACTTACTACTTAAGGGATGAAACAGTACCAGAAGTAAAAAATTATCTCAGTGTCTGTTTCAATAGAAACCTTAGGTGAGGGAACATACTTCAGCACAGACAAGGAAAGTATTTCATTTTGTGATGAGGGTATTAAGAAGAGGGTCCAATAAGTTCAAAGAATAGCTTACAAGTCACTAGTCCAACTAATCTTGGAAAATGGTACTGCATTTTGGGATCAATAAATTGGAAAATATTAAGGCGTTGGATAAAATTAAAGAGAGAGAGAGAGAGAGAGAGAGAGAGAGAGAGAGGGGGTGGATATGTTATGCCAAAATAATTAATTTCAATGGAACCCACTCTCAGAAAGAACACAAGTTTGACTGTGTACATATTCATAACATACTGAGATGAGCCTGCCTGGAAGGAAATAAAAGAAAGCACAATCACCCACATATTGATCAAAGAATTATTGTTCACACTACTTAAATCTGAGAAAACAAAGAACAGATACTGGACAATAGTATATTGCGACACAAGGGCGGAAAGGCACGTTTACAGGTCGAGGAAACAGATTGAAAACCCGAGGCGCAGCCGAGGGTTTTTAAGTTTTTGAGACCCGTAAATTCCTTTACGGTCCGTGTGTTGCATGCTATTTTTTGCACGACGGTTACTTATATCAATTTAGTTATATTAATTGTGATATTACCTGAAAATATTATGTATATACAGTCTTGAAGAATGGTGCTTATTTCAGAAAGGGATTCGCATTTGTTATTGTTTATGGCAACCGAATATTTATAAAGCGGGGAGGCCTTGGTCATTTCTGCTCGCAAATAAGCATTTGCGGGCGGTAAAGTAACTTTCTGCCCGTCGCCCCTAGCAACAAGATTGCATGTGGTAATATCAAGTTACGATCCATGTAAACAACTTTCGTAAGTAACACTTACTAGCTAAGGAGTGTAAAAAATTATTTTCTGAACTGGACTATCTGGAATTGGAATGGTTTACTTGTAGATGTAGGGCCTGCTAGAGACTTCTCGAAGAAGCGATAAGGTATTTAAAAATACTCTAAAATCTCCAATCAATACAGTAGTGGAAGTTTTTTAAATGACAGACAAGTGAGTGACAGTGATATTGAACTGACTTACAGTGAGAGTAAAGTTGTAAGCATATTACATAAGCACTTTCCTGTTATTGTGTGAATATTATATTTAATTAGTATTAAGTAGCCTAATGTTAGATTTAAGTAAGTATTATTATGTAAATAGTTAATATACCTATATAACTATCACTGAGTGGAAACCCAATTGTAATTGAAAAAATATTCATATTGCAAATTTAGGTGGTCCTTGTAATAATATTTGTATTTAATTTGCACAAAAACTGCCAATATTCGGAAAAAGCACAAAAGGAAGACTTATCCTTATGCTGATGTGAAAAAAAAAAAATTGAACAGCTTGGATAGTACTTATCAAGTAAAGCATGGTTAAAGTTTAGGAATAAAACTGTTCTTTTCTGAGGAAAGTATTCACTGGATCAAAAATAGTATTTGAATTTCTGTTGGTTTCTACTGAAGAATTAAACTGTTAAAATGTGTGCAGTTATACTCCTTCCACCCTATATATTAATTTTATGAACTTACTTTAAAGCATTGTAAACCTTAAGCTCTCAAGGCTGTTGATACAGGTGCCATGTTCTCAGACTGATAAGTGAGGAAAAAGCGTCACTGTAGAAGTTCCCCACAACTGGGAATGAAACGTTTGATAAAATACTCTTTGACACGCCCTCCATTTAAAAAAAAAAGGTGTTTCTTACTATTTTAAAATAATTTGCACAAATTATTATTACAAAATATCTGTCCTGTGAAACATGTTCAGCAATACCCAAGTATATACTTGACTATATAATAATAATAATAATAATAATATTTATTGTCAAGCATAAATTTACATACATTAGTACTCGCATCCCTGATGTAGCGTAGGCTATTTACAGGGATGTTTGTACGTCTCAAATAAAGACAAGAAACAAACCCAAGCATAAAAACAAACAAAAAAAACTCTACACAACAAAACAAAATAAAACAGAATAAAATTCCACTAAAACCTAATAGCAAGTGGCCCAGATTAGGCACTCTTGACGGATCCCTCCCATATTGTTTTCACTCGGAAAAGGTATTTTCCTATTTCTCTGAGGATTTCAGCCTTGTCTGTATTAATAATTTTTATATAAGCAATATCTTCATTAATATTACTAAAATAAGATTCTAGAAACTGTTTCCTAAACTTACTAGTCCTGTTGCATTCAATCAAAATATGTTTGGCATCCTCCCTCAGATTACATAAGGGGCAGATGCCTTTTTCAGCGATTCCTCTTCTGCCTTTTAGTTTCCATATCCCTAACCTCCACCAAGCTATTCCTACCCTTTCTTTATAGTCACATACTTCAACATATTTTTCTTTACCCCATCTGGTTTTCATGTCTATGTAAAATACAAGAGATCTCTTTTCTTCTAGGCTCTGTGATAGTATTTGTAACCACATGAGACCTAGTCGAAAAAACTCCTCCTTGATTTTATTTAACCAATTGTTCTGAAAGCTATTGTTGTTCAAAACTGGGCTGTGGCACGAATTTCGAGCAACTTCACTTAACATATCATCTATATATATATTGAATAGATATGGACTGAGATTGCAACCCTGCCTGACGCCTAAGGTTTGCTGTAACTCGGAGGTTATCGACCCCTGACTATTATATTTAACTTTAAAGCTAACATTATCATAAACTGCTTTTATAGTGTTTATAAATGTGGTGCTGATTCCTATATTAGCCATTTTGTACCAAAGAATATTTCTATCTACCGAATCGAAGGCTTTTTGCAAATCCAAAAAGCACCAATACAGTTTCCCTCTTTTGAAACGCAAATACTTATCCACCAATGTCTTTATGACAAATAGGTGGTCGATTGATCGCTTTCCTCTAGTAAATCCGCACTGAAAGGGTGACAGAATTTTGTAATTTTCCAGCCAACATCTTAGTCTATTGGCTAAAATCCCTGTGTACACTTTACTAAGACAGGGGAGGAGAGAGATCCCCCTGTAGTTGGTTGGATCGTTGGCATTGCCTGTTCCCTTGAAAATAGGTTGAACCAAGGCAGTTTTCCACATGTCGGGAAATTTACCAGATATTTTAATTTTGTTAAATATGTTCGTAATTAATTCTATGCCATTTCTGTTGGAGCATAGTACTTTAAAGAAATTTGGGGGAAATCCATCGATACCCGCAGCTTTATTGCATCTTATATTTCTAACATATTTGATTAGTTCCTCGCTAGAAAAATCTGTATCCAAATCATGTATATAATTAATTCTAACCACTTCCATTTTCAATTCCTCGGCAATATTTCTAAAATTCAGTAAATCATTATAATATTGTTCCCACCTGGTAGGTGAGATCTCACATTTGATTGACCTATTATTTATTTTACCCCTTAAAAATCTCCACAAGGAGGTAACATCATTATTATCTAATAGTTGGTTAATTTTCCTGGATTCATTTACTGCAAAACTGTTTCTTTTCTTGATTAGTAGGCCCTTATAGTGAGATCTAGCTTTGACGTACTTTACCTTATCATCTATATTTCCAGAGTGCTTAAATACAGCCCAAGCACTTTTAACTGCTTTCCTAAAGGCAGCACATTCCCTATCGAACCAGTTATTATTATTGTTAATATTATTATGCAAAAACGTCTTTTTCTTCATGTTTTTACCAGCTCTATCGAGCATAAAATGTAACAGTTCAATAGCTCCGTTGATATCATTATTGACTAACTGGCAATGAATCCCGATTTTTAACAAATCACTTACACTATCTTGCAACTTAAAAGAAAATTCCTCTTTGAGTTCGTCTTTCCATTTATAAATAACTGGTGATTCATTTTTTGACTCAGAGGGTGCAATCGGGTTGGGTGGGAATTCATTATATTCTAAAATTATATCCAATTCACACATCAAAAACATATGATTAGAGCTACCTCCATTGATTATTTTAAATTTAGAAATATTTTCTATAAGACCAAAAGAAATCAAGATGTAATCGATGACACTCTCGCCCTGTGGGCCGATAAAAGTAAATTCACCCATCACATCATCACCATAACGCCCGTTTAAAATATCGAAGGAATTTCTCTCACAAAAATCAATCATTTTTTTCCCCTCATTATTCAGTACTAAGTCCCTAGTACTTCTATTTAAATAGCCCGATCTATTGACAGTCTCCCCTTCTATGTCATCATAAGGGAACTGGAGAGCATGATTGGCAATACGGGAGTTGAAATCTCCGGATAGAACTATCTCGGTTACCGGGAATCTGTCTTTTAAATAATTTACTTCGTTTTCTAACTCTCTAAAAAAATTGTTATTATGGTAGGCAGAGCTCTCGGGGTGGTTATAAGTGCAGCCTATAGTTAGATCTACTTTTCGTCTGTCATCATTAATTCTTACCCATATGACATCATCGCTCTTGGTATAAATTTCCTTAACCCATCTACTCAGCGATTTCCTTATTAACATAACTAACCCTCCTGCATTACGCCCGAGTCTTTTATGCTTCGGCTTAGACTTGACATACGTTATAAAACCATCCACGTTGATAGATTCATTTGGTGAGAGCCAAGTTTCTGCAAGACAAAGACAGTCAATTTTATTTAAAAAATGAAATAATTCATAATTTGCTATTTTACTTTTAATTCCTTCGATATTAATGAATCCAATTTTAAGGCCTGTTGCACCCTCTTGAATCTCGTACTACTTGCTAGACCTACGGGAACCCTCACCCGGGTTGGGAGTGCACCAGCTTCTAAGATCATATCGTTGATTTGGGGGCTGGATTGATAACAGACTGCCACTGGGACTCGATATAACTTGAAGTGGGCTGGGGTTAATACTCGTATTTACATTTGAAGACATATGATTGCTAGCAGTGGGGATCGGTGTTTCACTGGCGTCATCACTATTACACTTACGAACTTGAGACACACGCACGTCACTCGCGTTATCATGAGAGGTCCACACGTCCTTCAAGTTAGCTCTTGTCATCTGGTGTGCTGAGTCGTGTTGCTGCGTACCAGGAAAAGCTGATTCATTTCCTGGAAGTTCCTTGCTATGTTGCCCTGGAGTGTCCGGCAGATGAACATGGGTTTTGCAATATGTTAGATCGAATCTTTTTCCATTGACAGTAATCACATCGCCTCTAAGATATGCCCGATGTCCACGATTTCGAGCATCCCGAAGGTATGGCAATAGTTCGGCTCTCCTCTGTCTAATTTCAGGTTGGAAGTCCTGTTGAATTCGGAATTGGCTGCCCGCTAGCATCTTAGTCCTTTCTAAAACGGATAATTTAGTTGCCATATTTGTAAATTTCACGAGCAGCGGTCTTCTACCCCTCTTGCCAATCCTAAACGCGGTGTCAATATGCCACTCTTCTATTTCCATGTTTAAATTTTTCCTTAGGAAATCAACTACTAACTGCACTGAATCTTTTAACCTTTCACCTCTCCATTCTTCAATCCCAAAAAATACTAGATTTTTTATTCGCGATTCCTTCTCCAAAGATGTAAGTTTACGTTCGTAGGTCTTATTGTCTTCTTTTACATGATCCAGTTCTTTCTTCATATTGTCATATTTCACTCGAAGGTCATCAATAGTCTCCTGCATTTGGTCGAGTTTTTTCCCTAAAGCTTCATATTTTGTATCGTGGTATTTCTTAGTTTCTTCATTGTCGGTTTTACTTTTTTCGCAAATCTTAGTCCACAGTTCTTGGATCGCCTTTGTGACCTCCTGCTGAGTTGGTGGTCCAGGGTTCGGTTCTATCCCTCCAATCAGCAGCAACATCGCCAGAACGAGACCAGTAATCCATATCGATCTTGGGCGATTCTTAACTACTCCATAATTGTTTGTTGTTGATTTAAAGTTAAGATTGCTGCAGGCACTAAACATGCCTATTCTTAAGCGATGAGTTACAATATCCACTCCCATATTCCATGTCTCTCCGCGTCAGCAACTACACATCCGTTCACGTCCACTTCTTATGCTTGACTGACTTGACTATATAGTCAGAGAAACCAACAAATTCTTAGTGTACGAGGTAACAACCAATACATGAATATTGAATCTGTAGCATCATTGATATATTCAATATACAGTGCAGGCCACTTATTGTGATCACTTTGGGATGCAGCTAATCTGATAATCTTAACCGATAACAGTAGCCGAAAGAATTAATTGAAGGATATATATTAATATATCAGATAATACATTATAAAAACAGAATCAAAAGCTATGTAACACTAGCTGCGCTGCATACACCCCTGTTAACTGTTTTGAATTCATTCTCGATGGTTGGGTTTATTTCCGTATCCTTCCACGCTTCCCATTGCGTGCCGATCATGGCAGACATTGCTTTTGGCTAGGAGAAGTAGCGGTCAGTGCTTGTGTGTCTACGATTCCGGAATGTAGTTTTCTAAAATTGTGTCTCTGGAAGTCCTTCACCTCAGGAAAATGTGGTGAGTGTAGCACATCATGAATATAATATTTTAATAAGTAAACATTTTACCTATATTGTGAGTGCTCAATTTCAAGTTAGATTTGTAAACCCTGCAGTTCAGCTTTAATATATACACTTAATTTCTGAGTGCCATTAAATTCTTGATAGATCATATGGTTTAATATTGTGTACCTAATGTTTTGCTAATTAAAGATAAGTGTTCTTTTTGAGTACTCGACTTCAAGTAATAAGTCATACAGGTTAATATTCGTAATGTTCAGTCTTGGGGTAACTCACGTTACTTTTCATAAATTTGAGTATAAGCTCATTGGCTTTATGTTTGACGATTGCTGTCTTTTTATTTACTGCGCTCACACAATCTGCATACCATTGATAATGGATTGAAAAAGTTTACTACATGCATATACTCATTTTTCATGACTGATTTTATAATTAGTACGCCATTGCAGTATTAACTCCTGTTTCCACTGGGTATTACATTTGTACATTAATAATTCTGAAGGTCATTTGTATGCATTATGTTATTCAGACAAGATAACCAGTTTGGCAAGGTAGATACAGTTTCTCACTGAGGGTTACAACACTTTATTTTTGTCTTGCAGTTTTTCTCCATGTATATTATACAGCATTTCTACATATTGATTTCATTAACGATTACGTAATTTTCGTAAATGCTTATCCGTAGTACATGTTCTGATATATTTCTTGATATAATAAACCATCTAAATTCCTCATCAGTTATACCGGTACGTTATTACTTCATCAATTCTCAGATTAAGTAGATTACATTACACTATAATCCATCTTATATCTTTCTGACTTTCTTGAGCATTTATTATTCAGTTTAATATTACGCGTGTTTTCAAGTTTCTTGCTATGTCCTCAGTATATGTACACTATGTGTACGTGACATTCCCTATTTATCATGCAATTATATGTGCCTCTGCTTTGTGTAAACATTCCCCACGCTTGTTGACTAAGCATTCTAGACATATCATTACGTACTTTATTCCGAAATCATTATGTATTTATTCCTAGTCCTTGCTTGGAATTTTTACTGCAATTGTATAATTCAGAGACATTGGAATTATTGATACAGTTTATTGATTAAGAAAGAATAGAATTAGAATTGTTTTCTTTTACCTGGTGGAATTAAGGCCATTAGGCCTTCTCTTCCTAATGTTTGAGAATACCGATAGAAAGCGGATTAATGTAGTTTAAAAAACTGACCAGCCAAAATTGTGGATGTACGGTATTTCATATTGTATGTTGCAAGTCTAGTATTGTGGTATTAGCCTAGTTTATGCTTTCTGTAATTATATGCTACGTAGAGTTTCAAATAGTGCAGTTATAAATTTACTATATGTAATATTCATGGAAAATTTTGGTATTGAGTTTCTTGTGGGCTTCACAGACTTGAGGCACTTCTGAAATTATCTGAATTTATTAATACTTAAATTACTTAATACTTTGTTAACCGTGTTTGGAAATAATACACCAACTGTAGCTAAAACTTAGTCTATGGTGTTCATTAATATTTGTTTGAAATTAATTAATACTCTTACCATAATGAATAGAGGAGAAAGTGTGACGACTGAGGTAGTTCACTGGTTCTGCCGCTATGTAGCAGTTACTCCGTTTGAGATTCACGGAAGCAAGATTACTAAGGGCGGTATACGAAAAATTGCAAATGCTCTTAAACAAAATAATACAATAATCTTTTTCAAAGTGACTCACTTTATCTAAAATCAGTTGTTAAATACTTTTGACTGCTTTACACATCTTGGAAGATCTCATCTCCATAAATAAATATAAATAACTGAACCGTTATGCAGGGCTAGAGATGTGCTGTGGCCGTAAGTATCAGTAAGTAAACAGATTACAAGAAGCTTGACCGTAACATTTCGTCTCACGTCTTTCCAAAATCAAAGATGCTCACAAGTAATGCACAATTATATAATATAGGCATAAAACAGCTAAGGGATGATTTCATATAATATGTTGTTGCCTAGAAAATAGGGTAGAGGGTATGTTAGTATAATTTGATGAAAATTTGTTAACGAATGTAAATTTGTACTCATCTCCATAAATAAATAAATATAAATAACTGAACCGTTATGGAGGGCTAGAGATGTGCTGTGGCCGTAAGTATCAGTAAGTAAACAGATTGCAAGAAGCTTGACCGGAACATTTCGTCCCACGTCTTTCCAAAATCAAAGATGTTCACAAGTAATGCACAATTATATAATATAGGCATAAAACAGCTAAGGGATGATTTCATATAATATGTTGTTGCCTAGAAAATAGGGTAGAGGGTATGTTAGTATAATTTGATGAAAATTTGTTAACGAATGTATATTTGTACTGAAATAACACCATATAATTATGGTAGAAAACAGCTAAGGGATATTTTTATAAATTAATATTAATATTACATTGAGTAGAATATTACAGAGATTAATTTGTATTAATAGTAATATTTATATTAATATTAATTTTCTTCTGGCTAAATGGGGTAAGTTACGTTGGTGAAACACGGTCAAAAGTATAGATCTGCATACAGATTATGTGACAGAGATAATAATATAAAAAATTAAGGGATGGTTTGTGAAATGCAGGGCAGGAAGAATTTCATATGCCGCACTACAAAAAGAGGGTGCAGGATCTTTAAAATTGGGGTCTCAACATCCGATAAGGACACACATATTCCAAGTGTTTTGCAATGCAATCTACAATATCACACAATATTTCAAAGCATTTTCCCTGATTTTTTCATTAAAAAGTACCATTCTCTTGCCTTAGTATGCTAGTATGCTCCTAAACCCTCAGCAATTCGCCGCCCACTTTAATTGGTGTACTTTTTATGTTGTTAAATTATAATACAGTATGAAAAAAGCGTAATAAGATATTAAAGTAATAAGGCATTTGCTATGCTAATTAGACATAGACATTATTAACATAATGAACAAAAAATGTAATAAATATTCCAACAAATGTCTAAATAAAAGGTGTGCAGATTTACGAAGTTAGGAAAAAAGCTTGATTCATTCCTTTTCCCCAGCGGGAAGTAGGAGTACACGTAGTCAATTAATATAGTTTTATTATTGAGTCCACAAATAAATTATTTAAAGATTTTTACGTTATTGCTGGTATTTTATGGAAAAGATGCCTGCTAATACCTCAGTACCTTTCCGATAATTTTAGTGCCTGGAGTAATTACCGTGCTATATTACGCATAAACCATTCAAGATATAAAGGTGGTACTTAAATTATAATAAGATTCAAGTATTTCACTAAAACTTATATGCCTGAATCTTTTTCTGGACGCAAAGATGAAAAAAAGTCGCACAGTCAAATTTGCTTCACCTTCGACATTTCACAATCACCCCAAATCATTCAGACAGTTGTAGCGCCCGGAATAATTACCACTCAATTACTCGTAAACCATTCAAGATATAGTGGTGGTACTCAATTTAAAATAAAATTCAAATATTTCACTAAAACTTTCTTGCTTGAAGATTTTACGGAACACTAAAATGAAAAAAAATTATCGCATAGTCAAATTCCGCTTCTCCCTCCATGAATTTTGTGTAATTGGTGATATTTATAAAATGAAATAAAAACATTTATGTCTGCTTTTTTAAGGCTCTGTTTTAACCATCAGAAGGACTGTTGTGTGTAGATTATTTCTGCACAAATTTCAAAGAAATAGGACCAAGATTTAATTAAAGGTTGCGAGTTTAATCATAAGATGCCAAACTATCATGGTGCTGCATTCAGAAGCTGAATCGCAAACGAAGGTGCTGACAGTGTTTCGGTGGACCGCCGCTCTCCCTATACCTACCATTGTCTGAGTGGTCGAGTCATCACACTTTCTCCCTCTATTCATTATGCTCTTACTAAAAGTTTTTGGAATGAAGTTGACTTAACAGACTATAGTTAAAACTTAGTTTATGGTGACTTTATCGGATATTTCTCTCAAGCCACTCTAGATTCTGCTTACAAATTTTTGTGATTCTATTGCTGCTTAGGGATTGTAGGCCTGTAGCTAACACGCAGTTATGGTGTTTGGCTTATTATTATTATTCTGGAACGAGTTTGATACTACATACGAGGGCTGGTTTTTTTTCAACCTCCGATGGGGCATAAAATGAAAACCACAGTGAAAATCAAAACTGTTTTATTTGGAACATTTAGGTACACCTTCTAGCTACTTCTGTACGTAGTTTCGTTCCGATTGAAACATTTGTCGTAGCGTGGTACCATTTTTTCAATACCCTCTTCAAAGAAGCTTGCTGCCAGCATATTGAGAAGAGTCCTTACCGCATTTTGAAGTGTTTTGAAGTTCTTCGTTGGTGTAGAAGCTCTGTCCTTCCAGATCTTTCTTCAGCTGCCGAAAAAAATTTAAGTCACTCGGCACGGGAACAAGTTTTTGAAATCCATCGTGACAGGGGATGAAACGTGGATTCGTTACGACAATCCAGAATCCAAAAAAACAATCCAAATAATGGATGCACACAAATTTCCCGAACAAACCTAAGACCTGGCTTCCACACCAACGAAGAAATTCAAAAAAACTTCAAAATGCCGTGAGGACCCTTCTCAATATGCTGGCGGCACGCTTCTATGAAGAGGGTATTGGAAAAATGGTACCACGCTACGACAAATGCTTCAATCGGAACGAAACTACATACAGAAGTAGCTAGAAGGTGTACCTAAATGTTCCAAATAAAACAGTTTTGATTTTCACTGTGGTTTTCATTTTATGCCCCATCGGAGGTTGAAAAAAAAACAGCCCTCGTATTAATACTTGATTTAATATTGCGTTACCCAGTGCTTACATTACTCATATTAATTGTGCAATCTTCCTTTACTGACTTAATGGATATCTTGGAGGCTGTATTTATTAGTATTTATTGCGCTCCCTCATGACTACTGAGTATATTTATTAAATAAAAATATATATTGCTTAAATGAAAATATATA
This sequence comes from Ectobius pallidus, assembly GCA_964059195.1. Classification (NCBI taxonomy): domain Eukaryota; kingdom Metazoa; phylum Arthropoda; class Insecta; order Blattodea; family Ectobiidae; genus Ectobius; species Ectobius pallidus. The sequence continues at coordinate 52,825,363 of CAXKWD010000005.1, read as the reverse complement.
TTGCTTAAATGAAAATATATTGCTTAACTGAATTTTTCTGCTTAGCTGAGCATATTATCTATTGAATAAGTTATTAAGTAAATCCAATTAAATCTTGAATCCTGTTCATACCAAAGAATGTATAGGCTATAATCTTTTAAGACTTTTTGGGTCAGAATAATTACGGAAAAGCTTTTATCATTTTAAAGAATCATTTATAATATATATTGTGGTTTCTAAAGTATACACCTGAATCTTTCAACTGTTCTTCATGGTGCTTATTTATGGGTTTTGTTCTGAGTTATTTCCTTATTCCGCCACCTGTCTTTAGAGATGTTCCCTCTACTACCTCTGATAGGCTAGCGTGTCTTTCAAGGTTTGAGCATCCCAGCACTCATTGTGTTTGAACCGTATAGTGAAATAAAACCACAGCCATTATGTTTCACGGTTCAGCTGTTTCTTCATACAATTTAATACATAACTGTGAATCATTCAACCACTCATAATAGCCTGCAAACAACTGTTTTTCCCTTTGGACTCCATTAACCAATATTTCATACTCATAGTGTTTTTTGGAAGAAAAGTGACAGCTAAACTGAGGGGTGAAACTTATTTTACTGCTTAAAAGAGAAAATTAGGGAACACCACCCCTTTTGAACAGGTCATCATGTGAGCTGGGAACACTACCCTACTTCTAATACTGTACAACACAATACAGTTGAGTTCGGAACAAAATCCTTAACAAAAAAAAAAACTTTTGAATGAGATACCATACTTGGAAATAAAGCTGCAAAACAGAAAATGTGATAACATAAATCGAATCTTTGATTACAATAAACAGCATTTATCAATGTATCAATACGGGACTTCATAAAAGTGATAACATTACCTGACTGATAACGTTATCCGCGATTACATTAAGTGGCGTTCACTGTATCACTGTTGTCTTATACTAGCAGGTGTCCGTGGCTTTGCCCGCAATTAGTTAATCAACTGCTAGATGTTTTGTTTAAATAATTTATTTAACAGAAAAATAATTAAACATTGTATTTATTAACACTGGCACCATTTTTACATAAAGTACAGGAATTACATAATTTTATTCTTAATTATTATTTAATATTATAAATATAAATAAATGAACAAAACAAATCTTATGCTGCCATATGAGCGTACAAATTTGAAATAAAACTATTAAAATGAACATTGATTCTTGAACCTTACCCAAATAATGCATAAACAATTTTATTATAACAATTGGTAATTTAAAAAAAAACAAGTGCACTGCTGGGGGGGGGGATACCCTGGATTCGAGTTCCCTAGCCCAAAAAACCCCACATAGTGAGTTTCATCCAAATCATTCAATTTTTTCCCTTTTAGACATGCTTTCATGATCCCCTTCTGTCATCCTATGTTTAAAAAATCAGATCTCTGCAAATCGTAAACAAACGAATCAAGATAGCAACCGAGCAAGGCCACCTTGAATTAATTTCACATTTGAATATCATCTTGCTAATAGGAACGATTTCCACAACAATTGAATTGCTTGTGTGCTTCTTATGGAAGGTATTTCGTCTTGAAGATATTTGATTTTTGGCATTAAAAATCAAAATTTTGCAAAATCCTTTCTTAGTGTGCACTTACATTATGAAGCAAAAGTACTGTGAAAATTCCAAGTGTCTACCTATTATAGTTTAGGCTGTACATTGGTTCTCTATCAGTTAATCAGGACAAAGCTGCTTATACATTTTTATATTTATTGAAATTTGAATAATAACTAATAGTGAATAACCTTAAACAGAGAACTGGTGCTTCTAAAAACCTTTAAATCAGAAACAAATTTTGTTTTTTTGTTCAGAATTTGTTATTCAAATTGATGTTTCATAAGGTTTTTATAAGAAATCAGTGTGCTAATTTTGTAACCATTGAACAATTTTATAAGAATTGTTTAACCACTCAATACATAAATAAATTTTGTTCAATTTTTCTAAAATCTTTTCAAAAAACCTATCTTCCACATGTAAAATTTGGCTTTTAAAAATGTTGCATATATCATTGAAACTAAAAAAAACTCACATCCCTAATTACTGTTAATAAACAAATGAACTTCAAATTAGCTGGGAAAAAATTAAGAATTCAGCACTGCAGAACCCAATGTTCCTTTCATAGCCAAAGATAATGTAATAGCTGGCCAAGGTCACTGTTACAGAATTTCTTCTTTTAGGGAATCTTACTCAAGGTCTGTGAACGGTTATTGTTGCATATATAATCACCTGTACTGTAAATGTTTTGTATTCAGAGCCCGATAAATCAAAATAATTATATTTTTAAAGTTGACTTTTTTTATTATGAAAAATGTCATGCGTCTCATTTAGAGTATTTCAATATAAAATATGTTGCATTTTCATATTGATAACTACTTAAACAAATAATTAATTTTATCTAAGTTCCATTTATAACGCCTGAATGATAATTGTATTCTCCCATAGTAGTCAGTGTTTGATTTTCTAGAAATACAGGTATGTTCTCAATTTCAAGAATGAAGGTTACGTGCAAAGGTGAAGTACTGGAGCGTCCCCCTGAAAATCAGCACTGATAGTAATAATATGTGCAATTAATATTGATGTAGATAAGTTACCAGTATTCATGTAATGTACTTTACTTCTATTTCACAAAATAAATGAATTATATTTTTTTTTTCAACACAGTTCAGTGTTTTCTTTGTATGTATTCTTCTCATTTCCAGAAATAAATTAAAGATATAGTTCATGTTTTTCTTGCAATATTACAAGATCTATGTTCTGTGTATGAGAGTTATTTTCATTGTAAAGTTCCCGCACAAAATCTGTGCCGATTGCCTATGTCTTTGGACTATGTTTTCGTGGGGACTGTAGCGTCGATTGGCCTGCTACCTATCTCTCTCGCACAACAGTACCTTCCTTTTTATTTGTAAAGGCCAAGCTACCTCTCTCTCTCTCGCACAATAGCATGTCTCTCTCTAGCGAGTAACTGTCTCATCGGCACAGATATCGTGCGAGATCTTTACTTAGACATTCTCATTGCACAGCAGCAAAGATCTTACAAGGGAACTGTTGGGTTATCATGTCAAAATGTCAGATAGTTTCACACATGATCTTGTACATATGCATTAATTGCTAGAATGAGGATTAGAATTACATATGGTTTACAAGCAATTTTAAAATATGTTGTACAATCTATGCAGATTTATATACCTGAAAAGTATATGTACAACTAGAGTAAAAACAAATTTGGGATAAAGTAATCCCAGGAAGTGTTAAGTTTGCAATTAATTGAGGGAATAAGGAGAACTCTCCAAAATAATACCTACATCTTCCTCCAAGGCAACATGAAGTTCATTAATTGACTTAACTTTAATTAACACTATTATATGCGGGAATCACAGTGAAGTAATCAAATATTACAAAAAAGATTGCTATGGAGCACTCAACTTCACTAATCTACATGTACTTACACATGTCACGTTTCACAAGCATCTTGCTTGTAAAACACGTCATGTGTAAGTACATGTAAATTAGTGAAGTTGAGTGCTCCATAGCACAATCTTTTTTGTAATAAATAACTTGACTTTGTCTTAGTAAAAGATTCGATAAGTAGTATACTAGTCTAGTATGCTCAGTAAAGGAAGTGAGACGGTACGTGCCTATGTGGAATATCAGTTTCAAAGACCAGTGGCATACTGGCATTGGTTTTGAAGGTCAAATAACATACCGCCACTAAAAATCAGTAGGTCTTAAAAAATTGTTAACATTCCTTTATAGTGTAACAAGGGCTTGTCGGGGTTCAAAATCAGAACACCAAGTTTCTAATTGAAGGATGGAGGATTCTTTATTTCCTATCAAACAATGGTCAATACAGTCAGAAAACTCCTGAATGTTCTCCAAATCACTCTTCCATTCGGTGCTCACTGCCACGTCACAGCACTGTCCCAGTCCAGTCCAGCTCAGCTCACCAGCTCTTCCGTTCACTAGTTCCTCCGTTCACCCTTCTCTCCGGTCACTAGTTCCCCCGTTGACTAGGTCTTCCGTTCGCGGGTCCCTCCGGTCACTGGCTCCTCAGCTTCCCAAGCCCTCAGCTGCGCTGATCGGTTCACTCCGTCCAGGTCCTCAGCTCCTCAAGTCACACTTACTTGAGGTCGCGCTGATCAGTGCTCTCCGTCCAGTTCACACTCTGACGCTGACTCCCTCCAGCTGTTACTGACTGACTGTTCTCCCATTGACTGGCTCATCACTCCTCACGGACTGACTCCCTCTGGCTGGCCGTTGCTGTCTCCGACTGACTCTCTGCTACTCAGGAATTGTCTCAACTCCGACTTTCTGACTGACTGACTGACTGTTGCGGTTACTCTCATTCGTTGACTGTCTCTCTCTGCTACTCACGAACTCTCTCTCCTCTGATTTACTGACTGCCTCTCTCAGCTCGCTCGCGGCCCTTATATAGGCCCGACGAATATTCCAGAGCTGATGCCTCGAAAGTTCCGCCCGCGTGGAATCTGGAATGCACGTTGCGCCGCGCGGGCACACCCCTTAGATCGAGCTCCCCCCTACAGGCCTTCCCCCACGAAGCATGGCCCAATCGCTGCCCGCTGTCATGCCCACTAGCGCTCATCTGCTGCCCTTCCACTAGGGGAGCGCGATCTTTCTAGACTCCGTCATACTGGCAATTTCTGGGTGATTCCTCTTTCTGTCAGTTCCTAGGAGAGTCTTTTCTGGGCTTTGTGACAATAGCAAAAAGTAGTTCCTATTATTTGTTTGCATTGTAATATAACACTACCCAGCATAATTTTTGCAGCAAAGCATTTAATAAGTAATTTTAACTTAGTAAGGTCTGATTTCAGAAATGTCATTTCAATCTAGTTTTCATGTTTACAGACTGAAAATATGTCATTGCATCTTGGTGCTGCTGCAATGGCAGTGAATAGGCCACCGCTACACATCAAACTGGGAATCATGAAGCAATTTGTTAAGGCTTTGGACGAAAGTAGAACACTGATTTCAGAACACTGCAAGCAAGTTTCCACATTTATTAGATGCAGAGGTCAAGGAATCATTTTTCATGGGCCAAAAATTAGAAAGCTTCTGAAATACTGAAACTTTGAACAGACGAATGCTGTGTAACGTGTATGGATTTCAATGAGAGACGCCATGAGAAGTTCCTAGAAAATTTAAAGGATGAATAGTACAAAACAATATTGATAACAATGTTGGATCACATGAAAGAGTGTAGAATGAACCAGAAACTGCACTTCATTCTCCTCTCGATCATTTTCTGGAAAATATTTGGGCTGTTAGAGAAGAGATGGGGGAGAGGTTTCACCAAGACATCAAGGAGGCAGAAAAGCGATACCAGGGAAGGTGGGATGTCTAAATGATGGCAGACTACTCTTAGGGTGGCGTGCACCAAACTCATGCAATTTACTCTTTTAGTAAGCCTTACTTCTTTAGTTCTAACTACTTTAGTAAGCTACTCTTTTAGTAACCGTACTCTTTTAGTAAGGACGGCGTGCACCAACCAGGAGTAAACTAAACTCGGCGGCTTTCAACATAGAGGAATGTACTAAAGAAGTAAAAATTTTATTTACTCCCAGAGTAAATGAACTTACTCCACAAGCGGTGGAGAGCACCAACACGGAGTACGTTACTAACGTAGTAAGTTGTGGAGTAAATAAGGCCAATATTTACTCCTACTCAGGGGGTGGAGTAAAGTTGTGGAGTAAGTGTGTTCTGTGGCATTTGCGTGAGTTATGAGTTACATATCACATTAAATGGATTACATAGTTCAAACTGAGGATAAGTTATTGAGATGAAGAAGGTTGTATACCAAAAATGAGAGTTGTGGCAGGTGATTTAATATATATTAAGCGAACCATACCTAGTAGGGCATTTAATAACGTAAATAATTAAGCTCATAAATCCTTACATGAAATTTTGGCGTTTGGAAGAAACGATGTCAGATTCTCACTACATCCATGTGATTTCAGCCAGTCAAATGTGGAAATATCATTGCGGAGAGCGATCCAATTAGGAAGACGTCCACCAAAGGTGAGGGGAAGAGTGAGTGGAAGGGACGTTTGCATTGCACGGTACAAGGAGCTCATGTGCTCTTAAATATCTTCCTAGCTGGATCGGCCTTTAGATGTTGCAGTTCTCCCTAACTTTGGGTCAGAAAACGACGATGTATTTCAAGCTAATCATATGGATACAGATATCGGCGAGGTATAGTACATTCCAATACATGAAAGCCTCCGTTCTTGGAGCTACCCAGAAAACACTTCCCCCTGCTACTTAACCATAGAATTACTGAACAATAGGTGATTCTCATTGTTAAACGATTTAATGTAATTATTGTAAATTAATTTTATTACATTACACTTCTATAGCTTAACTTAAAGCACAACATTGCGAATGCCAGATTATAATAATAATTATAAGAGCTAAAAGTTCAATAGTTGCACCCGCAGTGTTAATGAATAATATGTCCTTTTTTCTAACCCAGGTGTAAAAATGTCCAAACAGGCCACATCGGAAGAAAATTTGACTGACTCTGGGATTAGCGTACATTGAGAAGGGGACACATTGTAAAACCATTCCTTAAAGACTCCCCAAGTCTCGAATGGAGGAGTGAGACGAGACTTTCATGTTGGGGAATAAACTATAGCAGATGCTGCAGGTCTATAGTATGCTGCTATTTTAATTAACCCTGTGGACAGGAAAGTGAGAAGCATTATAAACTATATAGAAAAAATGCCAACATGAGTGCCGAAAGAAAATTTTAAGGAGGGGCCCGGAGGTTGAAGCTGTACAGGATCTAGAGAAGTAGTCACTGAAATTATTTTTAAACACACAACCATCTACATAATTATTATTGGAGTTCATAGCTTCCGAAATATTGTACCGCCATTTTTTGTTTAAATATTACATTTCTCAGTTGTAATATTATTATTTTTATAAGGTAATATTTTTTAAGTAAATGTTCTGTGCATTTGAAAAAGGACATAAACATAATGCCCCTTATTAGTTTTGTTATCCTTTTTATCCCCCCTTTTTCATGATTTTGTGTAATACTTCTTATTAATATTGTTAAACAGTCAATAAGTATTAATAATTCATTATAGTGAGATTTATGATAAACAACTATAGAATAATTGATTTATCGTTTTTGGGGAAGAATATGTAACTTTAGGAAGTATAAATATTTTAATATATTTTAGAACTTTATTATTATTATGAGATAAATAATTATAATATTGACAGTGAATCAATTATGAAAATCAACTGGAAATTCCAATTGTTTGCATTATAATACAGAAATAGTTTGCACAAAAATTGTAATCACAGTACCCATACGTAGGCTACTAAACTGAAAATACTCAATTGAAAGAATTAAAATTAGTAATGAATAAAACATTACTATTAGACCTATTTTAAAACATGAAGATTGTCATTAGTAATATTTGGAACAACCCAAATTCATATTCATTGTTTCAGCGAACCTTTCCTTTTCATTATCTGGCACTTGAATAATACTGGCAATTGAAATGCACGTGTTCTGCTGCGCTGCACTAACGTTTCTGCTCTGTTCTGCGCAGAATTCGACTACTTCTTTAGTAAAAATCGCTTACTACTTTAGTAACAACTAAAGAAGTAACTATCAATTGAGCTCTCCAACACCAACTAAAAGAGTAAGTTACTAAAAGAGTAGCACTAAAGTAGTAAATTTAGGAAGGGAACCTTACGTAACAAAAACCGGTTTGTCTGTCTCACTCTAGCACATACATTAGTATGACTTAAGAGTGAGACAGATGTACTGGTTCTTGTATACTCCAGGTCTCCGTCTTAAATTTACTACTTTAGTAAGATTTACTCCTGGATGGTGCACGCCACCCTTAGTGTTTGAAAAGAGATGGCAATCATACAGCAGTCAGATGTTAGGCAGCCAATCAGTCATTCCAAGGTGACATGTAGGGCTGTTCACATTAAGGAGATGACAATTTTCCCCTGTATTCAGCATTTGATGATTGTGTTTAACATATGAAGGGGCTAAGTCACTTTTTATAAATTTTTGAAGAGGGCAATTAACTTGAAAACCTACTTATACTTGATGTATAATTATTTTTAACATACTGAAAGTAAACCATTTATTTTTTATCAAGTTATTATAAACTGTTTGCTACAATTAGACAAACACTTTCCTAATCTCAAAAGATCTGGGAAAGAACATGCTAAGTCACTTTTTAAAGTTTTTAAAGAATAGCATTTTAACTTTAAAACAAATCAACTTTAATTTAAATCTATTTACTTAAACATACTATGCTTCAACAGAAAACAGTATAAATAAAGAAATTAGTTATCTCGAACAGTTTTATTGCTATTTGACATACAGCAGGGCCTACCCTAATGTGAACAAAAAATGATCTAGTGAATAAGTTTATCATTACTTCCCTGCATAAAGTCTTAAGTTTTACCCCCCCCCCCCCAAGTGTTCTAGTAAATAAGTTTATCATTACTTCCCTGCATAAAATCTTAATTTCTTTTAATCTACACTCATTAGGCCATAACATTTCCCCATTTTGGTGCTTGGTGGTATGGTTGTTTCTTTAACAACCTCTGATTCAGATCTGTATAAATTAACAGCTTCAAACACTCACAGATCTCCTCTACAATTCACTGAAGAATTGGCTGTCGTAATAACAACAATGGAAAAGTGGAGGGTAATCATTACCACATTACCAACATGAAATATAGTATGTTCTTCCCCACATTTCAAAAGACTTAGTACTTTTTTTCCCTATACCCCAATTCTTTTTTCCTCTTTATCTTGTAACTCAGCAGGCTCTTTTCCCTTTCTGAAGTGGTACAAACATAGTTTACTATATAAGCTAACAAATGGCACCAAAATAAAATTTTTATAATTTTTATATCTGTCTGCCTCGGCGGTCTGTCGGTCTTCAAACACGAGGGGCTCTTTCCCTCCGGGAGATGACAAAGATCTGCAGGGTTGTATGGACAAAATGCAAGGAGCTACACTGGATAGCCGAGTATGGGTTTATTATACCTCATCCAGAGATATATTTAGCTGATGGTTACAGGTGATTACAGATACACTTATCCAAAAATGCGCTGCTTTGGTGAATCTCTGGCCGCCGGGTCTATGGATGATGATAATTTAGCTAATTAAGTGCAATTCCCCTATTCTTGGCTAATGCAAGCCATATCACTATGCACAAGGCGTGCATTTCTACCATAGTTACTCTGGTACAACGCCCTGAATGACAGTCATATGTCATTTTGGTTTAGGCTATACTTTTGATCCATGTTACTATTTATGATCTGATACTTAACCTATACCTATGGATTGCACATTATATATATATATATATCGCACGCGTTTCGTGCTTATGCAAGTACTCTAAAAGTGATTCTAAAGATGAGATCACCCAGAGACGTGGCGAGCTGGATCGAGAGTCTGATGATTCTCTCACAACCAAGAAATCGTTTCTGATACTTTCTTATAAACTCCGCCTATTTCTTTATAATATTATTGGAGAAGGCAAAATCATATATCGTTGTTACATGCCGATAGGCTCAACGTCATATGGGCTTCCTCCAATAAGATTTACTTTAACATCGTAGCTACTTTAATGTTTTTCCCACACAATTAACTAGAGCTTCTTATGATTTCAAAGGGCGGCTTCCCATTTATATTAGACCAGAAGATTCACCACTTCAGCCAAAAACAAGACCATATACTATTAGCTGTGACAGGCGAGGTCGCAAACACCGTCTTATACGTGCATAATATTACATCCTAACATTAGGCATGGTTCATTTTACAAAAGCACACAATTGCACCCTCTGTAAAACGCTATGTTATTTTGTTATTACTTTAAAGATTCTGTATTAACTTTATGGCATAATTGGGATAGGACCAAATTTAGTTTTACTGTATACTAGGAGAGTTTATTGCAATGTAATCCTCACCCCACGTTTTCACGGCTATGTCGGCAACTGCCTATATCAACCTAAATTTATGTCAGGCCACGTTCTTTTCACAGCCGAACTTTCTCTTCTCAAAATAACTACAACAAAGCCCTGTACTATAAAATGGTTTAAGTTTAATATTTAATGAAGATCGTCTTACTTCTCACTTAGAATTCTGTTTGAATACAAGTGCAAGATTCATTTATTCTAAATTGTAGAATGCTTACTCTAAACAATTAATGCCATGTATACTTAATGAATAATTAATAATATGAATAGGTGGAACTGTCTCATACTGTCCTGACATAATGAGAACATAATTACCAAAGAGTTTGCTTTGGGGAATTATGGGTTCATTGTGTCATATTCCCCCAAGGTTGTGGAATAACTTTAAACTGGCCGTGTTTGTAAACATCAGCTGTAGTTTTAAATAGTTTTTGTATACAAACAGAGTTGTTTTGGGTCTAGTCATATGGTGGTTCCATACCTGTGTAGGGTTGAACAACTCCCCTTCTTACCTTCAGAATTGTTATAACAACAGGGGGTCCGTCCTCTCCATAAAACCTCCCTGCTCATCACCCTTAAAAGACTAAACTACCTTAAACACACAAAACATATATTCCTGTAACACACAATTCTTAACCTACTGTATAAAAATAACCCTTTCATGCAAATTCCCACATTCCTTCATGTTATACTCTTGGCAGGATTACCCGTTCTTACACACCGCGTTGAGACCTTCGATTCAAATCCGCACACTTTTTTTTTTGTTGCACTGTACCGGGTTTGAACCCCGTAATCTTCATGAAGGCAAATCACTTTTGCTCGTCACACGGTATTGCATCACACGTTTATTATTTATGGGCACGGAAAGAGCGACCGTAGCGTCCCATTTTATACACTTAGTAGTTATACCTTTTAATACATAATTGCCTTTTACACATTTCAATACATAATACTCTTATATTAATATATTTATGGATACCTCCATTTTCATATCACCACAGTTTCTCGCAAGCCTATTTCAGTGTCGCAATGACAACGTCTTACTGCGATAAAGCATTTAATTTCATAATAAAATATTAGGAATTTGAAAACAAACATTGACTACCTAGCATTTACTCTTCGCACTTATATTTTTTTAGTAGCGAAAGATTGTATCGACCTACCGGTTTGTACTTTTTAGGGTCAAAAGCCTCTATCGAGACGTCATTGAAGACTTGTACCACTTCATAAGGTCCGTCATACAAAAGGCTCATACGACCATAGACCTTATTAATGGCGCTCGACAGGTTCTTTCGCCTAATCAGTACTTTCTCGCCGATCTGAGGCACCCAAACTGCTTTATGTCGTACGGCTTTTTCTCGGCGTTTTTCCGCCCTTTTCCGTATTCTCTCTGTTGCTCTCTTGCATATGTCTTGCATATCTTCCTCTTTGCCGTCAATCGCCTCTGCCTTTGGCATGCCGTCGACCAATGGTTCGGGCTCCTTGCCAGAGACAAGGCGGTATGGCTCCACGCCGGTTACGGGGTGAATTGAGTGGTTCAAAATTCTCTCAATTATGGGGCAGTATTGCACCCACGAAGTGTGCCTTTTGTGGCACAGCACTCTCATATACAATGACATCGCGCAATGCCCTTTCGGCCACATTGCTCCTCGGATTGTACCGGCTTATCTTATAAATCTTTATGTAATTAGCTCTCAGTTTATTTATAAACCTCTTACTGGCGAATGCTGGCCCGCTGTCTGAAATCACCGCCTGGACTGGCCCGTAATTCTTGATATAGTCCCCAAACAGTTTACGTATGCATTTAGACGAGCTCGCCCCTCTGGTTGGGTACAATTTCACGAAATGTGTAAACACGTCGAATACTATAAATATGTAATGGAGGCCAAATCGCCCCCCCCCCCGGAATAGGCCCGTGATGGTCGATGGCCACCAATTCGCCTCTCCCCTCTCGGGTTATTGTCATGGGGATTCTGTCATACTTAACGTTCGCGGGTTTAGCCCGCTGGCACAGATCACAGCAGCTGACCACTCGTCTCACTTTCCTCCCCAAGTTCTTAACATATACACGGGATGCTATGTATAGGACAACACGTTCGGTACCGGAGTGCCCTAAAGCTGCATGAACGATCTTTATCAACTTGGTCTCCATCTCCTCGGGAATGTATACATGCCATTTCTTTACCTCTCTCCCGCAAAGTTTATACACAATGCCGTCTTTACGCATGTATTTCAAGTCTTCCTCATCCCCATTTCCTTCTTTGTATAAATCCAGTTCCCTCGACACCAGCATTATCTCTGGGTCTTCCTGCTGTGATTCCCCAATCTTCCTGAACATGGATTTTAAGGTGGGCTCTCTTACCATCCGTACCTGCATGATGTCCACGCACTTCTCATATGAGTCCTGCTGTTCAGGGATCTCATTTCGCACTCTGCTGAGGAAGTCGCACAGGAGGTTGTCTCGGCCAGTGACATGCCTCACTTCCACATCAAATTGACTTATCTCGTGCACCATTCTACTAACCTTGGAGTTGGTCAACAGGCATCTGTGTATGAAGGTCAGGTTTACGTGGTCTGTATACACAATCACGTGTCTATTAAATATATACCGATGAAATTTAGTTAAGCCGAAATATAGGCCTAGAATTTCAATCAGGGTGGCGCTGCCGCGTGATTCCACCTCAGTCAATGCTCTAGAGGCCACAGCTAAAATGTGACGGGTCCCATCAGGGTGCTCCTGCATAAGCATGGTACCGATGGCCCTGCTTGAAGAGTCGGTATATATTATATACTGGCCGTCATCCCTAGGACGTTCCAGTAAAATAGACTGCTTAAATGCCTCCCTGACTTCCTCGAAAGCTTTTTCCTCTCTTTCCCCCCATTTGAATCTCCCTTTCTTTCCGCTTAGTAGCTCTCTTAGAGGCGTTACTAGCTCTGCATAAGCAGGGATAAATCTGGCCTGATAATTAAATATCCCCAAAATCTTACGTACTTGCTTTTGACTATGCGGCCTAGGTATCTTCTGGATAGCTGCCACCCGCTCAGGATCAGCCCTAACGCCTTTCTCTGTAATAATATAGCCTACAAAGCGTACTTCGTCGTTCATTAAACATACCTTGCTGGGGTTAATAGTCATACCGTATCTCATAAAGGTGCTAAGTACAGTATTTAGCTGTTCTAGATGCTGTTTGAAACTTATTGTGTGGCAAAGCACATCGTCGAAAAACATAGTAATATTTGGCCCTACACCGTCGGGAAACATGTACTTGAGGGCACGCAACAATGCACTTCCAGAAGTCTTGATCCCAAATGGACAGCGCACGAAATGGTAGCTAGTTCCGGCATGTAGAAATGCACAGTACTTTCTGTCCTCCTCTCTTAACTTTATCTGCCAGTAACCTGCTGTTAGATCCAAGCTGGTAAAATATTTGGCATTGCCCATTCGTGCTAATAAATCGTCTATTGGCTCGGCTCTGAAATGGTCCGGCATAATGTACGAATTTATTAGCCGGCTATCCAATGTGAGGCGTAACTTCCCGGTTTTTTTAACCACCCAGCAGAGTGGGCTGATATGAGTGGAATTCGAGATTTCTATTATACCGTCCCTCAACATTTCCTGGATCAACTGGTCTGCACCACTCTGTATCTGTAATGGGATTTTTCGGCTCTTATACCGGAAATCCGGAACAGGTCCCTTCAACTGCAAACTATGCTCATATACAGAATAGATCCCTGCGACCCGGCTGAAAGCCTGTCTGTTTTTCAGTAATACTTCAAACAATTCGTCCTTCTGATCTGTGGACAGCGATTGAACACCAGATACCCGATTCCAAAGCACTTGCTCGATACTTAAATCGTCTTCACCACAGCCATCTTCTAAATTCATTATATTTACGGATACCGTATTTTCATCACGAGTGAGCGCTACCGAGTGATCTTCGTCGGGAACCCTACTACCTTCCCCTGTTCCCATTAGATGGTAATTGTACTCATCAATATTACCATCACCTATCTCCAGACATGCCGCCCCCCAGGCATCACTGTCTTCAACAACTTCACTAAGGTCAATGGGCTCTCTGGCCCCACCACCAAAATGGGGTTCGCAGTCGCGAGCGTATTCCATCGCTTCCACCCCCTCAATAAAGAAGAAGAAGAAGTGGGCCTGTTACTCTGTTTGCAATTTCCCCGACCAGAGGCCATACTTATGGAAGTTCTCAATATTTCTCTTGTTCTGATTTTTCCTTTACTTTCTGAACATGGTAGCTTTTTTAGGCGAATGATTTTTTCAACTGAATTGGTTCGTAAACACATGAGGTGCTTGTTCACCTTACTTCTGGATGGTTTGAACTCTCTCGTTTAACTTTCTGTATTGGATTGTTTCTTTAAGCTTTCTGATCTTATAAGCTTTCTATGGTAGTCCTGCATGACATACGTTCGTCTTTCAACTTTCATTCTGAATTGGATTTTCGCTTTTTAGCGATGAGCCATCTGTTCTTTCTGGCTTTACTTGTGTTCTGAGTAGACTTTGGATTTGTGTGTTCATCTACCTCAGTGTATCTAACTGTAAGGTTCTCAGTTTTCCCAGCTTTACGTTTTTATTTGCTCTTCGATGAATTAAAACAGAACTACGACTCTCAAGATCTTATTCCATTGTTCCATTCCCTCCTGTCCCGCTCAAGTCCTGCTTGCTCTAACTTTCTCACCGTTGCTAGGAGGTGACAAAAGTGCGCTCATTCAACAAATCGCTCATACATTTCTTGCGCATCATGCCATTTATTGATACTTGTCCCGTATGGAACCTTCTGACCGAAAGAACCCTGCAACTTTTGACTTCACCGCCTGAGTTTATACTGCCCCACAGCAAAAGCAGCTCAGACTTTACTTCCTCCGATCCTTTCCCGACGACGGGAAACCGCACGCCCGGGGGACCCAATCCTAGTCGCAGGCCCCGCCGCCTTTATTCCTCCGGACATCAGGCCCCTGTCAGTCAGGGTACCCCTGTATGTCCTACATCTAGCCATGCGGTATAAACGTGCTACCCTGTTAGAACGTGGGCTAGCACGTCCCCTTATAGTCTCGTTGCGTATCAGGCATCATTCATTCACCTTGCGCACTCCTTTCGTTCTCACACTTCGCCACCTCCCGTTGGCCCTACCGCTCGGTGTACCCAGCAACACCTAGGCCTCTCCGCCCTCTAGATCGGGAGCATCGACGTAGCAACACCACCGGCGTCCAGTCATTGCCGGGATCGTTGGGTTTCACGCCTCCCCCAGCTATGGTTCCGGTCATGCGCACACGTCGACCCCCCTCCTCATTCCCTGAGTAGGGGAACCACTGCCACGTCGAAGCCAACACCAAGCACGGTAAGACCTGGGCCCCGGTCGGGCGCCTCCGAGGAGAACGACCCCTAGGGGACCCAGACCGGCTCGATACCGTCCCGACTACCGCATTCAGCATCGGTGGACTAGGCCAGCGCTCCGTCTGTGAAAGACAGGGAAACACCACGTGTCGGTGGAGATGACCATTTGACGTCCAGAGGCTAAGTGGCGACGCACCAAGCCCATCGCCATAACATCGCTTGGAACGCCCATCCGGATCCTCAATAATGAATTCCTCTCCCAACATTTCAGTCTCCTTCGCTGAGCTAATGTCACTCCTCAATGTAGCCTCCTCTACTAAAAACGGTATGCGCACAACTTTCCCATCTCTATCTGTGAGTGAAATACAATTTTCGACGAAATTAATGTCCCCCTGAAAGTCTGACATCATGTCACAACCAAATATTAGGCTATGTGCCAAGTTCTTTACAACGAGGAAGTATACTTCGAACACATGTCCCTCTAAATCCACCGGTATCATTACTTGGTGCTCAACCTTAAATCGCTTTGATCCGATTGCAACTTTGCAAAATATGCCCTGAACTATTATGTCTTGCATCTTAAATTTCCTGGCCTTTAGCTCTCTATAAAAATCTTCATTCATCACAGAAAAAGTGCTCCCAGTGTCAATAAGTGCTTTTATTCCTGTTCCTCCTATCCGTATTCTAATTAGAGGTGGTTTCGTAACATCATTTACAGACGAGCTCGAAATTTCATTCTTACATTCTGTGTTTTTATTTGCAATGCATTGTGCGTTCTCTTTCCCTATCGTACACGAGTCCTCTCGGTTCATAGGAAAACCGGTCGCCTTAGTGGATACACTGGGACCCCGCAGTGAGCCACTTAACAGTTTGTCGACCTCTCACCCCTGTTTACCTGGCTATCCATGTTTACACTCTCGGTGTCTGGCGCATACTCTGTAGCTTCCGGGTTTAAGTCTCCTTCGTTCATCCCCGTATTAGTAAACGTCGTGTTATTTCCACGTTGGAAAGTGCCCCTCTGTCTGCTATTGCCACGCCCATATCTGCCACGTGTACTACTGACAGTGTTGCAATTTCCATCTCTAGACACACCCCCTTCGAAATCTATATTGTTCACTCGGCCATCACGGCCGGCTGATCTATTATCATGATTCTGCCCTCGGTTATGGCCCCTAAACTGGGTTCCCGGGTTCATAGCCCTACTCCCTTCTGCGTTTCTCTGTGGATAGTGCGAGTTATTATGTCCTCCCCTATCACCCATATTGTTGCCTTCTCTACGGTATTTCGGCTCTGGTGCCATATCTCTTTGCTCACTCCGCCTCTCTTCAACTGTCTCGCGCATGGCGCGTAATTCAAAGCTTGCCAACAACTCAAGAACTCTGCTGTATGTTGATGCGTTCGATACTATCAATACGTTGTAAATATCGGGCCTAAAGTGCCGAATTACTAACTGAACGATCGATTTTTCGTCCATTAAAGGCTCTAATAGCCTTGCTTTGCTGACAGTTGATAAAAAATAATCTGTCAGGGAGGTATTCCCTCGGGGTGAGTGCTGGCCATTATACAGTTCGGTGCGAACCAGTGCTTTCTTACTCTCTCCCCAGTACCGATCGAGGAATAACTGTTTGAATTTCTCGTACGAGCAGTCCGAACTAACCGTTAAGTCAAACCAATCTTTCACTTTATGTTTAAGTGCCCTAGAAACTACCAACATCTTGTATCGATCAGGGATTTGTTTTAATAGTAAATACTCATCCAAGTTCTTTAAAAAAGCTTGCGGGCTTGCATTCCCGTTCTCATTGTAGGACGGAAGGGCAAGTTCGCTTCCAAACAGCTGGCCTATATTTACGTCATTACCGTTGTTTACAAGAACCTGTGGCGTATTCATCCTAGAGAATGAAGTGTTGGATCCTACATCATTATTCGGGTATGCTGCAGAAATATTTACTTCCGCACTAAGTCCATTTCCGACTGTATTCGATACAACATTACAACTTTTACTTGTACCCGCATTCAAAATTCCCGGCATGATGTCGCCTCCATCACTCCCATCCCTTGATTTTACGCTCTCGACCTCATGGGTCAAGCAGCTGATCTCTTTATTTATTACTTCAACATTCTGAGTTAATTTACTTTCCAGTTCCTGCACCCTATTATTTATTTGTGTTTCCAACTCCTTCCTACTCTCGGCAATAGCCTTATTTGACTTGTCTACTCTCTGAGTGAGTTTAACAGATTCACCTTGCAATTTATCCACACCCGAACTAATTTCTGTTAGACAACTAACAAAATCGCCCCTTAATTTGTTTATCTCCGAATCTGTACGCCCATTTATTTCTACTCCCATCTCCTCGGCTTTATCCCCTAACTTCTTCACCTCATGATTTAATCTCTCCTTCCATTCCTGATTCTGCTTAACAATTTTACTGTCCACCTTCTCTGTCACATTATCTATTTTTGCATTCACTCCGCTGTTAACCTCATCTATTTTACCTTCCAGTCTATCATGATTTTCTCTCATTTGTTCACCTACTACTCTTAACTGCTCGTTTGTGGCCTGAATCTGCTCCTGAATTTTATCATTATTTGCCTTGAACTGCTCTTTAATTTCCTTCCGTATCTCGTCATTACTTAATTTCAGCTGCTCATTAGTAGCCTGTATTTTGTTATTAGTTATCCTTGACTGTTCTTTAATTTCTTCCTTTAACTGTTCGTAATTCTTTTCCATCTTATCTAGCAAACTGCTAAGCATGGCCTCTATACCTGAGGGTACTAAATCTGCACTGTTTACTCTAGAAACTGCCTGACTTCCCCCATTCTCGGAACGGACAGTGTATTCTTTCTCAACAATACGTTCACCCATTTCACTCACCTGCTCAACGTCGCCATCATGTCTGGGCAGCTCTACCTCTAAAAACATGTCATTTCCTACCACCTCACTATCTGCCTGTTTGTTGAAAACCTCAATATTTTGGCCAAGAAGGCTCTGTCCTTCCCCCAGTTTCTCAATCTGGCTGTCTGCCATCTTACTTATTAATTTCCCACTCCTCAGGTACATTTACTTATAATCAGACCATTCCTTTTCCTTAAAGCTAACACACATGCAAAACACAGTACATGAGCATCATGAACATAACACTTTTAGCTCCAATGAACTAACATACAAAAAAAATCGTTTCCTTAATTCCTCTAAAATTTTAATATTTCACTAGCTAAAATTGTGCTGCTCCTCGCTATTCTGCGACTTAATTAATAAATTCAAATTTACTTGGTTTACTAAAAAATCATTCCGTAAAGTTTACTTTAATAATGGAATCAACAGAAGGTTGTATTTCAATAAAAACTTCTAGCTTTTTTTTTTTTTAGAAAAAAAATCAAAGTAAAAAATTAGATTATGCGAAATTTGAATTTATTATGAAATTTCAGCACTTACAGTTTAAGAATTTTGTAGTTCGTCCCACGTAGTCCATTTTGTACCATGTCCTCTTGTCGAAGGTCTTCTGTCATCTTCTGTGGATGTAGTTGAAGCTCCCGTTGTTCCTGTTCTTCTGCTCCAATAGACTATTGTGTATTGATCCAGTATGGCGATTGTCATGCTGATATAATTTTATCGTGCCCCAGTTGGTTAGCCAGATGCGACAGAATGAGTTGCTGCTCCATGGTTAGGCAACAAATACGATAAGTTCTTGGCTAATGCAAGCCATATCACTATGCACAAGGCGTGCATTTCTACCATAGTTACTCTGGTACAACGCCCTGAATGACAGTCATATGTCATTTTGGTTTAGGCTATACTTTTGATCGATGTTACTATTTATGATCTGATACTTAACCTATACCTATGGATTGCACATTATATATATATATCGCACGCGTTTCGTGCTTATGCAAGTATTCTAAAAGTGATTCTAAAGATGAGATCACCCAGAGACGTGGCGAGCTGGATCGAGAGTCTGATGATTCTCTCACAACCAAGAAATCGTTTCTGATACTTTCTTATAAACTCCGCCTATTTCTTTATAATATTATTGGAGAAGGCAAAATCATATATCGTTGTTACATGCCGATAGGCTCAACGTCATATGGGCTTCCTCCAATAAGATTTACTTTAACATCGTAGCTACTTTAATGTTTTTCCCACACAATTAACTAGAGCTTCTTATGATTTCAAAGGGCGGCTTCCCATTTATATTAGACCAGAAGATTCACCACTTCAGCCAAAAACAAGACCATATACTATTAGCTGTGACAGGCGAGGTCGCAAACACCGTCTTATACGTGCATAATATTACATCCTAACATTAGGCATGGTTCATTTTACAAAAGCACACAATTGCACCCTCTGTAAAACGCTATGTTATTTTGTTATTACTTTAAAGATTCTGTATTAACTTTATGGCATAATTGGGATAGGACCAAATTTAGTTTTACTGTATACTAGGAGAGTTTATTGCAATGTAATCCTCACCCCACGTTTTCACGGCTATGTCGGCAACTGCCTATATCAACCTAAATTTATGTCAGGCCACGTTCTTTTCACAGCCGAACTTTCTCTTCTCAAAATAACTACAACAAAGCCCTGTACTATAAAATGGTTTAAGTTTAATATTTAATGAAGATCGTCTTACTTCTCACTTAGAATTCTGTTTGAATACAAGTGCAAGATTCATTTATTCTAAATTGTAGAAGCTTACTCTAAACAATTAATGCCATGAATACTTAATGAATAATTAATAATATGAATAGGTGGAACTGTCTCAAAGCCTCAGTTAGTCAAGATATGTTAATAACAGCGTATTTTTCATCCACATATCCTATATGGCGTCCGCCGGCGTGGTCTTATGGTTAGCGTCGCTGACTACAGATCCGTCGGCCCGGGTTCGATTCCCGGTACCTTCTCGTATTTTTCTGAGGTAGGCAGGTCTGGTAGGGGTGCACTCAGCCTCGTGATTCAAAATTGAGGAGCTACTTGATAGAGAAGTAGCGGCTCCGGTCAAGAAAACCACCATTAACGGCCGTGGGTGTCGGCATGCTGACCACATGCCCCCCAATCCTGCCATCTGCCTACGGGAGATGACGCAGCGGTCGGGTGGTAGGCCAAGTCCCTCCAGGGATGTAGCGCCGCGGAGTAAAGTAAGTAAGTAAAGTATATCCTATATGGCATCCGGTTATGGGGTAGTACCGGTAGTTCAGGGTCAATAAAGGTGTTCCTATGTCAGAAAAAAATCATAAGTATTTTAGCAGGAGTAAAACATCGAGATAGTTGTGTAGGTCTACCTGATATTTCGTCAATTAAAAACAAACACAGTTCCTAGTCTTTATATAAATTTATTACACGTGAAAGAAAACCTACAACAATTCACACAACGCTTTTATATACACGAACACAGAACTAGAAACAATTTGAAATTAGATTTGCCGTCATTCAGATTAAATAAATGTGTTGACAGTCATTTATATAAGCAATGTACATTTTATAATAATTTGCCCTTTCTGCTGTTGAAGTGCCTACTAACAAATTTAAGAAAGTCCTAAAAAGCTGGCTCATATCAAAAGCATTTTATACTGTGATGTAAATGATTTCCTAAACATGGAATGGACATACAATTTTAATTAGGCCAGATTAATATTTATAAGTATATGGTATTTTAATTGATCACATAACATAATATAATTTATTGTTTAATTTACTTTTAGTTTTAAAGGTAATTGATGCAATTGTAAATAGTTAAGTAGGCCTATCATCTTAAAACTTATTTTATTTCTTTTGTGTAACATTGTAAGTTGTATATATCCTTTTCCCCCTGATTGAATGGAAGATAAAGCCTTAACTCTGCCAGGTAGAATAAAACATTATTGTAAACTGACAGCACAGGCTATCTATAATGAGGTCAGGTACCGCATTTAACTATGCAATATTTTATGGATTTTAATATGCTCAAAATATTATTTATGAGAATGGTAGCACTCAGTTATTAGTTCCCTGCCCATCATATATTATTATTTCCATTTCTAGCAAATCCATGATACAATAATTATTATACAATTCGAATATTCCCGCTGGAATCCATCAACCCGTTCGTAAATTCAACGGCTCATCAGATGAAAAAAATGGCGGATGACGTTCATCGTACATTCACCGGACTTTCACCGCACTTTTCCACCGGTGGATTTACTGATGACTTTAAAAACGTGCCCATACTTTACTTCCATATATTTTGCCACTATCTGAAGTTGCGCCGTGACGGTATCAATTGCGTTATTTGTATCTGTAATATTATTTATGTTTTGTTGAGACACTACTTGTTTAAAATTTTGTTCTTCTTCAGGCTTCCAACGAAAACGCCTTATAAACCTAATTCTATTTCCCCTAGCCGCATTACCGATACTATTAATCAAATCCTCTTCCCCTCCAATACCTAGGTCCAGTTCTAATGGTGAATGATGTGATTCTATGCGATTTGCTACTCGGAAATTTTTTTACCTTAGAAATTAAATCTTGCGAAATCAATATGTAGTCAATTACACTTCCTCCGTTACAGTTTACAAAAGTAAGTTCTCCTTTTTTTGTCTTCCCCGCATTTACCATTCAATAATTCAAATTCGAATATCTCGCATAATAAAAGCAGTTCCCTCCCGTCCGAGTTCACAACCGTGTCCTTACTCGATCGAGTCGCTTTTCTGAGATCATCCTCCCTATGTTCCCCACCCATAGTTACTTTTTCGCATCCTATTCTGGAATTGAAGTCACCCATAATAACGAAACTTGTTTCGGGGAATTTTACTTGCAATTCAGAAATAATATCTCCTAAATCCTCGAAATAAGTAGGCGAGGCATATCTAGATGTAGGCGGTTGGCGATACAGGCTAATAATACATATATTTATATCTCTGACCCGCAACTGAATACAAGTTACCCCTTCTATATCTACAGGTACATTAACAAATTGTAATGGCGTCTAATTTCTGAAAAAAGTTATTATGCCTCCTGGAAACCTTCCCCTTTTCTGCTTTGAAGCCCTGCCCTTACTTACACAATTGAAATCTTTTAAATCTACTGTTTCCCCACCTCCTAGCCAAGTTTCTGTCATGCTTATTACATCGAACGACCTTACATAATCCATAAATCTGTCCTGTGCCAGCTTTTTCTTCAGTCCTTCAATATTCCACACACAGATCCGGAGTGGGGGGTGGGGAACTTACTCCCTTTTCTTTGATGGTGTCCGGCCGCTCCCTCCTGTGCTAGCTAATCTTTGTGACGTTCTTGATCTCAACCGGCCGACCTCTTCTTCCTCCAGACTGTTGTTGGTTCTGCCGATGCCGCTGCTGTTTGCATTATTATTATTATTATTATTATTATTATTATTATTATTATTAATGCTGCGTCCTTCACCCTTATTACAGTTGCCCTTGGTATTGGTATTGTTGCCTGCGCCATTAGTGCTAATGTTGCCTCTGTTGTTTCTGTTGCTGCTACTCCTGTGGCCATTGTTGTTCCTACTGCTAGCAACCTGATTGCTATCTTTCTTGCATTGATTGCTGCCACCTCCATTGTCCTGATTGTTGCCACCTCCATTGTTCTGATTGTTGCTCCCGCCATCAGTGGTTCTGCGCCCATTGTTGCCGACGTGACATCCGGGATTTGAAGACTGCACCATTTCTTCCTGTTTAGCGATATTTTCCAGTTCTGCCTTGCTTCTCACTCGCCCATTTATTATTAGTTTGTCGAAACGTAAGAAAGCTCTAGCCCCCTGTCTTCTTGCATCAATCAAGTGCTTCTCTAGGTAGCTGCGTTCTTGCCGCACTCTTTCGCTGAAGTCCTCGCTTATGGCTACCCCAGTTCCCCTCAAACAGCGGGCAGCTTGTAGCACTTTTTCTTTCAATTTAAAATGTGCTAATTTGCACACAATAAGTCTGGGTCCTTTCCCATTCCCCACCCTATGTGCACGTTCTATGTCGTATTCTCTCACCTCAACACCCGTCTGCTTGACAAAATGCCTCTCTATTGTTTCTGTGAGGTCCCAACTTTCATTTTCCTCCTCATCCACACCGTACAACACAATATTATTACGCCTAGATTGATTCTCCAGGTAATCAACCTTGTCCTGCAGCCACCTCACTGTGTCGTCCATTTGCATCCAAGTCATTTCCAACTCATGCACTCGCTCAATTACCCCAATTACCGTGTTCACTAGTTTATCCACTAGTTTATTCACTTCATTGTTCAGGCATTCTGTTCGCTTGAAACCCTCACCCATATCCTCCAGGGCTTTCCGCACTTCTTGCATTTTACTGCCTCCCTCACAGAACCCGCACAAAGAAAACACGTCCGACCTCCAAAACGGCTAGCTCGAGACTCCCTACTTTATCATATAACAAATATGCTATAAGCCAATTTTTCACATTTTCGTTCATAAGAGAAACATTGCTTACCATGGATGCATCAGCATTTAAAAACAAGTCATCATGGTAATATATTCCTTCTCATAGTCTACTGCTGCCGAGATTTTGCTGGCAGCAGCTCCAATTCAGTGTTTCTGGCTTGGATTGAAATTTCCTTGGGATTATCACCCAAATTTTCAAAAGCTTTTCATAAATACTACTTATTATGCAATATTGTTTACAAATAAGCAACTCATATATTGGTACTGTTCATTGTTATTCTGTGATTCAGAGGGCTGTGAGAATATGATGTCAACAAATGACTGCCTATACCTTTTAGAATAATTAATTTTACGGTATTTTTATTTCAGTTCATATGATTTAGATAGCTTTTAACTTACTAAAAATATTGTATGCAAAAGCTTTATTGGATTCGTCCAGTATTTCAGCCGAGGTGTATTAATACTTATCAGAGAACAAAATACCAAATAAGAAATAAATAGAACAATTACCTGTGTAGGGAGTTGGGCTAGGTAGCAGTCTAGGGGCCATAGAAATAGTCCTGTTTCACCTGAGAAACTCACGTAAAATCAGACTTGAGACGCCGTGCAGAGAAATAAACGCATCTTGAGTACTGCCGGAAGCCTCTCGCTTCAGAACGTATCACGTGAGAGCTGATCAGCTGAGACCAGTATCACGCAGAGTAATAGTCGAGTCTCAAGTCGAGATTCCCAGCGTGCATAGTAATAGTCGCTGAAACTAGACTTGAGAGCCGTTTGAAGTAGGGAAAATCTCGTTTCACGCAGGTGCAGTCTGGGGACGACTCAAGATCGCGTTCTATTGACAGCATATTTAGCTTATCACCCTTATTGTACACAATATACAATCCTAATCGACAGTGGGGGGCAGTCATTAGATGCATTGGTCGATAAGGATTCAGAAAATAATAAACACCAGAAACATACAACAAAGAAATCCTCTTAATTAAGGCAAATTCTGCGCTTCAGCCGTAGGCAGCGTCCTAACAGTAACCTTTGTGTCCAGGTAATACATTCCCTAGTAGCACAGATCGTTGGGCCAATGTTGGGAAATGATCGCCATGTTTCGTTGGCTAACGGTTAGGAATGTCCGTCGGGGTTCCGTTGGCAAAGTGCATTTTACCCAACCAATTGCCAACTGTAGCCAACCAATATCCAACAAAATCCCAACAGTTGGGAATGTTCGTTGGCGATCTGTTGGGCCATCATTGTAATGCCAACAGAATGCCAACTGTTGCCATCCGAATTCCAACATAATTCCATCCATAAGCCAACCAAAATCCAACGATTTCCCTACATTCCTCCATTGGGTTCTGCTTTTTGCCTTGGTTTCATGTTTATTTTGTCAAAATTAGGTAGTTGATAAAATATTTACCCCAGCAACTGCAATTTAAGAATGACTTATAAATCCATGCAAATCTTTCGCACTTCACCCCTTTTGATAATAGTCCAAGAAAACCAAGTATTTAGCTAACTAATAAATTCACTCATACAGATTCACAAAACACAGTATACAGTTCATATGTTGCTCTTAATTCAACCGTATACTGTATTTTGTGAATGTATAAGAATGAATTTATTAGTTAGCTAAATGCCTAGTTTTCCTGGGCACCTATCAAAAGGGGCGAAGTGCGAAAGATTTGCATGGACTTGCTAATCATTCTTAAATTGAGGCGGTCGACGTAAAAAGGGCACATAGATGAAAACCCTTTTTTGAGAAAAAAGGAAATGAAATATTTGTCTTAGTTTTTCTTTGGTGTTTTTGTATTTTTCATACTGTACTGTTTGTTATTATTTAGAATATTTATTCAGGTATGAATAAAATTAATTTAAAATGACTTATATAGCTCACGAATTAAATAAATTATAAATTTTGAAATCAATATTATGAGCCCTTTTTACGCAGACAGAATTTTTGGTGGTAAAATTCACCAAATCAGACTTAAATATAGTGTTTAAGTTAAATTTCATCCGATTTTAATACAATAGTTTGCGATAATGAAAAAATGAAGTGGCTACACATCAGTTTTAGGCTTGCACATAGAGTAGCCTACTGAAACTTTGTTTTTTTTTTCATAGTAGTCTACTCAAAATAAGTTTTGTACTTCATTTCCAAATGCCTACCAGTTTTTTCTTGAAAAATATTTTAAACATCTCATACAATTTTTTAATATTTAGCATGGGGTTGTCGAAGTTTATCAAATTACTTCTTTCTCTTTAGTAGTGACTTTCTTCATGTAGTACTGTACTTAGATGTTTACCCATTAAAGTGATTACATCGCTCGACACATTTCTTGGTCGGTTTGAGTGAGTTCCTCTTTTCTCTTCAAAAGACTCATTTAATAAGAACTTATTTTAAATTACATGGAGGCATTTTACAGATACTTGAAATAAGATCAAAATACATGCCTTTTATTTGCTCCCACAGCTACATTGTATGACCAAGGGTGTGCTCTTGGTTTCTTGGGATTGAGTGTTTTTTTCTTGACCTGAGGGACAAATTTCATACACCTTGCTAAGAAGGAATCCTGTAGGCTTTTTGGTTGACCACTATAAAATGAGTGAAACAATTGCAACTGTTCCTCTTGTGGTACTTTCTCATAACACAGCTCTTTATACAGCTAACTTTAAACAGTTGTAACAATCTCAATTTTCAACATATCCCGCTGATTCTTTTACCATTATTGACTAGAGGAAGTGGCAAACAAATCTATGCATTCTGCGTAAAAAGGACCCATAGCTCTATGTGCCCTTTTTACGTCGACCGCCTCAATTGCAGTTGCTGAGGAAAATATTTTATCAACTACCTAATTATGATAAAATAAACATGAAACCAAGACAAAAAGCAGAACCTAATGGAGGAATATAGGGAAATCATTGGATTTGGATGGCTTATTGATGGTTATACAGTGCTTTCACTGTACGACTTGGCCGGCAATCGCAAGGGCCGCTCCACCGTCACAGATAAACCGCATGCGGGGCCAGGCGCATGACATATCACGGTACTCCCGGCGAATCGTATATATTTCCGTAATTGTAATCACAATAAAATATGAAAATATAAAATAAAAATACAAACTTACCTTATCACAGGAGATGTTGGAAATGCCGTCCTTCTGCATCATTACATCTACGGCACCTTTTGAGGAAATTGCTATTCACACGCAGTAGTTCTAATGTATAATTATGTCGTGGCATTTTTAAAACACTTCAAGCAAAACTAAAAACTACTTTAACCATAAAAAAACACAAACACTGCTGTAATAATTATTCACGTGTGAACGCAATCAGATCACATGCTAGACTTCAGCGGTGAGACAACGAGGCATCACTTGGGCGCTTGATGCATGAGTCACGGATAGTCGGCCCGTGCGATTGCCGGCCAAGTCGTACAGTGAAAGCACTGTAATACTAATGGTCGAGAACTTCATCCCATGAGGGGACAAGGCCTACTACCCATGTTGCATCTTCTTCCTCCATTCTTCTACATTGGCAGATGGTGGTCTTCATGACTGAAGCCGCTATTTCTTTATCAAGTGGCTCCTCGTCTTCATGAGGCTATGTGCACCCTGGTCCAGAATTCTATATCTCAGAAAAATGGTGATACATGGTATAACATAAGGAAAGAATCTTGGCTATAGGCTAAATAAAATTCAGAGAAATGAATAATGAATAGTTTATTGTTATTGCTGCTTTACAAGTTATGGATAAGTCAGATATATATATTATGAACTACATAACATATATTAATAAACTTAATTTTTATGTAATGTGAGAATAGTTGATTTATGTAAGTTGATCTTTCCACCTTATGCCCTCAATATAGTCTAGGAAATCCAAGAATGTTACCATTAACGTTTACAATATTATATGGTGTTAATCTTTATATTCTCATATAAGTAACAATGTGCAATCTTTTAGCCTACTGTGATTAGTTAATTTGTTATACAGCTGTCTTGTGACCAGTTATAATAATAGTTAAAAGGTTCGCCCGAGTGGGCATTAGTGACCAGTTATAGCATCACCATTATTAGGCCTATACGTTAGAAATATAATCAACTCTATCAAGTAACTTCCATTCTATTTGCTTGTATAATTTAAAAACATAGTTCATAACAGGGTTAAAAGGCGTATTTACATTATGTTTGAAAAACAGTCTAATCTGATTAGCTTAACCTGTAAGAGCTTTATTTCTAAAATGCTGTTCCATCTATTCCTATGCACTTAGATTAGCTTATTCATTATCAAATAATATTTAAAAGACTTCAATATAGGCTTAAAAAAGCTTTAAAAATTTGTGTAAAATCTCTTAAAAATTCATAATAATTCTATTTATTATATTCTTAATTTACATTCAATTACAATTTTGATTGTAAGATGCAGTTTGTAACATAATCTGAGTGTGTTCGAAAACAGGCTGCTTAGGAAAATATTTGGGCCTATGGGAGAGATGAAAATGGGGACTGGAGGAAACTGCATAACGACGAGCTTCATAATCTGTACTCGCCACCAGATATAGTAAGGGAAATTAAATCACAGGGAATGAAATGGGCTAAACATGTTGTGCGTATGGGGGGGAAAGACATCTAAAAAATGCTGAGTGGGAGACCCACTTGGAAGACTTAGACGTAGGTGGAAAGAAAATATTAGGATGTAGATTTAAGAGAAATAGGATTTGTGGGGGATAGTAGGATGGAATTAGTACAGAATTGGGTTGAATGCCAGGTGCAAGGGTATTTTATTTTTATTGTGAAATATTAGGTGACATGCTAATCGCAATTACGCATTACCGGCATTGAGCAGTGGCTACAGGCATGATGGCATGACCTGTGGGGAAGCAGGGCAGGCGGCAAGCGGGAAGCAGCCAGGCGAGTGGAAAGGGGAACTCGTGGGGCGCAAAGTTCCATTATTCCCATTTTATTCCATAATCTAGTAATATTTTACTTTTACAAAGACTGATGTTAGGATCATTAGCGAAATTGATTAGGCCTACACACAACATTTTAGACTTAATTTTAAATTTGATCCTACAAACTGTAGCCTATTGGGGTTATAACCAAAATTGTGACTGAATGTAGGCCTAAATTAAGAATAGAACAGATAGAAGAAATCTGAAGAGATTTTACATGATTTGGTAAAAATGTTTTAAATTACCTAATCATTTAAGTGCACATATAGGCCATTAGGGATAGATGAAACAATTTGATGGAAAAGGATTCTAGCAATCAAGTTAAGCTAATCAGATTTAGACTGTTATTCAAACATAATGTAAATGCATTTTTTAACCCTGTCATGAACTATGTTTTTAAATTATAGAGGTTGAGTTGATTATTAACTAACGTAGGCTTACAGCTCTATCCACAATGTGCAGTTGGCAGTCTGTAGTTGATAGTCAAAGTAAAGTGTGGTGAGTAATGTACGCCATTCACAAAGTACAGTTGCAGTCAGCAGTCGAGAAATTCATCTTCGACTACCGACTGCAAGTTACATATTACGAGATTGAAAATTATTTACTAGTGCAAAGAAATAGATTAGGTTACTATGAAATGCAAGATGTGTTTATTATAGCCTAGATATTGTGCGCTATAAATCGATTCCTTCCCATTATTTGTACTGTAAAATGTTTCCCTAACCTCAATGTTGGCTCAACTTACTGGCAACATTCCCTGGATTTCTTAGACTATATAATGAGGGCATAACGTGGAAAGACTTACATAAATTTATATAACATGCGTTTACATGAAATACTAAGGCCTACGGTAACATGCACGGTATAATAAATCGAAATACTTGATTCTGACACATAACTGCCTGCTCCATATATATGCAGGTTTGAAATCTTGAAAATCCCAATTGATCTTTCGAACTGTTCCAATTTAGTTGCTTATGCTCCTTCTCTGCTTTGATTTCCTTCTGCCTTGATTTCAGTAAATCATCTGAAACAAATACAATTATAATTATAATTAATTATAATTATAATTAATTATAATTATTACAATTCAATTATAATGTAAATTTCGAATAGCCTATAAATGATAGGCCTATTTATTTTTAGAGGCTGTATTTCATGCAACACTCATAATACAGTATTGTGTAAAAATGATAACGTTATATATTCAGAGAACAATCAAAGGGCTTACCTAATATTATGTATGAAATATGAATGAGAATCAAAAGAGTTAACTTCTTTACATATCAAGATGGCGAATGAGGAATGACCGTTGACCGTAAGGGCGGTATTCCACTATCTAATTCATTGGACAAGAACTTCATGAAGAACTTGTCAGGCGATATTTGAATCAAAGATGCGCTAGTACACTACATCCAATAGCTTTGACCAAAACCAGTTTTCTCTGTATAGGGAAAGCTTGAATTTTAAGATTAAATCATTAAAAAATTCTTTATAATGGCATTAGTTTATTAGTTTTATATAAATGTTTTGTAGCATAATTGCAGAAATATCTAAATGACAAGGAAGTCAGGCCGAATCGTTACTTTCTTTAAATTGAAGGTTATGTTAACGATGCCACGAGTTTAGGTTCGCTTGCAATGCCAATATTTATATCTTCTGGTATTTTCGCTTTCGAAATGTGGCTTAAATAGTATAAATGCTCTGCCATGAAAGTACTGTTTGAATGTTTGTGATTTATAATGCGGACATATACTGGGTCTGCTCAATACTAAGTACAAAATGGCTGCGTTCGGGGAGCTCGCTTTCGCGCTGTGAGTACGAAACGCTCAGAGTGCCGTTCGGGGAGACTATTAGCACCTCGCGCTACGAAGCTCCCCGAACGCTAACAGCAACGAAAACATGGCGGTGAATATGGCAGCAGACGGTCGAAGGAAAGTTTTTTGACCGCTATTGCGCTAATTATAAAAGAAGAGATTGAATATTATCTCGCAAACCCTTCCATCTGGGCAGCTTAAGGAAACGCGAACATTGCATTTTTCTGCCACGGTCCAAACTTTACACGGGATGAGAATAATACCTTCAGCAGACGACCTTAAAATCTTGGCTTATAAAACTTTGCCCATACTCACTAGATGACATAAAACACCCAACTGAAAATCATTAAACAACATGACCAGATTTTACCGTTTCTGTTTTCAGTCTATTCCTTCGCTGATGACACAGTAATCATATTTTCTGGAAACAGTTGGGAGCACGTTTTTAGTAATGCTAACATTGGAACAAACAAAATAAAAAAATGGCTCGATGAAAACCTTCTATCTTTAAACATTGATAAAACAACATATTTACCATTTTCACTAAACTCTAAAGGACTTTCCTCGATAAATGCACAACACAATATAATCTTACATGAAATCTCTTGTTCTATCCCTTTTAATTGTAAATGTCCAAAATTAAGTTCATCAACACAAGTAAAATACTTAGGTGTTATCATTGATCAAAATTTACGGTGGGAAAAACATGTTCAATATCTGTGTCTTAAACTACGGAAAACTATATATAAATTTGTTATATTAAGAAACATTATGCCACAGAGTACTTTAAGACTAATATATCTAAGTTTAGTCCAATCAGTTATACAATATGGAATAATAGGATGGGGTGGGATATGTCAGACTGCACTTCGCCCATTGTCGTTGTTGCAGAAAAGAATAATCAAGATATGTTTAAAAAAATCAATGGACTATCCATCTGAAAGTTTATATAAAGATTTTGACGTATTGAATATTAAACAATTATACTCTTACACTTTATTAAATTATTTCCATAAACATCATGAAAAGTTCTTAACACGAAATCACTACTATAATACAAGGAGGTATAATATCTCTTGTCCTCTTTTCGAACCAAAGTGTGCTACAGAAGTAGGTCTAAGGCATAGTATAAATTTCGGACCAAGGCTGTACAACAATTTTACTAGAAGAAACCCTAATATGATACCACTAAACAATAAATTGTTTAAAAAAAGAGTACTCGATTTGATTAAATCTAACTTGTAATTGTACTTTTACCACTTTTTTATGTTAATCATTCTCAACTGTAAATTTTTTATTTTTAACAATGGGTATTTGTTGGTAACTCTGTTATGTTACTGTAATTTATTTTTTCGTATCTTTGTTCATGCATTTATTTCATATAAGCAATCTTATTTATTTTTATTCTTATTTCTTACCTAAAACTATAATATGTATGTTTTTTTATATAATTTTAAAAATATAATTTTAGTATGACTGAACTGACCCCGAACACGAGCTATGCTCATGCGGGGCAAATAATACTCTTTTCAAATTGTACAAATTGTGTGTATATTATTTGTATTTGTAATAATTTTGTATCAATTTGTATTTTTTAATTTGTAATAAACTTAATAATAAAAAAAAAAAAAAGTATAAAAAGATTTATGAGAAATTGTGAAAGTCATCGGTGTTGGAGGCGAACAACGGCCCCACGTGCCTCTAGGAGAGAGTGTCAGGGACCTCTGACATCGATTGTCAAAATTGTATTTTTGTTTGCGGCCCATTAATATTTTCCCGGTTGCAGAAGGGGAGTCAGATTGTTTGTAACTCAAGATCTAGACGCCGCCCCTGTATCGGTGGTCTATCGCCACAGTCACTCTGTGGGTATAGGCCTAAACTTCCGTTTCTTTCTTCATAACACTGTCTTTCCTATTTAACTTTGAGTACGATTCTTCATAGACTAAAATGACTAGTGGACTGGTATAGGAGAAATAGGTGGAATCATTGAGTATAATATGTCGAGTTAATGACTGAATTATGAATTGAAAACCTTTATTTATACAGAAGAAAGTACAATATATATATATTGAAATGTTTTGAAATTGCAAATGGAAACGATTCCGCAAGTTAGTAGTAAATTATAAGGGTAATCTGAGATGTTCTAGTAGACACCTGGAAATAAAGAAAGAAAAGAGATTAGAGTAATTAATTAGGAATTTGTCTTGTAGAACAAGGAACACATTCATACAGTTAAACTGGGCTACTAACCTTGTAGGTGAGAATTGAATACTAATCTTTCCAATAAAAGTGTTGAATGGTCAATGTTGTTCAGATCGGGTGATCTGAAGATTTTAAGGATGAGTAGTTGTTAAAAAGGGGAAAACCCAAGAGTAAATGTAATTTATTGTAAATCAGATTGTTATTGTTGAAAAAAAAGAAAACAGAAAAAAATTAAATAAAGTATGGTTATTGTTATGAAAAGTAAATTATCGTGAAGTCCTCACAGATTTTTGACCCCTATCCTTGTAATGGTTTGAGAGCCACTGATTTTTGGGCTAAGTTACATAATAATGAAAGGACAGAGCCGAATCCATTCCCATCTCCACTGTTAAATTAAAAAGCTAGCCGAGAGGCCTGTAGATACATAGCCTGTGTATCTATAATTTGATTTGTGACTGGGCTGATGCAAAATAAAAAGAAGAGAGAAGAGTATTGATGATGGCGCCCTTAATATAAATTTTCATCAATATTATTAAACTTAGTAAATGGTTAAAAGAAAGAGAGAGTAAACTGG
Organism: Ectobius pallidus; assembly: GCA_964059195.1. NCBI lineage: Eukaryota > Metazoa > Arthropoda > Insecta > Blattodea > Ectobiidae > Ectobius > Ectobius pallidus. The sequence goes on along the minus strand of CAXKWD010000005.1, from coordinate 52,792,078 downwards.
GTGTAGGAAATTTGCAGTCACCCGAAAAAGTACGTCACAAAGCACCTTAGCCTTAATTCTAGTACCGACACTTGGGTACCGAGACTTCTTGGTACTACTCTACACAACGCAGAAGATGTAGTCTACCAGAACTTCTAGACCTGGACTTCTAAGGCAAAGAAGCCTTTTACCCACAGCCTCCAGCAGCAACTTCAGCATTCTACATAACTTCACCGATGGGATCTTAGGCATTTATTAATACTTTCAAACGAGTCCAGGACAACCTACAAACTCTCTACAAATCAAAAGTTAAGTACTCATAATGTAAAATATTAAGGTTAAATACAATAACCTGACCACAACTTGGCAGCTTGTATAATTACCGAATCATTTGGCACTTTGTGCAGGATTCGCATTTCCCATTGTAATAGCTCGAATGTGAAGAGCTCTCAACTTTGAAAGAATTATTATAATTTCTCCATTTATAATTTTCCGAAGTCTTGGACATATTTCTTGGTCCTAACCAAACCTGGACCAATACAGTAACTATATTGTATTCAACTTGGATTTATATACAAATAAATTGTTAACTCTGTTGTTTGAATTATTATACTATTATTTCATATCAACCACTGCTCAACCAGCTACCAGAAGGAATATTTTAGTAGGAGAAATTTATTTAATTATATGTTAGGGATCCTACAGCCACAGTAATAGACAGTACTCAGATCTCATCTCAAGAGCGTATCACCTGAGTAGCTCTCAAGTATGCATTCTCATCTTGAGATGAGGACAGAGTAATAGTCCCGTTTCAAGCTCTTCTCAGCTGATAATTTACTGAAGTAATACGTGATCCCGCACGCTGGTGATACACGATCTGATGCGCTGTTTTTCTATAAACCTTGAGCACGCGTGTTAAGAAGCTGAGAATAGAAGGCAGTGGAGGTAAGTTACAGCCTTCGCCAACAGATGGTGCTACAATAGCCGCCCCCACAGATATAGAGGAATAGATCGGCAGCGTCGTATCCTTAACTGCAGGTGGCAGTGAAGCCGAGTCAGGGGCGAAGAGGGGCAAGGGAAGCAGTGCCGACGCCATATTGGTATCACCAACGTGTTCGCTAAGTACGACGTATTCATTACGGAAAATTGTTTTTCATCCTACATAATAATGAATTTATAGTGAAATGGTGAACCACAGTGTTGTTTGGGAATCCCTCTAATTTCAAATACATACTATACCACAATATTGGAGGTCAAATTAACATCCATTTATAAATTTGCCAAATTACTATTGCTTAAACTGGGTCTATTACAGCTATTTTCATTCAATACTGGTTTACGAAATAATTGTCTGGGAAAACTGCCGCGAATGGGAAAGTATCTTAAAAAGAAAAACATACTAATTATGACCCATTCATCCTACAGGGAATCATGAAGGCCACTCTTTAGAGATCTACAAATATTAACATTTCTTTCAATATATTTACTAGAGCTTCTAACTCATGTGCACATTAATTTTGACCAATACAACACACAAAATACTCACGAACACAACACAAGAAACAGAGTTGTTAAAATTCTGTTCCCATAGAATAACCCTCCTAGAGCATACATTACATAGGCCTACATGGGCTTTAAACATACAAAAAAATTTCAAATGAAATAAAAGCATTAAATAGCAGACAATGCAACATTAAAATTAAAAACTTGTTTTTGCAAAGAACATATAACTCAATCAGATAATTCCTTGAATATGAGGTTAACATATAATTATAATAAATAAAAAAAAGTGTGCGGGGAATTAATTTTTAGATTTTTTCAATTTTGGATTATTACATTTTTCAATTTTGGACTGTTGGACTTTATTAATAATGGGTTTTTGGACTTTTTTAATTTTGGATTTTTTGAATTTTTAAATTTTTGATTTTTTTAAATTTTTCATTTGGAATTTAGGATTTTTTGTTTTTTTATTTTTTAAATTTTGGATCATTTTTATTTTTTAGATTTTTTAATTTTGGATTTTTTAAATTTTGGATTCTCGATTTTTAATTTTTAAATTTTGGATTTTTTAAATCATTGAATTTTTTAAATTTTGAATTTTTTAAATTTTGGATTTTAATTTTTTAAATTTTTTGCTTTTTTAATTTTGGAAAATCGATTATTAGATTATCGATTTTTTATTTTTTAAATTTTTTAAATTTTGGCTTATTAGAATTTTGGATTGTTGGACTTTTTAATATTGGGTTTTTGGACTTCTTTAATTTCGGATTTATGGAATTTTTATATTTTTGAGCTTTTTTTTTTTAATTTGGGATTTCGGATTTTTGTGTTTTTGATTTTTTTAAATATGGATCTTTTTAATTTTTTAATTTTGGATTTTTAGATTTTTTAAATTTTGGACTCTCAATTTTTAATTTTCAATTTTTTGACTTTTTAAAGTTTGGTTTTTGTATTTAAGTATCGAGCAAGTGCTTTGTCTTCACCACAGCCATCTTCTAAATTCATTATATTTACGGATACCGTATTTTCATCACGAGTGAGCGCTACCGAGTGATCTTCGTCGGGAACCCTACTACCTTCCCCTGTTCCCATTAGATGGTAATTGTACTCATCAATATTACCATCACCTATCTCCAGACATGCCGCCCCCCAGGCATCACTGTCTTCAACAACTTCACTAAGGTCAATATATTCTAACTGAAACTAATTCACGCCCCAGGTCAGTAACTCTCTCTTTATAACCCTTGAGTGAACTTCTGCTTCTATCCTAACATGTAAATCTTCCAATGGTATGCGCCTAATGTACTGCTACTCATAGGCCCTCTTCTGCCTCTCAATATTCACCTTCTTATCTCCTTCTACCATATTCCATACAATTCCCGCTCTTCGATAAATCTCTTAAAAAAACTTCAAAAAATAGTAAAAGAAATCATTCCATTTTCAAGCACTTATTAATAGCATTAGATAAATAATGACATTAATGTTAGATTTTCCTTATTTGTAATCGTGATTTACAAGTAATATATATATAGTGTAGGCCTAAGCTAGAATATTCCTAGCTAGTAACTTTAGCAAGTAAGCTCAAATTGACTCAACATTACAGGCCAGCATGAAATCCACTTATAGATAATCACCTGTCACCTAACGAAAACCAAGTGGGAGAGGCCCTCGTAAGCAATACTAAGTAAGCCCCTATTACCCTTCTTCCTTACTCCCCTCGCGTCCTGTCTTATAAAAAACAAAGTTTGTATGAGCATCACCAATTGCCCCAAGCTATGTATTCATTCGTGGGACAATCACCCATAGAAACCCAAAGTATAGAGATTTATCTTTACTATTCAACGGTTTTACTCCTGACTGCTCTTTTTGTAATTAACTTAGACCAGAAATGGAAACTGATTGGATTACTGTACTTTCTTACCTCACCCTAGACTAATCACATCTATACTTCTAACCTTACTCTTTATCCTTCATAACGGCGTCTAGTCGCCACACATTCCTTAGAAACTGGCTTTAAACAACAATGCCTCAAAATTCTCCCACTTCCCAAAACAAAAAAAATGTTTATGTGATTATACTCAACGGGTGATGACCAACTTATCCTCTGATCCTGCGTTGTTTCCATCTACTTCCTGATGTCCACATCTTCCTTTATTCCAGACTAAGCAGTCGTGACCCACTCTTCTTTCCACAGCTGGTGTTCGCTGTAGCGGTCTCTCGTACCGGCTGACGTGATGTGTTCTTCCAACTAACGACTATCTCCATATAGTCGCGTCAGTGAAATTCCCCTTCAGAATTTCATTAGATGAAAGTCTGACAAACCATCATGCCAGGGCGCCTCCACCGCTGTCGCACATTCCAGTCTCGTCTCCTCGCCTCTTTCTCTTCAACCTTCCTCTCTCGTAGTCAGACACCTTCCTTCTAACCGTTTTTCAGGTTCAACTCCTCTCCCGTCGATTCGCCGTCCACGCATGCGCACTTCTCCTTTTTCTGTAATTCAAATAAATTCAGGGCAGTATCGATAATCATGAAAGTGTTCAATATCGATTAGTTGCGGTCTCCCCAACCCTTCCTTTGTTTAGGAATGGTTTACTACCGTCTATTTGGCACGCAGCTGTTTGCTTCATTACATTCTTCCCACACTCACCATAAAAAAAATAATGTTAACACTGTTCACATTCTTTTTTTTTTGTGTGTTTAGTTTACCAGCCTTAAAGAATGTTTATCCAGGTACAAAGGGTTTCAAGTCTTTGACGTGCCACTTCCCCAACTGTTTACCAAAACGGTTCGTCAGTTCGTAACTATTCTCGCTAAGCTTTTTCTTTATAATATAAGGGCCGACGAACTTTGCACTTAAGCCTGCTGCATAAGCTTGTGAGGCATCACTTAATTTAAAGTTTCTTCTTAACACAAGATCTCCTGGACAAAATCTCACCTCTCTCCTCCGAAGATTATAATAATGACTTGAATTCTTATAAGCAGTTTCTAAGTTATGTCTGACCATTAGACGCACCGTTTTTAATTTATCAAATCTTTCTATCCAAAGCTTTGGAATTTCTTTCTGTATTTGTTGATTTTCTACCCTCTCAATTCTGCTGATAATTTCAGGCTCTTTCCCATAATTTAGCATATAAGGAGTGCATCCAGTGGAACTATGCTTAGCCGTATTTATAGCAAAATTAAATTCTCTCAAATACACGTCCCAAACTGTTTGATCCTTTTTAATGTAACTGGAAATCATGGTTTTCAATACTCTATTAACTCTTTCTACCGGATTTCCTTGTGGCGAATATACAGGTAAATAACAAGGAGTTATATTAAAAGCTTTAGCTATCCCACGCATTAATTTACTAGTATATTGCGGTCCATTATCCATCAATAAATATCCCGGAATCCCCCATTTAAGGATAATCAATTCATAAAATGCTTCCGTAACTGCCCTACTGGTTGCTTTCCTTAACGCTTTACATTCTATATATTTTGTAAAGGTGTCCTGAAATACCACTATGTATCTATTTCCTTTCTTGGAACGTGGGTAAGGTCCCAACAAATCAGTAGCTACAGTCATCCAAGGTTTCTCTTTCTGGTAAAAATGCATTGGTCCTGCTTGAGCCGTTTGTAACACTTTCTGTCTTTGACATATTTCACAAGCAGTAACATACTTAGCAACATCTCTAAAGATTCCCGGCCAATAATACTTGTTCGCTATTCTAAAGAAAGTTTTAGCTATCCCCATATGCCCTGCAGTAGGTGCATCATGACATTCCTGCCATACTTTAATCCTATAATCTTGCGGTATAACTAATTTCCACCTATTCACTGTTCCCTCTAAAGTTTGTTCTAACTGATCTAATCTTAAATGGTACAACTTCCCATCTACGACCTTCCAATCTGGCCAAAATTTAGGTTTACTCTGTACTTGCGCTTTCCGCTTAATATACCAAGCATCTTGTATATTTTCCCATTCCACTACTTCAGAGTTATTAGTCAACAAGAGGCAAAATTCTTCCTCTACCGTTTTCTCTTGAACTTTCCCTTCGTGTATTCTAGATAAAGCATCCGAAACTTTTTGTAATCTACCAGGCCTATGTATTACTTCAAAATCATACTCTTGGAGCAATAAACTCCACCTAGCTAATCGTCCGGTCGGATTCTGTAATGTATTTAACCATTTCAGAGCAAAGTGATCAGTATATACTTTAAAATGATAACCTTCCAAATAAGGACGAAACTTTTGAACTGCCCACAATATAGCTAACAATTCCTTCTCGACTATTGCCCGCTTTTGCTCACCTACCGTTAAAGTTCTACTAGCATAAGCTATCACTTTTTCCTCTCCTTCCTCTCCTGTCTGAATTAATGCTGCTCCTAGTCCTGAAAAACTAGCGTCGGTCTGTAGCACTAGGGGTTTAGTATAATCTGGACAAGTTAATATAGGACTACTAGATAATTTCGATTTTAATTCATCAAAAGATTCCTGACATTCCTTAGTCCAACGCCATTTCTGATTCTTTTTCAGAAGTGCAGTGAGGGGCTTTACAACTTCAGAAAAAAATGGAATGAATCGTCGGTACCAAGAAGCCAATCCTAAAAATGCTCGTACTTCCTTGACTTTTGTAGGGGCTGGATACTCAAGGATACACGAGATTTTATCTGAATCTACAGCAATTCCTAATGGAGTAATGATATGACCCAAATATTTTAATTCACTTCTGCAAAACTTTGATTTTTCCCTATTAATTTTCAGGTTAGCTTTTCTTAATTTCTCTAAGACTTTTTCTAACAAGGACAAATGTTCTTCAAATGTCTCGCTAATAAGTACTATATCATCCAAATAACAAAAGCATTTCTCTCCTATCTCTTCTCTTAATATAGTATCAACTAATCTTTGAAATGAGGCTGGTGCGTTATGGATTCCAAACGGCATAACTCGAAACTGATACAATCCTCTACCAGGTACGGTAAATGCTGTTTTTTCTTTACTTGCTTCATCTAATGGAACTTGCCAATACCCATTTTTCAAATCTATTGTACTGATATACCTAGCATGTCGTAACTTACTCAAAACATGTTCAATGTATGGCAAAGGATAACTATCTCTTTTAGTACATTTATTTACTTTTCTGAAATCTACGCAAAACCTCCATGTTCGATCTGGTTTCTTTACCATAACCACCGGAGAAGACCAAGGTGAATTTGAAGGTTCTATAACTTTTTCCAATAACATTTTATCTATTTCAGCGTGTATAACGTTTTCAAGAATAGGTGATACTGGATAATATCTTTGTTTTATAGGTTTCGCATCGCCTGTATTAATAACATGAGAAATCAAATCTGTAAGTCCAGTACACTGATCAAATTTCTGTAACTGATTTTCCAAAAATATATTTAATCTGTCCCTTTCCTGAGACGTAGGTAAAGTAAGAATATTATGTAGTTGATCTTCTTCTTTCAAATCTATAGCCTTAACAAATTGAAAAATTTTTGTTGGTTCATCTTTGAAATACCAAGTCCCATCTTGCAAATCTACTACTAACCCAATTTGTTTCAAAACGTCCATGCCCAGAATCATATCTACTGCTAAATTTGGCATAATTTTACATTTTATCTGAAAGATCCTGTCCTGCAATTTCATCTCAAAAGTTCTCTCTCCTGTTATAGAACTATAAGTTTTATCTGCTAGTTGCACTACCCTAACTTCAGATTCTTCTACTGATAAATCTAACATTTTACACAAAAAGTCACCTTTCTCTCCCACATAAGTTTTATCTGAACCTGAATCTATTAAAGCAATAAATGTAATATCCTCCAACAAAATTTCAACAAAACATCTGTCTCCATTAACTAAATCTGTAGGGTTTATATTTAACATCACACAAGCCTGATTTTTAGTTAATTGTCTTAAAGAATTTGTAGGCCTAACTTTTCTTTCTTGGGGCATCCTACAATCAATAGACCTATGTCCAAGCTTATTACAATTATAACATTTAATCGTAGTGCGTGGAGTAACTCTACGAGGTGCCTTACACTCGAACTGCCTATGTCCTATTTTATCACAGTTCCAACATCGCTGGTTATTTGAAAAATGCAAAGTGGTGTTTTTACCATTTTCCCCCAACTCATCCTGTCCCTCTTTATTTTCTATTGCTTTAACCATCCTAGAATTATTTACATGACTTGAATTTCGTTCTTTATCCCACGTCTTTGCAGAAAAACTAACATTGGGTTCCTTTTGTAACTCGGACGATGGAAGTTCCTGTTTTCCCTGAATTCCTAACGCTGTATGAACTGAAGGTATAACAACTTGTCTCTGAGGTTTATAAGCCGTTTCTTTGATTGTAGCTCTAACCTGCGTTGGAGGAGGAATATATCTCTCAGAATCTAACAATATTTGTTCATACTGTCTACCTACACGTATTAAATCTGTTATAGTTTGAATCTCTGCAGGTCTAATGTACAATTTTACGTCAGGACGCAAATTTTTGATAACATTCTTCATCATTTGTTGAGGACTCATTGGAGTACTCAGCCTCCTCATTAACGTTTGAATAGCATTAACATAATCAAAAATCGATTCTTTAGGACCTTGCGTTCTCTGTCTAATCTCATCCAAAAGCGAGTCTTCCTCATCAATAGGCAAGTAATATTCTCTAAATTCTTTCAAAAAAGCTTCCCATGTAGGCCAATCTGTTAATCTGTTCCTGTACCAAAGTAAAGCTGACTCTTGTAAAATTTCGGGTAATACTGACAATAACTCTACGCCCTGTAACTTAGAACTTTGTTTTAAATCTTCCAATCTCTCCAAAAATAAGTAAATGCTATCCCCAGGTTTGAATTTAATGTTCCATTTACGAACCAGATCCAAAATATTTGGTTTATGCGGCTCTAACTGAATTGTAAACGATGGTATTACTGGTACAACTTCTTCTGAATCAGCTATCGCCATGGCCTTCCTACGCATTAACTTAACCCATGTGTACACTACATCTCCATATGAATCTTGTGGAACCGTTATATTATGTTCAACTAAGTCTTCTTGCAAAACTTCCTGACTCAGAGCAAAAGCCGTAATTAGCACTTGAAATGACTGAGGGTTCTTGCGGGCATAATCTAACAAGCGTTATCTTAACTCATCCCTGGTACCTGTGGTCGGTAACTTAACTCTATCACATTCTGCCTCCAGATCCGCCTTTCTCAACTTCCTAATAGCTTGGGTTAACTCAGCTGCTCTCATTTGTGCATACGGATCAACATAAGTAGCCATATTTATATATAAACAATTCCACTGACTGCAAAAAAAAAGATTAGAACACAATAGTTCAGTCGTCTGTCTTAGTCATCTATAGAAGTCCTTAATTTGTCAACAGTCATTATTCTTCTCCCAAAATATGTTATTATTTTTGAAAATAAATTTCAAGTTATACTAACCTAACTCCCAAGTTTCTTTCACGTAATAGGCTCAATAATCTCTATAACCTCTATCCCTGCTAACGTCAAAATCGGTAACGTTGGGCAACCACTACGACCTCAAATTTCTCCTAAAGCCACACGTATAGGATATCAAACTATGCTCCTTTTTTTTTTTTTTTTTTTTAACCAAGCCCTAAATATTTACTGTTTCGTTTTAACACTATTCAGCCCCACGTTATGGTCGCCAAAATCTGTGACGTACTTTTTCGGGTGACTGCAAATTTCCTACACCCAGTTTACTCTCTCTTTCTTTTCACCATTTACTAAGTTTAATAATATTGATGAAAATTTATATTAAGGGCGCCATCATCAATACTCTTCTCTCTTCTTTTTATTTTGCATCAGCCCAGTCACAAATCAAATTATAGATACACAGGCTATGTACCTACAGGCCTCTCGGCTAGCTTTTTAATTTAACAGTGGAGATGGGAATGGATTCGGCTCTGTCCTTTTATTATTATGTAACTTAGCCCAAAAATCAGTGGCTCTCAAACCATTACAAGGATAGGGGTCAAAAATCTGTGAGGACTTCACGATAATTTACTTTTCATAACAATAACCATAATTTATTTAATTTTTTTCTGTTTTCTTTTTTTTCAACAATAACAATCTGATTTACAATAAATTACATTTACTCTGGGGTTTTCCCCTTTTTAACAACTACTCATCCTTAAAATCTTCAGATCACCCGATCTGAACAACATTGACCATTCAACACTTTTATTGGAAAGATTAGTATTCAATTCTCACCTACAAGGTTAGTAGCCCAGTTTAACTGTATGAATGTGTTCCTTGTTCTACAAGACAAATTCCTAATTAATTACTCTAATCTCTTTTCTTTCTTTATTTCCAGGTGTCTACTAGAACATCTCAGATTACCCTTATAATTTACTACTAACTTGCGGAATCGTTTCCATTTGCAATTTCAAAACATTTCAATATATATATTGTACTTTCTTCTGAATAAATAAAGGTTTTCAATTCATAATTCAGTCATTAACTCGACATATTATACTCAATGATTCCACCTATTTCTCCTATACCAGTCCACTAGTCATTTTAGTCTATGAAGAATCGTACTCAAAGATAAATAGGAAAGACAGTGTTATGAAGAAAGAAACGGAAGTTTAGGCCTATACCCACAGAGTGACTGTGGTGATAGACCACCGATACAGGGGCGGCGTCTAGATCTTGAGTTACAAACAATCTGACTCCCCTCCTGCAACCGGGAAAATATTAATGGGCCGCAAACAAAAATACAATTTTGACAATCGATGTCAGAGGTCCCTGACACTCTCTCCTAGAGGCACGTGGGGCCGTTGTTCGCCTCCAACACCGATGACTTTCACAATTTCTCATAAATCTTTTTATACTCCACCAATATAGGCTTTGCCTACTACTGGATTTATATTTCCTTTATTTGGGATACTTCCGGCGCTCCCTCACCTCACCCTTGTTCTTTTTTTCTCCTGGGGTAATTTCTAGTACACGCTACTGAACCACCTGTCATCTATTCACTACCCAAAATTACCAATTCTCCTCTTTCTAATCTAACCAGTTATTCTTTATTATCTTTTAACACCCTTTTCCATTAAGCAGAGTTCCTTTTCAATTTATACCATTGCTCTAATTTACCTAATTTATGTTACTCTGGTTTCCATACTTTTCAGGTTACTACTCTACTCCATGGGCACCCAATTTTCTCGTTTCTAAATTCCCTAGAATTCTAACTGAAACTAATTCACGCCCCAGGTCAGTAACTCTCTCTTTATAACCCTTGAGTGAACTTCTGCTTCTATCCTAACATGTAAATCTTCCAATGGTATGCGCCTAATGTACTGCTACTCATAGGCCCTCTTCTGCCTCTCAATATTCACCTTCTTATCTCCTTCTACCATATTCCATACAATTCCCGCTCTTCGATAAATCTCTTAAAAAAACAACTCAACATTACAGGCCAGCATGAAATCCACTTATAGATAATCACCTGTCACCTAACGAAAACCAAGTGGGAGAGGCCCTCGTAAGCAATACTAAGTAAGCCCCTATTACCCTTCTTCCTTACTCCCCTCGCGTCCTGTCTTATAAAAAACAAAGTTTGTATGAGCATCACCAATTGCCCCAAGCTATGTATTCATTCGTGGGACAATCACCCATAGAAACCCAAAGTATAGAGATTTATCTTTACTATTCAACGGTTTTACTCCTGACTGCTCTTTTTGTAATTAACTTAGACCAGAAATGGAAACTGATTGGATTACTGTACTTTCTTACCTCACCCTAGACTAATCACATCTATACTTCTAACCTTACTCTTTATCCTTCATAACGGCGTCTAGTCGCCACACATTCCTTAGAAACTGGCTTTAAACAACAATGCCTCAAAATTCTCCCACTTCCCAAAACAAAAAAAATGTTTATGTGATTATACTCAACGGGTGATGACCAACTTATCCTCTGATCCTGCGTTGTTTCCATCTACTTCCTGATGTCCACATCTTCCTTTATTCCAGACTAAGCAGTCGTGACCCACTCTTCTTTCCACAGCTGGTGTTCGCTGTAGCGGTCTCTCGTACCGGCTGACGTGATGTGTTCTTCCAACTAACGACTATCTCCATATAGTCGCGTCAGTGAAATTCCCCTTCAGAATTTCATTAGATGAAAGTCTGACAAACCAACATGCCAGGGCGCCTCCACCGCTGTCGCACATTCCAGTCTCGTCTCCTCGCCTCTTTCTCTTCAACCTTCCTCTCTCGTAGTCAGACACCTTCCTTCTAACCGTTTTTCAGGTTCAACTCCTCTCCCGTCGATTCGCCGTCCACGCATGCGCACTTCTCCTTTTTCTGTAATTCAAATAAATTCAGGGCAGTATCGATAATCATGAAAGTGTTCAATATCGATTAGTTGCGGTCTCCCCAACCCTTCCTTTGTTTAGGAATGGTTTACTACCGTCTATTTGGCACGCAGCTATTTGCTTCATTACAGCTTGCCTTAGTGAAGTTCGATGAAGAATGAAAAGAGTCAAACAGGTTAGCCTACGTACCCCCTCTAAAATTACATTCGAGCGCTTTCAGTTTCTCGATCGAAGTAGCGTAGAAGCTTCTCGAGACTTCTATCTTGAAATACGGCGAATGTACAATATCTTCGTATTTCAAAAGATCTGTAAAACTAAGAAAAACTATTTAGCAAATTGTTTTATAATTAATGTTTATGAGTGTCTGTAAACATTTCAAAACATTGCTAAGCTTTCGAGATATCGATAGAGACATCGATCGACTCATTGAATGTTTGGTTACTAATGTTTAAGAAGTATGTTCAAAAACAAATGTATAGAAAGGAAAATGCACAATGTGAATAGGTTAACATTTCTCCTGAAATGTTACATAGTCCCCAGGGGAACATGAATTTTCAAAACTTTCCTGCTGGGGCAATGGACAAACTTTTGATATAGGCCTCTTAAATGTAGAGGTAGCGGTTTTGAGAGTAAGTACTCTAACATGACCATCAGGTCCTGAATGAAGTTCAACAACCCTGGCTAAAGGCCACAATAAAGGGGGAGAATTATCTACAACAAGAATGACTAGGTCATTTATCTTTATGTCTGGTTTCTCAATTTGCCACTTCTGCCTTTGCTGCAGAGTGTTCAAATATTCTTTTGTCCATCGATCCCAGAGGATTTGGTTAATCTTTTCACACAGCTGGTAGCGTGACAGTCGGGAGTCAGGGATAGCTTGCAGAGAAGGGGTAGGAATAGCATTGAGAGGAGCACCTATGAGAAAATGTCCTGGTGTGAGCGCAGAGAAATCATCAACATCACTACTCATTGGAGTGAGTGGTCTACTGTTTATAATGGATTCCACTTTGCACAACACTGTATAACACTCTTCGTATGTGAACACTGTATTACGCATAGTCTTGTATAACAGGGTTTTCATACTACGGTTGCTTCTCTCTACTAGACCTGCCATATTTGAGGCTCTGGGCGGCAAAAAATGAAAGTCTATACCCAAGCCTGAGGTACACTGCACTATCTCTTGCTGCACTTGTTCCAACTGAAACATGCTGTGTAACTGTTTGAGTTCATTGTCAGCTCCAACGAAATTTCTACCATTGTCCAGGTATAGATGTGCTGGAAGTCCTCTCCTGGAAGTAAATCTTTGGAGTGATGCAATGAATGCTTCAGAACTGGCTGAAGTCACTAAATCAATGTGTACTGCTTTCGTAACTAAGCAGACGTACATAGCTACATAAGCTTTGTAAGTTATCTTAGATCTGCCTGAAGTGGCCTTTAAAGTAAGCGGGCCTACAAAGTCGACTGCAGTGCATTCAAAAGCTCTTCTTATTGTTACTCTAGGTTCGGGAAGGTTTCCCATAATCTGGTTTGAAGTGGTAGGATGATGTCTGAAACATACATAGCATCATTTGAGTGCTGATTTTACGGTTTGGATTCCTTTGATGGGCCAATATTTTTGTCTTAGTGTATACAATAGGCCTTGTGATCCTTCATGAAGATTTTTCAAATGAAGATCACGATTAATAAGTGCTGTAACAGGGTGCTTAGATGGCATCAATATTTGATGTTTGCTGTCATAGCTAAGGTCAGATTGTTGTAAACTACCTCCTACTCTCAAAATGTCTTGGCTGTCAAGATATGGATGCAGTGGCAACAATGGGCTTTGCCTAGCTACATGCTTATTTTTCTTCAGGTCTGCTATTTCCTGTTTGAAGCTTTCTTGTTGAACCTTTTTGATTAGTAAGTCATGTGCAGTCTGGAGCTCTGTCAACACAATAGGACCAATGTGCCCGTCATTGTGATTCAAACAGTTGTGCTTAAATCTCAAGCAAAGAGCTGTAATTCTTAATAGTTTCTTGAAAGAAGAATATTTGGTTAATAAGTTATCTTGAACTGGTAATGCAGTGAATGCTTTAGCTGTATGTCTGATTTCTAACATTTCTGCTGGTACTGGCACATCATGGATAACTGGCCAATGTTGTTCATTGTGTTTCAAGAATTGTGGTCCATTCCACCAAAGTGTAGTATTATGTAGTTTCTGAGGTGTGATGGGTCTGGTAATAATGTCAGCAGGATTTTGCTGTGAAGGCACATGCTTCCATGAACAGTTTTGTGTAAGCTGTTGTATTTTAGCTACACGATGTCCGACAAAGGCATTCAACTTGTGTGGCTCTTGTTTAAGCCAGTGCAATACAATTTGGCTGTCAGTCCAGAAATAGACTTGTTGGACTGTAACTTGCAATGATTGGCTTACTTTTTCATACAATTGGGATGCCAGTAGTGCTGCGCATAGTTCAAGTCTAGGCAATTTTATTTGCTTAAGTGGAGAAACTTTAGATTTGCTGGTGAGGAGTTGCACGTGTGTGTGATCCTCATGGTTAATTGTTTTAACATAGCATGCTGTCCCATATGCACTAGGACTGGCATCACAAAACAGATGCAGTTCAGTGTGCAGGCTCTGATTTTCTAGTACATTTCTGGGTATTCTATAATTTTCTACTAGTTTGAGGTTAGAATACAAGTCAAACCAAGCTTGCTGAATGTGTTGGGGGGCTTGCTCGTCCCACGCAATATTACATAACCATATTTGCTGCATAATAAGTTTGGCAGATGTGATCAGAGGTGAAATTAAGCCTTGTGGATCATATAACGTACAAATGGCTGATAATATCTGTCTTTTTGTAGTGGCTAATGGCAATGGTTTCACTGTGTACTGTAGCACATCATGCTTGGGATTCCAGTGCAGTCCTAATGTCTTGATGGAATTTTCATCTTCAAGTTGTGTTAAACTTTCTGTAGATCTTTTGTCATTAGGAATGGTCTCCAGTACTGTTTCTGAGTTTGAGCAGAATTTAGTCAAGTTGAAACCACCTGTGGCAAGTAGCTTAGTTAGTTGGTCTGCTGCATGTATGGCTTCATCTTCTGTTTGAAAAGTTGCCAGCAAGTCATCAACATAGAAATTGTTAGTTAGGATGTTTGCTGCTTGAGGGAATTTGTTACTTTCATCTTGAGCTAATTGGTTGAGAACTCTTGTTGCTGCGCCAGAAAATTCTTTGAAAACTTCTGTGTTGAGGTTGTATAAGTACCATTCTGTACATTTTTTCAATGTCAGCACTTAAGACATAAGGGTGACATCTGAATCTAAGTAGTGTTGTATAGAGGTCTGGCTGAACACATGGGTCTTTGTACAGTATGTGATACACCAGTGGATGTTTTGTAGGATGCATTGAAAACTACTCTTAGCTTTGTAGTGCTTGAGTCTTCCTTTGTCACATATTGGTGAGGGATGTAGTATGCATTTGGGCCATCAACATTGTAGTCCTGTGTAACTGGTTCCATGTGTCCCAACTGTTGATACTGATTCATAAAGTCAACATATTGTTGGTAGATGGTTGGCTGTCTGATAAGTCTGTTTTCTACAGTATGGAAGCGTTTGAGGGCTCCAGCTCGGGATGCACCTAAGTTGCTCGTTGGTTTCTTGAATGGTAAAGCTACCATGTAACTGCCTGTGTCAGTTCTGGTAATGGTTTGCTGGAAGAACTGTTCACATTCTTCATCTTCTTGTGAACGTATTGGCACTTCATTTTCTTCTATCTCCCAAAACTTTTGCATATGATTGTGGATTTGCTCAGTGATGGTTAGGTGACATCTTACTGTTTGTTTTCTTTGTCTTCCCTGGCTGATTTGTCCAGAAAGAATCCAACCCAGTCTTGTTTCTCTGAGTAAAGTCTTGTATCTTTGAGTTCTGCCAATTGTGAGGTTATTGCCAGTGATTAGGTTCCAGAATATGTCTGCTCCAAGAAGTACATCTATAGTTCCTGGTAGATGAAATGCATCATCAGCTAGTATGATGTCATCTGGTATGTGTAGGTTGGTGATGTCAATGGGTGCACTAGGTATATCTTTGGCAATTTGTTCTATAACTTAGGCATTGCAAATTACGGTGGTAGCCTTGTCCATGATCGTCCCTGATTTGCATATGAGCAGATTCATAAATGTTTGAAGTATGAAGGTTTACTCCTGTTACTGCTACTGAGGTTTGATTGGTGCTTAACTGAAGCTTATGACACAGTTCTTTTGTGATGAACGTGTCTGTTGCTCCTGAATCTAAGAGTGCTCTTGCTTTGTGGAGCTTGCCATTTCTAGCCTTGATTAAGATTTGAGCTGTGGCGAGAAATGTATGAACACTGGTATCTGCTTGTGCATTATTGGCAAATGCAGTTCCTGATGTACCTGGTATGGGTCTATCAGTTTGTTCTGTTCTGGCATTTTGATTTCTGCCGCTTTGATGCTGTGGCGTTTGTTGCCTTTGATGTTCGTTTGTCTGTCTTGATGCAGTGAAGCGTGATGTCTGGCATTGCACTTAAAGCAAGACCTGGATGTACAGTCATTGTGTCTATGGCCTGTCTTGAGACAGTTGCTGCAAATCTTATTGTTTGCTACAACATTCCATTTTTGTTGGTTAGGAAGGTTGACAAACTTTTGGCATCTGAACAGTGGGTGTTCTGCTTTGCAGAGAATACAAGTAGTAGAAGTACTGGCTAGAAATGATCTGGGATAGCTATGTCCCGTGACAAATGGTCTATAAGTGGCTTGTTTAGTTTTGATGGCTTGTTCCTTAGGCGTGGCTTGAAGTGCCTGGCCTCTTCTTTGAAGAAAAGTACAAATGTCATCAAATGTGTCCAAATCATTGGATGAGCTTTCAAGATTCCATGCTTTTGATGTAGCAGGATCAAATTTTGAGGCTAAGATGTGGACCAATATGTATTCCCATCTCATCTCAGGTTGGGTTATGCATTCTATGGATCTAACCTGACGTTTGAAGTGGTCAAGCAAGTCCATGAGAGCTTTGGAGGATTCACGAGTGAGCTTGTCGTGATCCAGCAAAGAGCAAAGCAAATGTTGTATTATAACTTTGTTGTTATGATACCTTTCGTTAAGTAGCTTCCATGCCGTTTGATAGTTGTCTGCAGTGAGGGGCAGTGTGTCAATGAGCTTAGCTGCTGAACCTTTGACTGCAAGCCTCAAAAAGTGAAATTTTTGCACTGTAGGCAGTGAATTATTGTCATGTACTAATGAGATAAACATTTCTCTGAATGGCAACCAGTCTTGGTAATGACCATCAAAGTTTGGCTTATCTATCTTTCGTAAGTTGACTTTGGGCATGTTGGCAGTAGCTTGAGGTGGAGCTTGATTTTCAGTCTGATTGAAGTTAGGTTGTATGAAAATGGCTTCATACTGTCTGATGAGTTTGAGTGCTAGGCCTATAGCTGAATAATATTTAGTTTCAAAGTCCTGTCGTTCACGTTCATCTTCGGGGTCACAGTCTAGAAGTTCCAATTTAGTTTGGTATTCATCAAAATCACTGTAGAGAGATTCCTCACGGGTTAAACGACACTTAACCTCGTCTATATTGTCATCATTCACTGTAATGTCTTCAATGTATTGTTTAAACCTGGTGAGTCTACCTTTTATGATGACACGTTTTTGCGTGTAGTGTTTCACTTGACTTGCTCGAGAAGCCATAGCTTGAGAAGTTAATTCGTTATCAGGCATGGTGTTCACTGGGAGGGCAGTGTATTATAGGAACTGTCACGTACCTTACAAATTGCTGTGTTGTAGCTGACTGTCCAGAAGCTTCGTAGTATATTCCGCCTCTGTTCAGTTGCTCCACTAGTGTTAGTGCAAACAATGTCCTTGCTTCGGATTGTTTGCTGAAAACCATACAATTGAATTAGTATAATACAATAACAAGATGTTGAGGATAGAAGTGTAGGTGGACCAGGAAATATTAGATCCAGGTTCGGTGAGGTCCAAGAAATATGTAATCCAATGGAATAGAATCACAGGAATGTCTTGGAAAGCTGAAGTATAATCCGGGACGTGAAATACAATCCAGGCACATGGAGGATCAAGAAATATTGGAATCCAGGTGAAGTGGATCAAGAAATATTCAGGCCCGATGAGGACTAAGAAATGTGTAGGGAGTTGGGCTAGGTAGGAGTCTAGGATCCCTAACATATAATTAAATAAATTTCTCCTACTAAAAATATTCCTTCTGGTAGCTGGTTGAGCAGTGGTTGATATGAAATAATAGTATAATAATTCAAACAACAGAGTTAACAATTTATTTGTATATAAATCCAAGTTGAATACAATATAGTTACTGTATTGGTCCAGGTTTGGTTAGGACCAAGAAATATGTCCAAGACTTCGGAAAATTATAAATGGAGAAATTATAATAATTCTTTCAAAGTTGAGAGCTCTTCACATTCGAGCTATTACAATGGGAAATGCGAATCCTGCACAAAGTGCCAAATGATTCGGTAATTATACAAACTGCCAAGTTGTGGTCAGGTTATTGTATTTAACCTTAATGTTTTACATTATGAGGACTTAACTTTTGATTTGTAGAGAGTATGTAGGTTGTCCTGGACTGGTTTGAAAGTATTAATAAATGCCTAAGATCCCATCAGTGAAGTTATGTAGAATGCTGAAGTTACTGCTGGAGGCTGTGGGTAAAAGGCTTCTTTGCCTTAGAAGTCCAGGTCTAGAAGTTCTGGTAGACTACATCTTCTGCGTTGTGTAGAGTAGTACCATGAAGTCTCGGTACCCAAGTGTCGGTACTGGAATTAAGGCTAAGGTGCTTGCCTTAGTGAAGTTCGATGAAGAATGAAAAGAGTCAAACAGGTTAGCCTACGTACCCCCTCTAAAATTACATTCGAGCGCTTTCAGTTTCTCGATCGAAGTAGCGTAGAAGCTTCTCGAGACTTCTATCTTGAAATACGGCGAATGTACAATATCTTCGTATTTCAAAAGATCTGTAAAACTAAGGAAAACTATTTAGCAAATTGTTTTGTAATTAATGTTTATGAGTGTCTGTAAACATTTCAAAACATTGCTAAGCTTTCGAGATATCGATAGAGACATCGATCGACTCATTGAATGTTTGGTTACTTGGTATGTTCAAAAACAAATGTGTAGAAAGGAAAATGCACAATGGGAATAGGTTAACATTTCTCCTGAAATGTTACAACCTGCATATCACATAAGCTAATAAGTAGGGACCGGATTCTTAGGTTTTTACCTATTTTTTTCCTTACTTCCAAAACAAAAATCGCGCTCATACACTTTTTCGAATCATGTCCATAGGATTCACCCACATTAATTGTTTGGCACCTAAAAATACCTAAATGGGGTATAAAAACCTAAATACACCTAAACGGGATATAAAACCTAAAATATCTAATATAGGCTACTTTTTTGTCCTTTTTGTTTGTTAGTTGAGAAATCGATATTTTGCGGAGAGACAATAATTTTTGTGGTTTTGAAATTAATACCACCCATTGTCGTCTAGGATGGACAGTATCTAGAGAGGAAGTGTAAGTATTATTTACCTTTCAAAAAAAGGGGGAAGTTTCCGTCCCTAGTTAATCTGTTGTGCGGTCACAACCGAAGAAAGGAAAATAATCAGTTTCACACTAACCACATCCAACCATACAGTATTTTACTCACTAAATTAGAAGCATCGGATTCGAATCCTGAGAAGGATAGAGTCTAGATACCGTATTAATTATTAACTAAGAGATGGTGAGTGACATGTAGTTGTTTGTGAGTAAGTCCCCATCTCTACCAGCCATCCAAGGACTCAAACTGTAACATATTCAAACGAAGCGGCAGAGAAAAAACCAAAGACAATTTTCCCAAGAGGGGTATACAATGGTGTTTAGTCTAAGACAGAATAAATGATCCCAAGGGGAGATGACAAAATTCACTTAATGTTAAATAATGTTTAGGCAAGCTTCTAATTACAATTTCCTTAAAATATCTCTTAACTAACATCTACAACCAAAATACCCTTTTTACTAAAATATAATTTGAAACCCATTATTGACATATTAATTTGCTGAACTGGTGAACTCACAATTGCATGTGATCAGCACAGGAGATCCGGAAGCAGAAACATACTTAAAGAGACACATTGAACTCAACGTGCAATTCATTTCCCTTTTAAGTGGGTAACATGAGTTTTAAAGGTATGTCCAGTGGATCGGTCCCTAACCAATACTGTGACTGGGGTAAGAAACTCTACAATAACTAACGGTCCTCTGAATTTCTGAGCTAACTTTGCTGTATATCTGGCAGCAGCATTACTGCGTGGGAAATTCTTTACGTAGACTTCATCTCCTACAGAAAACTTAACTTCACGCCTACCCTTATTGTATCTTTGCATCCTCTTATTATGGGAAAGTTTAAGGCTGGCTGAGGCTCTTTTCCACATATCCTTCACCTTATGAGATTCTCTATGGTCAGGTAAAAGGTCATTAATCGGCCAAAGATTGCACAAGGGATTATTTGGCCTGAAACCCAACATTAAGGATATAGGAGGGACCAAGTGCGCCTCATGCTTCGCAGTGTTAAAAGCAAACTGAAGCCAATATAAATTGTTATCCCACGAAGAATGATCTTCAGAGTGATAAGCAATTAAAGCTGCTTTCAGGTTGCGATTAAAACGCTCCACATGTGAGGCTTGGGGAAAATAAGGAGACGTAGTAATATGCCTAATGCCCAGATCAAAACAGAAATTATTAAATTTTCGTGAAACAAAATAGCTCTCATTATCCGACACAAGAGAGCGTGGAAATCCGACGACAGCAAAGATCTTTTTAAGACATTCTATAGTAATGTTAGTATTGGAATCCCTGACGGGGAACATCCAAACAAACTTAGTGAATGAATCTACCGTGGTCAAAATATAGGTATTACCCGACTTTGATCGAGGGAACTTTCCTACATAATCAATGAATATTCTATCCATTGGGGCTTTAGGAATTTCAGATGCAAGGAAACCTAATTTGGTCATCTGTGCAGGCTTAGAACAGACACAAATCTGACAAGCCTTCACTCTGGCCCTCACATCGGCATCCATGCCTTTCCATCAGAAATATTCTCTGACCTTATTTCGAGTTTTGTCAAAACCTAAGTGACCTCCAACTGGTGATTCATGAAAATACGCGAATACTATATCCACTAATGCGGAAGGCAATATAATTTTAGCCGGCATTCTTCTTGTGGGAGCACTATAAAGGACATTTGATTTCAGAATATACTGGGGCAACTGCTCACCAGCTTTAATTCTATCTATTATTGGACCTATGAGCTCGTCACCAGCCTGAAACTCTTGAATCGATTTAAACGCCAGAGGAAAATCAGATAATATCCCCGCCACTAACTGCGTAGGAATTTCAGAACTTTGACTGACAACTGGTTTCGATTCTGACTGAGGTTCTAGTTGGAACATTCTGGATAGGGTGTCGGCAACCCTGTTGTCAACACCTCTTATATACTTGGCATTAAACTTAAATGCAGAAAGACGAATCGCCCATCTGGCAATTCTACCAGTCGTACGAGGTTTAGCCAAAACCCAGCTGAGAGCTTGGCAGTCTGTTTCAAGATCAAATTCCACATGTTCAATGTACATGCGGAACTTCTCTACAGAGAACAGCACTGCCAAGGCCTCAAGCTCGTACATAGAATAAATTCTCTCCTGAGCAGTCAAGGTTCGGGACGCATAACCTACTGGCCTACGCCCTTCAGGAGATTCTTGTAACAAAACACATCCCAGAGCTACCAGGGATGCATCGCTTTGAATGACGAACCTTTTTGAGAAATCTGGCATCATAAGAACCGGAGGATTGGCAATATGAAGTTTCAACTCATCAAAAGCCTTTTGACACTCATCCGACCAAGAAAATTTACATCCTTTTCTTCTTAAGGCATTCAATGGAGCAGCAATATGGGCAAGATTAGGAATAAATTTATGAAAGAAATTTACCATGCCAATAAACCTGGCAACACCTTTAACATCTTTGGGAGGGCGAAATTCTCTAATAGCACGAGTCCGTTCCGGGTCAATTGTCACTCCCTCAGCAGAGACAATATGGCCCAAAAACGACAGTTTCCGGGCGGCCATGGTGACCTTCTCCGGGTTAACTGCGAGTCCAGCCACCCTAAGGCGCTCGAGCACAACTCGCACATGATCTAGATGCTCATCAAGGGACTGAGAATAAATGACCAAGTCATCTAGGTAATGGTACACATACTCAAACTTCACGTCAGAGAAAATGCCGTCCAGTAGTCTGGTCAGGACTTGAGCTCCCGTGGCAAGGCCAAATTCATAGACGTTCCAATCTGTACAGAAAGCGGTCAACCTCTTAGACTTTTCTGTAAGTGGAATCTGATAATAAGCTTGATTTAAGTCAAAAGATATAAAGAACTTAGCACCCGAAAAGAAACAAAAGGAAGAATGTAAATCAGGCATTGGGACAGAGTCTATTTTGATTTTGGAGTTAAGATATCTATAGTCGACGACCGGACGAAATTTACCACCACTTTTCTCCACCAAGAAAATCGGACTACTGTAATTAGACTTCGATGGCCTAATCACACCTTGGTCCAACATAGTCTTGACATGTTCCTTTAAGATTTTTAGTTTTGGCGGGCAGAGTCTGTACGGCGGACGCCTTACTGGCTGAGAATCAAGAAGCTCGATCTCATACTCTAGCACATCGGTACGTCCCAATTCGGTTGTTAAGACATCCGGATACTCATGAAGCAATTGACTGACTCTATCACTTTCATATGGAGTCAAATGACTTAGGTCCACACTAATCATATTCACTGAATCGTCCGGATCCAGTTTCAAACATGGTCCATTAGGCTCAACCAACTTCGATGCCTTAATTGGTTTGCAGAAAAAAGGGGGCTTGATAAACTTAACTTTTGCGCTTGGGCAAAATTTGAAAAATGCTTCCAGCTCCTTAATATCTAACAACAAGCCTGCACGCTTCATGAAATTCGCACCTAAAATCATGGGCATAATCAAATTATCTGCCACAATAAAATCCATTGTCCAAGTGAAATTCAAAATCCGAATCTTCAACTTAACTTTACCACGGATGTCCAGAGACCTAGAGTCGGCCGTACTACAAGGCTCCACATCTTTATTCAATTTAGGCACTTTCTGCGAACAACACATCTTGTTGAATGCATCTAAGGCGAGCAAGTTTACCGCCGCTCCACTATCTAAAAGCGCTGAGAAAACATGGTTACATGATTCTACACTAATCAGTGGCAAGCTGCTATCAAGATTACCCCGAATTCCACATAAAAGTCCGTTCCGAGAGACACATTTGGGGTTATTTACTTTGGGATACAACTTATAACTATATTTACACTTAGAAGAGTCAAATCCAGTCTTAAAATTAAACTTATTTACACGGTGAGGCTTATCTCTCTGATTATTATTTACAATTCTATCAGACACTTCCTGATTATATACACAACCACTCCCATTCACACTGTTCACATTCACACGCTCATGACGACAGTCATCAAGATGATGAAGGTTCTGACCACTGCCGCGAGTGACAACATGTACACCCTGGTACCTGGGGTGTACACGATCTCATTGGCTTTGAGCAGACTGGTCATTACTTCCATTATCAGGGCGTCGTCTGAGATCAGGACAGTTACTTCTCACATGACCAAACCTTCCGCACTGAAAACATTTACGCCTATCTACAGCACCATTCTGTTGCCTCACCTGTCTTGGATTACTATCAGGGGGAATATTTACAAGATTTCTCTGAGAAGTAGAGCGAAGCGAGTCTGAATAACTTATAGAATTGACCCTAGCACACAGTGTGTCCAATTGTCTGTACGTAGTAGGCCTACCTTCAAGCACTACCTGTGACCGAGTCTCAGGGGCCATACCATCCACTATGTTGCTTACAATTTCATTGTACCAGAAGAAACCAAGAACTGGTGGCCAAATCAGAAATATTAATAAAATGAAAGACAAGGAAGAAACAAAAGAATCGTGGCGATTAACCGCGCTCAGAAGCTACCAATATGTACCCGCCCTAATGGATTAGTTGAAGGAAAAATAGGTAACCCACCCCTGGAAAACTAACCTACAACAAAATGAGCCCATCCCAAAGGTCATGGTGAAAACCCAGGCGGAACACAACAAAATCCTGGTTTCTTCTAATAACCAATAATATTTAAATTTAAAATGATACAGAAATTAGTTAATTAATAACTAATATTTCATTAACATAAAATTTCTTATCCTGAAAATAAAACCCTATTTACATCAACAATACATTTAGAATCTATCTGGTTTGATAAATTATTACAAGATAAAAATACATGTATTTATTTCATTAAGCCATTTAAAAGGTGTAAGTTATTTGCGTTGATATTTATAAATAAAAATGGGCGCCCCAGAAATTTAGTTAACTCATTGAGTGAAAAGAGACGAAGATTAACTGTTGAGAGCCGTCTCTGAACTCTCTTCAGCAGGATATCTGCGATGGCCCGGTAGAGAATGAACAGCTGTGTAAAATACTAATACGCCAATAAAATTTTACATAATATGAAAGACGAAATGTAATTATGGAACAAACAGTTTGGGTTTGTATAAGAGCCAAGAATAAATCAAGCAAGATGGCAACCAAGTGGGCGTACCCAGGCTAACGGCGAAAACAGAGAAGCGAGGTCACAATTTCTATATAACTACAGTAAGATTCACACAGGAATAAATAAAGAGGAGAAATACCGCCGGGGATCAAACCCCACCTAATATGAGTGCCTACTAAAGCCTACGCATTTACTACAGCGAAGAACAAGAAGGACCCCACTATTGGCGCGAAATCCAGCAAAGCCTAATACATTTTCAATCAAAATAAAGTACTTACCCAAATAAGCTTAAAGCAATAATACCTACATGCTCAAAAATACAAACCCAAAGAGTTAATATAACAACCAACTATGAGAAGAGCTTCTAAAACCAATTAAACGGGCTCCAAAAAGGAACACGGTGACACAGCACAACACTCTTTGTTTGTCGCCATTGCAGATATAAACAGAAAAACAGATGATATTCGCAAATGTCGGTAACACAGAGCAGACGGTGAATAGAAACAGTAAGCAGGCGCGCTCTATTGAGTACAAGGAGAAACACCAGCAGCAGACTATAATAGTAAAACCCGCTTCATAATGTTTTGAGAGCAAAACACACCCTCAGATACAATGTCAGAGCTTAAATAAATTAATGAATACTATAATATGTCCTAAAAGCAATTAATTATCCTAATTATGATTAATAATTTTGTAAAATAATGCCAGAAACCTCACTCTCTGTTGGTGGCCAGCGGAACTACAACTGCCCCAAAGGTGCCACAAGAGCAAGTTCTACATTTACCTTTGTGTTACAGCACAGTTTGTTGCGTCAAAATAAGCATTAAACAGACTTAGATACTTGTGTTATTTGTTTAGGACATAATATTATTCTAGTATATGACACTTACCTTGAAATGGAATTCTGGAGCAACAATTAAAATAAATATAAATTAATTAGACGCATTGATGGTAAATTTTATAATGATTATTTTACTAATTTTATTCATAGCAATTAAGTACCGGTACCTAGAATAATACACTACATAATCAACAATGTCGTAGCAAAAAACAAGAAGCAATATGGGTGTGAAAGGTGCTGCCATCTGTAATGTCGCCAAGTACGCAAAATTAGCCGTATAGGACTGGCAGTGTATACACGAGTAATACATTTAGAAGGCAGTGGTTCTGCGTGTATCTTGAGGTGTACTTTTATCATTGAGCTCTATTACATACTGGAGGTATCACTGCATGATGAAAAATCGTGACGGCAGGGTTCGCGGTCCGCCATGGAAGTGAACGTATAATTTAGCTCCTATCCGGTATCTCCTTCTAACAAACTCATGTGTATTAATGGAATTATGAAGATTATTGGCGTTTTTAAAACACTTTTATGAATGAAACGTTTCAATATAAACTACTTGATGCTTTTTAAGTACATAACAAAACTAATTTCATATCGTAATGGTTTGGTAAAAATATTTCTTTAATCTCAATCAGGCGTGAATGTACATTGGTATACAGTTGTAAACACTCGCATTTTAAATATTAAAGTAACTTCACAATAGGCCTTCATTTTGCTATATTATGCTTGATTTCGATATATCAAGAGAATAGACAAAATCTGTTCTAAGTGCTTTGGAAATGTATAAACCGTGACCTTCAACTTTACTGTTACTGTACTGGATACAAATCACATTATTTTTTTTTTTTTTAAATAATTCCTGTAGACTAGCGCAAAGGGAAGGCACTGAAATAAAATGTCAAAATACATTAAAGTCAGTAGCCTAGGCCTACTAAGAAGTTCCTTTTCTTCAAATCTGAAATTTAATTAGCCATGCTATTTATCTTCTTGTTCTTGCGACAGACAATCGTCTGTAGCCTTTTGTTCTTTCTCAATTTTGTTTTGATAGGAGATGGTGGGAGATCATCTGTTTGTCTGTTTATCCATTTTCGTATACTTTTCAGCGAGGTCTTATACAAAAACATCTGCTTCCTCTTATTTCTGCAATTAAAAACTAGCATGAAAAATTTAGGCCTACTTGCATAAGAATACTATGTTTACATGACTGACATATGGCATAATTTATATTCCTGCATGGTACCTACTACCAAATACTATAGAGACAATACCGGACACTTACTGGTAGAGAAATGGGGGACAGATTTTGCAGCACTCCTGGTGGCACAACCTAGAAACTCGGGGCAAAATTAATATATTCAAAGCATATATAAACTGTAATATGCTATTCTGAGCCATTAGGTAGATACCCCTTATACATAACATGCCGAGTTTGGCTATTTCGGCTCTTCTATTAAAAACTGTTTAACATATATGTATCTAGATACTGCAATTGTATTCAGTAGTAGCAGGTTGGGCCGCTAGATGGTGCTCAAAATATTGTCCCCCGATATATCGCAAAGTGTCCTGTATTGGTCTAGATTGTATTTGCTACTACTAACCACATTACGAACCAGAGGCGTAACGAGGGGTTTTTTGGGGGTTTGAAACCCCCCCCCCCCCATTGATTAAAAAAAGGAAAATTGTACAATTTTTTAAAAGACTGCTTATAAATTGCTTAATACGAGTAAGCGTGGGATGCTTAAAACTCGTTATTGTGCATCTTAATTTTTACCCCCAAACCCCCTGGATGTTATATCCCCCTCCTAGGGGCGGATCCACGGGGGAGGAAATGGGGGAAATTTCCTCCCCCAAAATTTGTAACATTATGTACAGATTATTCAAACGGTCAACTTTCTTATAAATTTTGTAAAGACAACATAACTCAAATACTTAAATTAAAGCAACGACATTCATTATTTTGAAATACATTTGTAATAAAATGCCAAAAATGTTCATTTTAATTTCAATTGTGTATTGGGAATAATTAATTTTTATGAGTAAAAACGTCCCTCTCTCTTCGGTTCCCCCCCCCCAAATATCTCTCTGGATCCGCCCCTGCCCCCTCCATATGGTCGGCCTGGTCACGCCTATGTTACGAATAAGTTTTCTTCGGAATATCAGGCCAAGAAAATGGAAACCTGTACAAACAGGCAAGAAAAAGACAAGCGTTCGTGGCTATGCTATGCTTGAGGCTAAGTCAGATTTGGCCAATATCCTCAAATGTTCCAAACAAAAATAACCTACTTGTGAAACTTAAGTTCACTTCCATTTCTCTGGAGCTCTGTGAAGCCATATACCACGCAATATTTGACCATTTTGTCATGAATATATGTTTAACATAGGAAGCACACTTCACCAATACGTACGGTGTAGCCAACTTAACAACAAGTGAACGTCACGATTTATGCAATTCCAAACCACAGCTGTTGTGTATCCTGTTTATTTATTGAGATCACTGACTTTTATCATCTGCAATGTTGGTTACTGACCAATTCGGTAAACGTACATCATCTATATCTGTTGGATAATTTCGTTTTTTGTATGTTTTTCCGTGTTTGTGTGTTTTTGTAGATTTCAAACAGAACTAGCTCTTGATATGCTTGTTCCACCTAATACGCTATATGTTCATGTATTTGTTTCCTTTTGTAATGTCAATTCTGATACATCGTTATACATACTTGATCTGTAGCGGAGTAGTGTCATCCAAGAACAGGAAGAGTTTCTCCCTGAGAGTCTTTATTGATGTTTTTTCTTGAGTCACTGGCGTTCTGGATTTTTATATTGTGTGACGACATTGTGATTTCACATGACCTAGTGTGCTTGAATTTCAGTAGTTAATAGTATTTACCTTTCTAATACTACTTTAAAACCACGATGAAGTTTCGTGATATCAAATAGGAAGATATGTCAGCAGCAATGAGGCGATTTGGAGAATATTTTCTTTCGCCATACACGAACGTCATCCCACTATGGTCCATTTAGCTGTGTACCTGGAGAATGGATAACAAGTTTATTTTACGGCAGCAAACGCAGCGCAGAGAGCTGAACGATCACCAGTGACAACGCTGACAAGATTATATGCGACATGCGCAAGTAATCCATTTGCAAGAGCACTGATTTACTCGGAGATGCCGAGATAATTTACATGGAACGCATCATCAAAGAAATTCGAATGTCGGAAACAGGGAAAGTCAGTTCTTGGATACGTGAATGTATATTCAACCGATGCATTGGGGCGCATTTACACAGTTCATCCGAGCAATGACGAATGCGTTTATTGGGCAATCTTCGTGGACCTACTTCATTTGAATTTCTACGAACTGTCAACGGATAACATTCATTATGATCATACACTTGCTGATGCTGTTATTTCGTCTACTGCGCATGAAATTAGATCACTTTTGCCATCATAATTTCAACGTATTTTCCATCAAACCCACTTCATTTATGGAACAAATACAAAGATTTGTACCTTATAATGTCCGGCAAGTGTTGCACGAATTAGGAATGCCAGTACCGAATCGCCCCATGCAAGACGTATTCAATGGAGAATTTAAACGAGAACGGCAATACGACCGAGATGCTTTGAGTCAATCAGTAAAAACAAAGGTCTACTTTTGAGTCAGCAGCAGAAAACTGCGCATGATACATTGATGATAGCAGTCAACGACGCCAACGGAGGAATATTTTTCCTCGATGCACCTGGCGGGACTGGCAAAACGTTCCTAATTTCATTGATTTTAGCTTCGATTCGCGCACAAGGTCAAATAGTGCTGGCCGTAGCATAATCAGGAATCGCTGCCACATTGTTAGAAGGAGGCCAAACAGCCCATTCAGCGCTCAAACTTCCATTGAATTTGCTAACTATAGATGAACCCACGTGCAAAATTTCCAAAAAATCAGCAATGGCAAATGTACTACAGAATTGCAAAATAATCATTTGAGATGAGATACGATTGCGCACAAACGAGCATTGGAGGAACTCGATCAAACGTTAAAGGATTTGCGCAATAATCAGGACCTCTTTCATTGGAGGTACGATGATTCTACTGGCCGGCGATTTTTGGCAAACGCTGCCAGTCATTCCAAAATCAATAATGAAATAAACGCTTGCTTAACGTCATCAGATTTGTGGAGACACGTGAAAACTCTAAAGTTAACAACGAAAATGCGAGTCGCGTTACAAAATGACGAATCGGCAGAAGTGTTTTCCACACAATTATTAGACATTGGCAATAGAAAAATTCCGGTTGACGCTTCCACTGGCCTCGTTTCCTTTCTGCCTAATTTTTGTCAATTCACAACTTCGGAAGAAGACGTGATCACGAAAGTATTCCCGAATATTGGTGTAAATTACAAAAACCATGTTTGGTTGAGCGAACGGGCTATTTTGGCAGCGAATAGTAAGGACAAAGACGATTTGAACATAAAAATTCAAAGTCAAATCGCTGCCCAGTTGCATTCATTTAAGTAAATCAATTCAATTACCGATCCAGATGAAGTCGTCAATTATCCAGTTGAATTTCTGAATTCATTGGATTTGCCAGGTATGCCGCCGCACAACTTAGAGCTCAAGGTCGGCTCGGTGATAAACATGTTACGCAATCTGAACCAACCGAAACTATGAAATGGAACAAGACTCCCTGTTGATAAGCTGATGAACAACGTGATTGAAGCAACGATAATCATAGGAAAGTTCAAAGGCGAGGACGTTCTGATTCCAACCGATTTGCCGTTTCGAGTTATGCGTATCCAGTTTCCTGTTCGCCTTGCATTTGCAATGACGATTAATAAATCGCAAGACTAATCGTTGGAACTGTGTGAATTAAACCTTCAATTGCCATGTTTTTCCCATAGGAGATTGTACGTGACGTTCTCGAGATTAGGTAAACCATCGGCGCTATTCGTTTTCTCTCCGAACGGAGAAACACAAAATATCGTTCATCACCAAGCGTTGCGATGAACGCATTACTTAATTATTGTAAATGTTTGAAATATTCCAATATGGGTGGTCTACAAACCTGGTCTCAACATTAAATCCTAATTTAAATAATCTATCTTCTATATACATCTTTCTTGCATAAATTGTCAGGACAACGACATCTAGTCTTATTATAATTGAAAATGCAGCGTTTATGTTATTATTACTACTCAAAATGTTCGCCGTAACAACAATCAAACGAGCAGCGTACAGATAAAACTTTCAAAGAAAGTGTTCACAAATTTTTAATTGAAAAATGATTCTATTCTACAGAAGAGTTTCTAGAAACCTAATTCTCTTCGTTTTCTCATGGACTGTAATTGTATTTCATGAATAGGCGAAGTATGATACTATATTGCTTAAAGATTGCCTAAAGATTAGTATTGTAAGACCTATATTCAAGAAAGGTGATAAACTTGATATAAATAATTATAGGCCAGTAACCTTAACATCAGAGATTGGGAAGATATATGAAAGAGTACTACTAGTCAGATTGTTAGATTTTATCTATAAAGAGAATGTGCTTAATACATTTCAACATGGATTTAGGAAGGGTTTTTCAACCAATACTGCAGTTAGTGATTTCATTCATCAGGTTGCTAGCTTACTTGAACAGAATAAAAAAGTAGGTACAGTACATTATTTTTTGACCTCTCAAAAGCTTTTGACAGTGTCAAGCACGAACTACTACTTGGCTAACTAGAAGATTATGGGATAAGGGGATTAGCTCAAGAAATCTGTAAATCTTATCTTATGGAAAGAAAACAGATAACGGAAATTTACATTAAAGAGAATAACACATTGTCAAAAGTTAGGTCATTACATGGAATTGTTAGATATGGGGTACCCCAGGGGTCAGTACTGGGTCCATTGTTGTTTCTGATATATGCAAATGATATTAATCAGCCAGAGAATTCATATATAACATCATATGCGGATGACACTACAGTAAATTTCTGGGGGGAAAATAAGCTAACCCTAAGGGAAACAATGATCCTAGGTACCAATAAAATATTAGAATATTTTAGGTGTAATAATCTTATGTGTAATATGGATAAAACAAAATTAATGTTGTACAACTACTCAATTGAAGAAAATCATGAAGATAGACTTGTGATTGAAAATAAAAATTGTGAGAAAGTAGACACGCACAAGTTCTTAGGGATGTGGGTAGATAGCAGACTAACATGGGCACAGCATATAGATGAGACGTCTGCCAAAATTAGCAAGTCCGTGTACATTTTGATATTTTTAAAGAATTGATTAGCAAAGGAAGAATTGAAAACAATCTACTATGGGGTGATCTGCCCACATCTCCTTTATGGGACTGAGGTTTGGGGATGTGCTGCAAAGGTGCATATGAATAAGCTAATGGTATTACAGAAGAAATGTGTTAGAATTATTAGTGATTTAAATTTTAGGAATCTTGTAGAACTGCGTTCAAGGAACAAAACATGCTAACAGTGTACTCATTGTATGTTTATAGAGCAGTACTGTATATACAAAACAGAAATCTAACAAAAAATAGTGAAATTCATAATTAGGCTATAGCACAAGAAGTAACTTAGATTATCATAGATATACA
Organism: Ectobius pallidus; assembly: GCA_964059195.1. Lineage (NCBI taxonomy): Eukaryota > Metazoa > Arthropoda > Insecta > Blattodea > Ectobiidae > Ectobius > Ectobius pallidus. The sequence continues at coordinate 52,760,184 of CAXKWD010000005.1, read as the reverse complement.
TGCAAAAAGCAAATTATATTTAAGGACGTAAGTGTAATTGGAACTATACTATACAACAAGCTACCTGTAGAAATTAAGAATGCTGACAAGAAAGATTTCAAAACACTTCTGAAGAAATACTTAATAGAAAAATGTTTATATTCTTTAGACGAATTGTAATAACTGATTAGCACATATACATTATTATATTTTGATTAATCACACACTTTTATCCTTAGATCTAGGTTGTAGCAATTAGTTCTTAGTCTGTAAGCCTGTCAATGTCAGAAACTTGTATCAAGTCAATTGACAGCAAATAAATTATTATTATTATTATTATTATTATTATTATTATTATTATTATTTATTACATTTCTCCACATCACATATGGGTAGTAACAGGGCACGGGATGCACCAAGTGCCTCACAATAATATAAAACATTTACATATAATTGTAATACAAGAGTTCAATTAATGTCTTCATTCTTGCGACAGGAATGATCGCACAATGTTGCATGTAGATAGGATGACAGAATGCTGCATGCTTTTGTAGGTGTTCGGTGGAAGACCCAGTTCTTGCAGACTCTTGTGAAGTGTGTAGGGGACGAGACCATTGACCGACAGGATCACAGGGACTATTCGTACTAGCTTAGCCTTCCAGATCCTCTTGACCTCCTCTGCGAGCTCTTTATACTTGCAGATCTTTTCATGGTGCTTCCTGTCGATGTTGATGTCGTTAGGTACTGCAATGTCTACAAGAAACGTTGTCCCTGTTTTCTTGTTGGCCAGTATAATATCTGGTTTGTTATGGTTGATTGTTTTGTCTGTCACCACACCAGTGTCCCAGTAAAGCTTACATGACTCGTTCTCCAATAGGCGTACAGGATGGTACTTGTAGTAAGGGATACGTTCCTGAATTAATTGGTTTTTGTGGGCTAGTGCCTGGTGTATGATTCCTGCGACCTGATTGTGCCGTCTCGTGTATTCTACGGAGGCAAGTACTGAGCAGCCTGCAGTGATATGATCAATGGTCTCGAGATGAATGGAGCATCGTCTGCATTTGTCAGAGAGTACGCTTGTATCTTTGATGATATATTTTTTGTAATTATTTGTAGCTATTATCTGGTCTTGTATGGCAACTGCAAATCCCTCTGTTTCTCCAAACAGGCGTCCACTTTGTAACCACATGCATGATGCGTTCTTGTCTATACTCTGTTGGTTCAGATTACTGTAGTATTTTCCGTGGAGGGTCTTTTCTCCCCAGGATCTTTCTTTCTCCTGCAGGGACACTTGGTAATAATAATAATAATAATATTTATTCACCATTAGGAATTACAAGAATCCAAAGGCTTCGTCATACTTAAGAACTAAATAAAATATTGAACAAAACATAACTATACATACAGTACACATACAAAATGCAGACATTAGTCCATAAAAATAAATTTATAAAGTCAGTAAATTGGCGGAGATGAAATCTTGAGTACTATAGAAAACATGCTCCATAAGAAGATTTCTCACTTTAGTTTTGAAAAGTTTTTGACTGGTGTGCTTAAAAGAGTGGGGAAGTTTATTGTACAGAATTAGACCCGTGTGATTGATGAAGTTTAAACTTCTGGAGGTACGGTGGGATGTGAGGTGAAAATCATTAATTCCTCGCGTGTCATGGTGATGGTGATGGGAGTTCTTTGGAAATTTCTGTTTGTTTGCATGTATGAAACAAACAGTCTCTAGAATGAAGATGCAAGGGACAGGAAGAATATTTAATTTTTTGAAAAGAGGCTTGGTATGCGTGCGGTTAGATACATGCATCATAATTTTGATAATCCTCTTCTGGAGTTTGAATATCCGAGTTAGATTGGGAGAGGTTCCCCAGAAAGGGATGCCGTAGGAAATTACAGAGTTGATATTGCCAAAATAAAGAGTACGGAGCAGTTCAATATTACAGAATCTATTTAAAATTCTCAGAGCATAAGTGAATTTACAAACTTTTTCAGCGAGGTGGGAGATATGAGTATTCCAAGATGACTTGGAGTCAACCCAAATACCCAGGAATTTAGAGGAAACAACTTCTTTTAAGCGAACATTATTAAACATAATTTGTAAGTTTGCGAGGGAGAAAGGGCAAAAATTTATGTAATTAGTTTTGGAAATATTGAGGTGCAATCTATTGTAATTTAGCCAAACCTGGAGATTCTCCAAGGTTTTGTTAGCTTTAGCTTGAAGCTGATCGCTGCCTATATCGGAAATTAGTATGTTGGTGTCGTCAGCATAAAGAATGTTCTTGGTGAGCGGTAGATAAGCCGGGAGGTCGTTAATGTAAATGAGGAAAAGTAGTGAGCCCAGCAAGGATCCTTGAGGGACACCACACGTCACCTGCAGAAGGTCTGAATTTAAAATGTTGGTGATTTGTATGATGTTATTATTATTATTATTATTATTATTATTATTATTATTATTATTATTATTATTATTATTATTATTATTATTATTATTATTATTATTATTATTATTAACACTACAATATATTATGTTAAACTGCTTTGCTTTGTAAGTCTGTATTTTGTATTTTAGAATTTTTGTATTTATATTTGTATTGACGTGTCCATTATCTTATGTAAGACAGAAGGATGAAAATAAACTAAACTAAACTAAAATCTCTACCGGATTTGTACTGGCTAGAGCAGTAGAGACATCTGCTAGTTCTACTAGTTCGTCAAGAGTTCGGGACATTCCTAATGCTGTTACCTACTGGCCGATGGATAATTTTGGAACGAACCTGAACATGCAGCAATTGAAACAAGAAATGTTGAAAATCAATTAGAAGGCTGTGAGTTGGAGAAACGGAGCTGTGACGCGTTGGCAAACTCCTTTTGCATTGAATTTTGGCGTGAAAATGATTTAACAGGTTCAAGATCTTAAGTAAGTAGAGTATTTGTGTGTATTATATGCCGTGTGTTATTAAATTTGAAAAATAATTGAGCCCTATAGCAAATGACTTCCGTTTTAGAACAGGAACAGGAAGTGTGACTCCAAAATGGCGATAACGAAAACATCCTGTTCACAGGAAATGTTAAAAAATATATATATGTACGATATTCCTTTTTTTATAAGACACATGTTCTGATATAAACAGAAACATGCTGTTCAGTCGTTTTAAACTCGTGCCTTACGAAATAGGGATTTTTCTCCCCCTCATAATCTTAACGTGCCCAGAATCGAAGGACATTGTAGCATTATACCAGCTCTTAAGTTCTCGAAACGACTAGGAAGAAATTGTGAAGTATAAATACATGCGTTCTTGCTTATTACTTATCATGTAAGAACATTTTAAATTTTACTATTGTAAAGGTGCTATTCCAGCAAGTGCCTCGTTCTTGTATAAATATTCACGGCCGACAATTCTGATTTTTCAAAGCCTTTTTCAGAATTACAAAAATATTGCTTCTATATTTGCATAGGCCTATTACAATTATCGATGCATTGATCCATTCACTTTCTGTTTTGTGAAGAAAATATATTCTTGATCAGCTCGAGGTATTTAGATAAACTAGTAACTTAATCCCCCCACCCTTCTGGAGAACATTATTTGTTATGTTATAGAAGAGCAGACTCTAAATAATCCCCCGGAATGATTTAAAAGTATTTGCAGTATTCAAAGAAGAGGTGGCCGAAATCAGGCTTAGACGTAGATTTTTTGACTGGTATTAAGTACAATATGGCGGCTTATTTTAGGCCAGGATTTTTATAAATCCATGTTAGGTTTCAAAGACTTAAAAAGTTTTGGGAAAAAATAGTTTTAGGTCGTGCACTAGGCTCCTCCCACCACCTCTCTAATGGGACCCGCCTGGGAATGAGGGGTTTAGGGTGGGGAGTAATTTAAAACTGAAGCAACTAGATTTACTTTTTTTTTATATATTCTTCTTATCATATGACAGTAGTGTCAGACTATTGTCCCTGAGTACAACATTTGTTTCAAGAGAGATAACGATATAAAGAAAAACATTATTATAATCTTCCTGAAATATCAGGAGAGGTATGCTCTCTATTTGCTCTCTCTCGACTGGAGGCCGGGCTAGCGGCAAAAGTGCATGCGGCCGCCGAGTTGTCACCCTGCGCCCCGAGGTGTAGGAACTGCACGGCACTTCTCTCGCTTCTTTCACTTTGTTCGTGCATGACCATGAAAATAGGGACTTACCTTATTACAGGAGATGCTGAAAATGTCCTCCTTCATCCACACATTTTTGGCATCGAGATAGGAAACTCTCATTCACACGCAATAGGTGCGGTTCTGATATTAATTTTATTTCTGTTTGGATATAATTTTTTAGTTCGTCTAACGTGTGGGGATTTCTTTCATACACTTTATTTTTTAAGTATCCCCACAAATGAAAATCTCCACCTGGAGGATTTACATCTGGAAATTGTGTTCTGAATCGTCTAACGACTTCTCTGCAAGACTCTGTTTTCACATAATTATCGTACATAAATACCCTATGTTGTACTGTGAACACAGATCGAGGCATAATGATAAATGCGAACTAAGACAAAGACCACTATATAACTTTATAACACGAGAGCTCAGGTCGTGTTTGACCTTCACCTTCACAAGCATGCACTCCAACTGCTGGCCAAGCAGAATGTTGCAATATCTGACTCACTGCAGCAGTCACGTTTCACCGCTCGCCCGGCCTGGCCCCAGTCCAAGAGAGACTCACTGTACTACCAATGTCATCTATAGTGGGCAAGGTGAAACTGGGAAAAAATTTTAAAAAGTTAATAACTCGTTTATCCTCTGTTTCTCAGTGGCGTAGCGTTAGGGTAGACTTGGACCTAAATAAAGTGCTAAGGAAAGTAGAATCATAAAGAAATAAATAAAAGCATTGTCTAACAACTTATTAATAATTATAAATCCATTAGTTTTATCATTAAAATATTTTTTGCCGCTGCATACCCCACTTCTACTGTTATTATACGTCAATTATGTTTCCGCGTGCATAGGCAGCTTCGAAATTTCATGATGCGGCAGCGGAGGCGAGTTGAGACTGGATAGTGGTTAACCAAGTTTCAGTCTCATTCAAGTGCGAGTTATATGACTTTTCCCACTAAATGTTAACCTACATTGTTGAGAGAAGGCAGGCAAATTCCTTGCGCAGGAGTGACATATGGCACCACCGCAGAGACTAGAAAGATTTTACGGTGTTGTAGTCTCATCCCTCAGGTACTTGCTCGCTTGAAACTGGGGTAACATAAACATTACATTCTCATTGCTGACCTTACTTGTGTGTTTGATTAACTTATTTCTCAGTGTTGCATGGACAATTCCACCGATATACAGTTGATCACCTATCAAAATGTTAAAAAAACTCTGTTTTGGTTGTGTCTTATGAAGAAACGTGTGAAACTAAAGTAAATTACCAACTCCTGAGCTTGACGTTGTCTTGCATGAAAATAATCATTTCAAATGAGGTGAGGAAACTGATGGAGTGATAAAGGAATCTAAAATGTAAATAATAATAAATAATACCGGTATAGGCCTATATGAAATAGAATACATGTGCTATCATTCCCGGTATTTAAAACTCTAATAATACTGGAGAATTCATGTGTTGTTTCAACAATCATTACCGGTATAAATTTAATTTTTAAAACATAGTTTACCCAGAACACAATGTCAAGCTACGCCACTGCTGTTTCTATACCTTTTCCATCTTCTTCCTCCCTTTCTCTCAGCTTCTCCTTGCCCTACCTACCTATTTTGGACCTATTCCTAACCGTAAATTTTGGATCGACCGGGATTCAAACGCTTTACCACTATCACCGAAACTTGTAACCTTAACCACTACACCATGAGTGATTGCTGAGCAGTGAAGGGAAAATTCAACTATTTAAGTTTAGAGAGGTTTAATACATGAGAAACAGCCACTTTCATGCAAGGGTCGTTTTTTATAATTCTGAAATATTATGTTGGTTCTGAAAAGAGCTATTTTGATGTATTTTTAATATAGTGCATGGGTAATTTTCGTAATATTTTGTGTATTTTTGATAAGGTGCAAGGGTCATTTTCGTAATTTTTTTAAATTTTGTGTATTTTTAATTTGGTTCAATGGTTATAATCGTAACATTGTGATTTTGTATATTTTTATACTTATATGAGGAAGGCTGCAATAGTGAGGTACAGTATAGGCACTGAGCAAGTACATAGCCATGATAGATGTAGGGGATGCATGCAGTGGGGCATGCATTGGCTTGGAAGCGGGGGCGAGCAGGGGAAGCGAGCGGGTGGGCTGAACTTTGCCGGTGATCGACCTAAATCTGTATTTTGCCAAAGTTTTGGCAAAAGATAGATTTAGGTCTAGGTCATGTACCAGCAAAGCTAGCTATGATGCTAGTGGTCCCACATTTGTATGCCAGTCGATCCAAAATTTACGGTTAGGAATAGGTCCCAAATAGGTAGGTAGGGTGAGGAGAAGGTGAGAGAAATGGAGGAAGAGGGTAGAAAAGGTAGAGAAGAAGGGAACAAAGGAGAAATGAATAATTAAATTTTTTTCCCAGTTTCACCATTTTAACAATAGACAGTGTTGCTAGTAGCAAGATGTGTAGTAGGTGACACATGAAACCCTAAACCTCTCCTTCCCAGGCGGGTTCTGTTAAGGCGACACATGAAACCCTAAACCCCTCCTTCCCAGGCGAGTCCTGTTAGTGAGTTGGTGAAAGGAGCCTAGTGGACGACTATAACTATTTTTTTTCCCCCAAAGTTTTGATTATAAGGTTTTAGTTTTTCCTTGTGCTTATTTTGTAGGATTATTTACCAACATGTTAGCTTCTCCTGCTGTACATAGGCCTATATATAGGCTATATATATATATATTACCGATATTACTATATTTTCATGAATTAAAATTAATCCCATTCCGGTATGGGGAAAACAATCTGTGGCACCCCTACTCCTACTCATTGATCCCATTCTAGTTTGATCCTAGTCAAAACATAGGGGAGGAGAACTCACAGAGAGTTCGCAGAAAATTTGCATCATGTGACAAAACGTGATTGGTGAATGTCATTAGCATGCACCATTAGCAGGGTGTGGCTAACAAATGTTCTTAAGTTCATGCAACAATAATATCAAAATTTACATGTGAAATAACAAACTCTCACTGGCATCGTCATCATTATAGTATATCAATTAGCAAACAAACCAAAGGATTCATTGTTCACGACGACCCTGCGGGTCAGTTGTACTGAGAATAAACAAAAAATATGGTGAACACATGCGTTCTCACGTGCGGGCTATGACAGCCACGCCTCTTTGTTTTGAACAGGATCGTTCTTAAATGGGATAGAGAATAACAGGACCTGCCTAGCAGTGCTATTTGAACTACTAGGAACGCCGGGATGCAATGCCATCTAATAGGCAGAAGGTGAAATGGGGAAAGAATTAAATAATTTATTTCTCTTTTCTCTTCTTGTCTTCCTTTTCCTCCTCCTTCCTCCCTTTTTCTCAACTTCTCTTCACTCTACCTATTTGGGACCTATACCTAACAGTAAATTTTATGCATCGACCGGTAACCAGCAGCCTTAACCACTATACCATGAGTGATTGCTGAGCGATGAAGGAAAAATTAATATGTTTAAGTTTAGAGAGGCTTGGTACATGAGAAATAGTAGTTTTGGTGCAAGGGTCTTTTTTTTAAATTTAAATGTGGTATATTATGTTGGCACTGAAAAGAGCCATTTTGATGCAAGGGTTGTTATCTGCTGCATTAATTAAGTCTTCTTCTTTTTCCCCAATATAGCTCATAGTACAACAGTGAGCTCCATTATTACAGCTTGCAAGGGGAAAGTTTCAAGGCTAAAGACCAGGGTAGGGGAAGGTAGGGGAAGTGAGTTGTCGCCATGGCAATGCACAGCAGAGAGTGTAGTGAGAGCCAAGGTGCCACAGATTCTTCTGTTTCGCCCCTATATGTTCCCTTAGAGTTGTGTTATTTCAAAAGAACTGGCTCTTTCGAACGAATCATTCAAGTGGTAAAGCATCAATTCACAGCAAATATAATTGATGGACATCAATGGTCAAATTTGGTAGTACAATTTTCCACTCACAAACGAATTAAAATATAAATGCTGTCAGTACGACTCATGCTCCCAAAGGACCAATAAGTGGAGCGGATTTAGTTACATGTCAACAACTACATCATGTAATAGAGTCCACTTGGTGGGGCTTGCTCATGCAGCACCTTCTCTTCTCTCCATTGTCTGTTAAGATGTGTCATTTCATCTCAACTCAACACAACCTCACAACTGTCCATTCCTCCATTTGTGGCACACATCATATAGGCTACACATCTTTTGTCATCTTTTGTAGTTTTGTCCTCATCTCTCTCTTTCTCTTTTTCTCTTTCTCTTTCTCCCTTTCTCTCTCTTTCTTTCTTTCTTTCTTTCTTTCTTCAGACTTTGAGTGGAGAGAATATTGCTACGCCATCTGTTGATGAATATAAGAACCTTTAAGAGTTATGGAGAGTCAGTTTGTTCACGAGCGGTTGTCTGAGAAATTTCCTTCCAACCTCTTTGCGAGTCAACTCTTTTAAATGACTCTTTCAAGAGCGGGAGTGTAAGAGGTAGCTCTCAAGAAAGAGCAGATTTGTCTCAATCCGATCCGATCCCTCTTCTTAGATGTAGGCCTATAGATCTTGAGACTCAGATTGATTTGAATGCCTGTTTTCATGACAGTTTCAATATGTTAAGCTTAGTCAGATCCATTTGAATTCTGTATGAAAACTTAGTATATTTGTGAGTTCTGCCATAGCTTAAGGTTTCTATCCCTTACAGATATATAAGCATTCATGAGCCACAGATTATTGTCTCTGTTGGACACTACATGAGAATATTATAGGAGAAAAATTCCTCCGTCCCAGTGCCGGAGGAATTTTTCTCCTATAATATTCTCATGTAGTGTCCAACAGAGACAATAATCTGTGGCTCATGAATGCTTATATATCTGTCTTGAATGTTAACTGTACAATAACAGTGGGAGCCCGGTCACAAAAATCACTACTTAGTGTGCCTCACAGTACTGCATATGACATATCTTGTCTGTCTGTGAGGTAGACCATTAGGGCATTCAGTCATAGGAGAGAAGTTCCATCTGGCGCTGTGAATTGAGCTCCGGCTTAGCTCAGTTGGTAGAGCATTGGCGCGAATAGCCAAAGGTCCTGGGTTCAAGTCCCAGTGCCGGAGGAATTTTTCTCCTATAATATTCTCTTTCTATCCCTTGTTTGATTCGTCTTTTTTCCAAGCTTCGTCTTCATAATATTGTAAGCGACGTTTCTGCAAAGTTTTTAGTCAGCATCTTCGAACTTGCACAGTTCTGCTGTATGTGTATGGTTTATGAGGTCCCACAAATAGTGACTATACCATAATGAGTACCCATGGTTTTTCTGGCACAGAGTTTCAGATCATTGCATATTAAATCAACAAATGAGCTTTAACTCATCATTTTTTATTTTGATGTACCCATCTTCTGAATCCCAAAACAAATCATCTTATACCTCTAAGAAATTTTACTCCTGAGGTATAGGGGTCATTCCACACCAAATCAACCAATGGTCCAAACATCACGTCATCAGATTGTTACGATTTTTTAATATGAGGTAGTATTAGCTGAGTAGGTACAAAATTTAGATTTTTACCTTTTTTGGACTTATAGTTTTTGAGATAAAAATTTTTGAAAAATTACATAATGACAGTTTTTAGGAACGTTTTGATATATTAAAAAGCATGTAACTCAAAAACGGTTGGTCCTAGAAAGCTCAATTTTGTACCATTCTTTTTAGAATTACAAGGGCTTTAATTTGACATGTAACTTGACTGTATCGCATCACTGTATATTTCTTCCAAAAACTCAAAAAGTTTTTTTTATCAAAAACTTAAAATCGGGATTTTTAATTTTTATGAAAAAAATATTTTATTCTAAACCTCTTTAGTAAGTTGTGTACAAATTTTCATGATGGCATTTTTCTGGTTTCATACTAAAATTAATTTTTATATGAATTGAGGCATATAGAAATTCTGGTAAATTCATTCATTGTTATTCTATTAAAAATTAATCATACTGTTGTAATTAAACTTACTCTAATACTAATTTACTTTTTTACATTAGGGCCTGTACCCTAAAAGTTTGTTTGAGAAAAGTTAGGTCTATATAATAGGATGATGATGGTCCATATGGTAAAATAACAACTGGAACTGCCTTACTGAATCAGTGACATGTTTCTTTCCTCCTGTTGAAAATTGATATCTTATTTATTTTATTAAGAGACAGTTAACTTACTTTAAATCATGGAACAATTTTCATTACACTCTAAATCAGTAGAGGTGGTTTTTCTTCTTTGCCAAAACTTGTGTCGCTCTGGCCATTTCCTCCGCTGGAACTTGGTAGGTTCTACCTGCTGCTGTGGTTGGATTTAGTTTGCACAAAACATAGTTCATTGGCACTGCTAGGGCATCTTTTCTCCTAGGATATGTGAATGACGGTGATGGTCCTTTTGGATGAAGAAAGGAAACATGAATTTTCTTTTCAACATCATCTTTTGAGTCAACATGCACCAACCACCACTCTTTATCATAAGCACAAGCAACAAAACCCACAACATCTTCAAATGGAATGTCTTCATCACCAGGGCTGATCTGTACTCTATGTGTTTCTGAATCATCAGAAAATGAGTTTTTACCCTGTTTAGGTCTAGAGGAATGAAGGCATGAAATTTCTGGGTCCCCGAGATTGCCACAGCTTCTTTAACCCTTGATTTCAGAACTTTTTCTTCATCAGAATACCGGTACTCTTCATTGGTTGTGTAGAAAAATGTGATTGTTGGTAAATGTTGCACACCCCACTGAAAAAGCTGAAAAGGTGTTAAAATTTGATTTTCTAATGGATTTTGGAGGCTGGCTTTGGCCAAGATCAGTAAACTATACAGGTTGCGTATTCCGGGATAGACCAATCGCAGCACTTGAGTGTGTGACGTCACAAGATTCCAGATCTCGCAATTTTCAGATTTTACTCAGTCTAGAAAATCTTACACCGCGTGATTAAACTCGTAACCTTTAATTAACCCGTGGTCGGATTCCTGTGAAATTTATACAGAAATAATCTGCACACATCAGCCCTACTGATGGTTAAAACAGAGCCTTAAAAAAGCGGATACAAATGTTTTTATTTCATTTTATAAACATCACCCGTTACACAAAATTCATGGAGGGAGAAGCAAATTTCACTATGCGACAATTTTTTGTATTTTTGTGTCCCAAAAAAACTTCAAGCGAGAAAGTTTTAGTGAAATAATTGAATTTTAATACAAATGAAGTTCCAGCCCCATATCTCGAATGGTTTACGAGTAATTAAGTGGTAATTATTCCATGCGCTTCAGTGTCGGAGTGATTTGTGACGACCGTGAAATGTTCAGGAAGAAGCATATTTGACTATGCGACAATTTTTTTATTTCTGTGACCAGAAAATGATTCAAGCATGTGAGCTTATTTTATTTCTGTGACCAGAAAATGATTCAAGCATGTGAGCTTTAGGGAAATATTTGAATTTTATTATACATCAAGTACCACGTTTATATGTTGAATGGTTTACGAGTAATAGAGTGGTAATTACTCAAGGCGATAAAGCTATCGGAACGGTAAGGAGGTCTTTTTTATTCTATAAAATAGGCCTACTAGCAATTACGTAAACATCCTTAAATATTTTAATCGTGGACTCAATAATAAAGGATATTAACTGGCTACTTGTACCCATACTGAAAGATTGACCCGCTGGGGAAAAAGAATGAATTAAACTTTTTCCTAATCTTGTAAATCTGCACTACTGTTATTTAGATATTTGTTGAATTATTTATTTTATTTTTTGATCCTTTGTGCTAGTAACTTTTATTTCTAATTACCTTATCAAAAGCCTTATTAGTTTAATACCTTGTTACGCCCTTTTCATATTTTAATATAATTTATCAACATGAAAACGTATTACAGTTAAAATTGAATTGCCGAGGCTTTAAGAGCATGCTATCGGGTTATAGTTAGGGCAAGACGATGATACTTTTTAATGAAAAATTCATGGAAAAATCCTTTGAAATATTGTGTGATTTATGTAGAATGCATTGCGAAGCAATTTTTAAGATCCTGCGCCTCTTTTCGTTGTGCTGCTCATGAAAGTTTCCCTGCCCTGCAATTCACAAACCATCCCTTAGTTTATTAGGTCTATATTATCTCTGTCGTCACATAATTTGTATACAGATGTACACTTTTGGCCGTGTTTCACCAATCATTACCTACATAACTTACCCCATATAACCCGGAGAAAATTATTATTAATATAAATGTATTGCTTTGATTACAATATTAACACAAATTAATACTCTACAATAGTCTACGCAATGTAATAATAACATTAGTACTGTACATGTTAATATTGATACATAAAAATTCCCGTAGTTGTTTTCTACCCTTATTATAAGGTACAATTTCTATACAAATATAGGATACATTCTTTAACAAATTTTCATCAAATTATACTAACATAACCTCTAGAATGAGGAATATTTTCTAGGCAACAAAATATTAGAACAAATCACCCTTTAGCTGTTATATAGGCCTACCTGTATTATATAATTTCTATTCAAATCTAGATCCTTTGGGAGATTTTTACAAGATTTTAAAGACAAATGCTGTAGAATCAGAAGAACATTTTAAGTAACTTGAATAACAGAACAGTTCACATCTTAGCTGTTTTCTACAATCTACAAAATTACTGTTACACACTGCCACAGCACATATCTGGCCCGGCAAAATGGTTCAGTTAATTGCACTTTCTAAAGCACCTTCCATTTGTATTATTAAAAACAGTATGTACTGGTAATATCTATCCTAAAAGACTGCGGTCAAGCGGCCGAGATCAGTAGGTAGAAGCTTTGTCAGCGGCTCCATGCTCTCTACTGTCGTGCTTGAAGCGCCAAATCATTCTGACACCTTGAAGCGCCCGGAATAATTACCACTCAATTACTCGTAAACCATTCGAGATATGGGGCTGGAACTTCATTTGTATTAAAATTCAATTATTTCACTAAAACTTTCTCGCTTGAAGTTTTTTCGGGACACAAAAATACAAAAAATTGTCGCATAGTGAAATTTGCTTCTCCCTCCATGCATTTTGTGTAACGGGTGATGTTTATAAAATGAAATAAAAACATTTGTGTCCGCTTTTTTAAGGCTCTGTTTTAACCATCAGTAGGGCTGATGTGTGTAGATTATTTCTGTATAAATTTCACAGGAATCCGACCACGGGTTAATTAAAGGTTACGAGTTTAATCACGCGGTGTAAGATTTTCTAGACTGAGTAAAAACTGAAAATTGCGAGATCTGGAATCTTGTGACGTCACACACTCGCCTGCTCGCCGCAACCCCCTGTCCTATAAACTCGCCGGAATACGCTACCTCTGTAGTTTACAAGCCTTGGGCTTTGGCGGCAAGCCTTTTGACTGTACCCCCTACTCCATCACAAACTCCCTTTCCATGTGATGTAGCATAAAAATCCCACTCAGCTTCAAGTCCATCAAAGTCCTCTTTGTGATAGCAGAGGTTCAGAAAATTCTTACTATTTTTGTATTGCGCAGCTGAACCGTCTGAAAAATAGTACAGCTTTTTCAAGTTTGGTAGATAATTTCTTAGATAGAGCATTATTTTTTTCTGGAAAGCATGAACAAGAACAGTATTGTGTGCTAGGCAATCTGATATAAATACAAAGCTCCAGTTAACTAGCTCTTGTTTTCCTGTTTCTTGATTTCTTTCCTTAAAATATATTACAAAAGAGTGCACAGTAGCCAAAGAATTGTTCCAATGAAACCCTTGAGTCTCATCTTGTAGAACAAATGAATAATTTTCGGCAAAATCACAAGTTACTACAGCTTCATTTTCTTCCAATGAGGATTTTGTTTCAGAGAAGAAAAATGATTGTTGTTTTGGAATAAAATCATGTTTTTTAAGATTACTCAATTGACTGCAAAATTCTTGGACGAACTCATCAACTGGTTTTTTTAAATGTTTCGAAATTACACCTGTCTACAGTAATCCACTGTTTATAAGTAATGTTGTCAATCATTTCCTCCTTGAAACATTCGGTTAAAGCTTCCTTAAAGTCCTCAATTGTGGGACAATAGTCACATTCATTTAGGAAGCATGCCTGTAATAGTGGATTGCACATAACATTAGCCATACATTCCTTGTAACTCGTTAGAGGACTGTCAGATCCAGGCAGTGTTAGTTTATTTAATCTTCCTCCTGAAAACATGAGCTTCATATTCTGGTGTGCAGTGCACACACACACACAGATTGAGTGCCAGTGGCACCAGCAATAATGCAGTTCTTGGGCCTCAGTTCTGCAAACTTCGAAAAGCCAATTTTTAAATCAGGGAAATTTGATTTGAAAAGTTTGTAAATTTCACGCAAATTTCCAAAAATCAATCTTTTTTTAAATGGATTGGCTTTCCTTCGATATCCTTACCCATGGAATCTTTTTTCCCCAGACATTTGCCTACTCACTTCATCATTATTATAAAATTCCTTTACCAAAACAGCTGTTTCGGGAGGTAGAGTTTTTCCAGGTTTTGGGTCAGGAGTCGATAGTATCCCCTTTTCTTCAAGAAGTTCTTTTGCTTTCCATGCCATATAGTTACTAATACCAAATTCACATTCCATTCTTGCACAAGACCAACGTTTAGGTAAAAAAATCTACAGGCCCATTTATAAAGTTATTTTGCCAGTTTTATTCTTAATTGAACAGTTATAAATAACGTTTCATATCATAAAATAATTAAATACGGTAGGCTAAAAGGCATTTATAAAAATGACACAATGACTGTAGTGAGAAAGAACTGCTGACTGAGGGGTTGCAAGTTTCAACAGGAGGAAAGAAACATGTCACTGATTCAGTAACTCTTGTTAGTTCCAGTTGTTATTTTACAATATGGACCATCATCATCCTATTATATAGACCTAACTTTTATCAAATAAACTTTTAGGGTATAGGCCCTAATGTAAAAAACGTAAATTAGTATTAGAGTAAGCTTAATTACAACAGTATGATTAATTTTTAATAGAATAACAATGAATGAATTTACCAGAATTTCTATATGCCTCAATTCATATAAAAATTAATTTTAGTATGAAACCAGAAAAATGCCATCATGAAAATTTGTACACAACTTACTAAAGAGGTTTAGAATAAAATTTATTTTTTTCATAAAAATTAAAAATCCCGATTTTAAGTTTTTGATAAAATTTTTTTTTGAGTTTTTGGAAGAAATATACAGTGATGTGATACAGTCAAGTTACATGTCAAATTAAAGCCCTTGTAATTCTAAAAAGAATGGTACAAATTTGAGCTTTCTAGGACCAACCGTTTTTGAGTTACATGCTTTTTAATATATCAAAACGTTCCTAAAAACTGTCATTATGAAATTTTTCAAAAACGTATAACTCCAAAACGAAAGGTCGAAAAAATTTAAAACTTTGTACTTTTGGTCATAGTGATGAACAGAACACAATCACTGAATATGAGCCATTTTGAAAACCTCAAGGTTAAAAATTATATTTTTATTGGTTGATTTGGTATGGAATGACCCATAGGCATTTGTTTAGTACATGAACAAGCAAAAAATGTAATTTCAGACTTATTTTTTGAAAGCTGTAGAATTTCTATTTGAATCAGTAGGATGATCAAATAGGACTCATTGGAAAGCTAGGACTCATTTGTGCAAATTAAATTAGATTTTAAGTTAAGTTTAAACACAGGTTTTTGGGGCTCTAAACTTCATTGATGAACTTGTTTTGCATAATTTTAGGCATTAAAAAAAAAAACAATGAAGGACTTTGAGTAACAGGTCAATGTTTTTTCCTGTTACATTTATGAGGAGGAGTATGTGTAGGAAAAAACTGA
The DNA here is from genome assembly GCA_964059195.1 of Ectobius pallidus. Taxonomy (NCBI): domain Eukaryota; kingdom Metazoa; phylum Arthropoda; class Insecta; order Blattodea; family Ectobiidae; genus Ectobius; species Ectobius pallidus. The sequence goes on along the minus strand of CAXKWD010000005.1, from coordinate 52,744,216 downwards.
GCTGTTACTGGTAGTCTTTCACCCTGAAAAATTTGCTTAAACTTCAAACAAATTTTAAAATGTGCTTTTTTTCAGTCCCAAAAGGTAATGTGTTACAGGTGATAAAAATTTTAAAATGCCATAATAAAAAGCCCTTATAATGTACTTTAAAATAAAAACAAAATCATCAAGTGACTTGAATGGATAGACGAGCTACAAGCCTTTGAAATATCAAGAAAACAACATTGTTTCACTAAATCGCTATCACTTCATTGATCTAGAATAACACTTGATCCATATTGAAAATAGGCTAAGGAGGCAGGATAATTGCCAAAAGAAATGCTGTATTATGTTAAATCTAACTGGAATATGTTTACAAAAATATAATTTGATCAAAAAATAAAAAAGCTTAAAGTTTGATGAGGCTTTCTCCAGTCTAAATTTATTGAGCTGCCATCTTTTCATTCAGAAAAGTTGACAGGTGTTCATTCATCTGTGGTGTGATGTTGTGACCTCTCCCAGTAGGAGCGTGTGAGAATCCTTACATTACAATGTTTTTCTTGGAGACCCATGTGTTGTAGTCGCTAGTTGACTTCTTAAAAGATGCACTAGGACCTTGAGGATGGAAATGGTGGATCCGAAATTCCTCTTCATTATCATAAACTTTAACTTCAACAATCTCACCCAACCACCGATCTTTATCATACACACAGCAGATATAATCCCTTAACTTTGGCCATAGTTCAGTCTGGTGTTGAACTTGAATCTCCTTATTGACTGTAACAATCTTGAATTCCTCTGAAAGGGATGTTACACGGACTTGAACACTGAGACTGACAGGAATAAAACTGTGTAACATGTTCTAGTGTGTGGTACAGGAATGGCATGTCGGTATCTTGTCTGCAGTTGTTGACCATACTCTTCAACATATTTTCCATGAATTGAGTAGCTATCATCCAATCTCCCTTACTAGCATCTTGGCTAAATTAATGGAAAGAATGGTATGTAACAGTTTAACATGGTACCTCGAAACCCAAAAATTACTAGCTCAGGAGCAAGCTGGCTTTAGGAAATACCAATCACCTCCCAACAGGTGATCTGGATAACTCAAGAAATTAAGGACTATTTAGAAAAGAAACATACAGTACTTGCAGTCTATGTGAATTTTAAAGGCGCCTATGACAATGTTCTTAGGTTAAAACTACTAAAAAAGATGGCAGACTTAGGCTTACATAACAATATGCTGAAATGGTACTACAACTTCCTAATGCAAAGATTCTGTGCAACAAAATTCAATAATAATCTATTAAAATATCAGCAAACCCATCGAGGGCTGCCACAAGGATCAATTTTCAGCCCTACTCTTTTCTTGTAAATGATTTACCGTCAACATTAACTGAAGTAAGTAACATCAACTGTGCCATGTTTGCTGATGACCTTGTAATTTGGATATCAGCACCACACAAAAGTCATAGAAATCTGTCATAACAAATGAACCAGGCCTTGACTAAATTAACAGAATGGTGCACAAGAAACGAAATGATAATTAATATGTCCAAAACGAAGTACCAATAATTTATTCTGTGTCATACAAAACTGGAAGTGAGCCTAAAAGCCAATGATGAACCGATTGAAGAGACCGAAACATACACCTATTTGGGTGTAACCCTTGATTCCAAACTAAATTGGCAGGAACACATTAAGCACACTGTAGAGAAGGCTGAACAGATACTGTGTTAAAGAGGTTAGCAGGAAGTAGATGGGATTCATCAGTAAGTACCCTAAACACCACATACAAAACATATATCAAGCCAGTTCTCCTATATGGAAGTGAAGCCCTTATAACTGCAAAACAGACAAGACTGACAGACTTAGAAAGAGTACAGAATCAAGCCCTAAGATTGATAACAGGTGGAGTAAGATCTAATCCTATTACAGCTATGCATATAACAACAAACAATATCCCTATTCAACTTCAAATTGAGAAACAGTGTCTCACCCTTTATGAGAAACTATGAAGACTACCTAATAACAACTATTGAAGAACTTATAAAAATGTGGAACGAAAACTCAAAACTCAGTCCGGATTCATCCAAGAAGCCAGGAGGCTACAGAAAAGTATGATATCCCAACATCAGACAAAGTTAAGCAACTTCCAGAACCAACACATCCACTCTCACTGATGGAAATTAGATGTGAAGAAGAACTAGTAGAACATATTATTGCTAGGGGCCGTATTTTTTGGTAACAACGATAAGCGCGAAATTTTATAAAACAACCTCCCTTAGCTATATATTTAGCTTTTATATTCTTAAAATACCAATATGAACCAAATTGAATCCACGAAATATCCCGAAATTTACTCGATTCCGCGAAATATGCCCCTTCTGTCCGTAAAGTGAGAAATGAGCACGAAAATGTGCCTTAAAATCACAATATTGTGTTTTGGTGTACTGTACTTTATATTTCTTAGCAGCATGCTTTTCTTTTCGGCTGTTTCTGTGGCTGTCGAAGATTTACCGATATATTGATATTTGTGATCGATTAGAAAGATTGCAGAATTTACGCAAAGATTATCTGTGACCTGGTTTGTACTGTTGAGTACACTCCTTTCCTGCTATGTCTTTGCCAAGTTAGCGATGCCTATGATCGATTACAGCAGAAGAGTGTAGAATGTTTGTTACTTGTATTCAATAGATATCGTCTTTTATCCTCAGAGGTATGGGTGGCACTTCTGTTTGCAAATGGCTATCTGATGGTGTTTAGTAGAAATTACGATAATATTTCTCATCATTATATTTGAACATTAACTCTAATCATGCCTAAATCGAAAGTTACTTCAGTTCATACAAGGGCAGAAGAATATGGAAATGGGGGGGGGGGTGTTAGTTCATGTAAATAAAAAACCAAAGTTTTTCATTGCGCAATGTCATCAATGTAGTGTAAGTTATTTATTTCACGAAATACCCACCGAAATAGAAGGAAGTTAACGCCAAAATCAGCCATTTTATTTCACCAATAAATCAGGGCCCTAATTATTGCCAATCACAACATCTACCACCAAATACTGAAACAACTGGTAATCGAAATTATACATACACAATATCCTAACTCTGAGTGGCTGCATATATACACAAACGGATCTCTCTTAGACAAAAGTGCAAATGCTGGGGCAGGAATATACAGTGATATCTTCAAATGCTATATATTGCTGGGTCCATTAGCTACACATTATGACGGAGAATTACAGGCAATAAACACAGCTCTTCAACAACTCTTGAGTCACATAAACAAATTCATAAAAGTTGTAATACAGATTCAAAGGCAGGACTACAAGCAATAAGATCGCCACACCCTGAAAACTCCAAAATAAGAGAAATACACACCCTTGCAAAATAATTCAAGGACTACATAAGGAAATTGTAATTCAGTGGATACCAGCACATTGCCAAATTGCAGGGAATGAAGCAGGAACAAAAAAGGAACAACCATTAAGCAACAGACTAATCATAAATTATCCTTCCAAAATCCTAAAATCTGAATCAGATACAAAATTTACCAAGCCTGCAAGACAAAACATTCTGAAGACATTATGAACAAATCCTGGAGCATACTACTGAGGGATAAATCTACCATCCCTGATCTGCCTCGGAAGAAATCTGTGGCACTTTTTCAACTCACTACAGGATATGATTGCCTGGCCTCACACCTATATAAGATCGGTATCTTACCCTCAACACATTGTACTCTCTGCCTGGATGTGAATTCCATCATGAATAAAATCAGGTAAACTGATATAACAAAGTGCCAGTATGTTTTTGTTGAATCAATTATGATATGTAGAAAATAAGTTTTTCTAATCAGATTAAAATTGACCAGTGTCAGCAGAACTACAGAATTGTGATACCTTGACAATCGTGCACTCACATAAAAATAAAAAATAAAATTTAAAAAATCCATGTCAAATCAGCCGGCTCCGGAATTTGATCCGGGGACCTCCAGAATACGAGTACAAGGCGTTACCATTAAGCCAACTCAGTCAGTTTGACGGTGTTGTTTGTTAAGCATAAGTGAAGGAATAGTGTTATCTGTCAAATTATACTGCTAGACAAAAATTTAAAAAAATGTGACCTTTAATTAGTCTTTACTCTGGTACCGTTCAACCGATTGGGTTCAAAATTAATAGGCTTCTTGCCATGGACGTTATAAATGCGTATACCAAGTTTCATGAAAATCCGATAAAGCATATTTGAGTTATGGGGCCTTTTGTTATATAATACCATAAAAATGCACTAAATTGGGCATTATTCCGGTACCGGCCAACCGATTTGGTCCAATATCAACAGACGTCTTCCCATAGACATTATAAATGTGTATACCAAGTTTCATGAAAATCCGATAAAGCGTGTTAGAGTTATGGCGCTTTTAAATAAAAACACTAAATTGGGTTTGACGCCGGTACCGGTGAACCGATTTGGTTCAATAACAATAGGGTTCTTCCCATAGACAATATACCAAGTTTCATGAAAATCCAATAAAGCGTATTTGAGTTATGGTGCGTGCAGACACACGGACAGACATTTTTCGTCCCCCACACATAATCTCATAAAGTACCATACTGGCACTTAAGGGTCATTCTCCAAAAAAGGGCAGATTTCAATGTTGGAATTTTCTAAAAAATTATTTTTGAAGTAAAACTTCTTTAGTGGCGGTAGAGGGTAAATCAGGAAAATCAGTCACACTAAAACCGTCACGAAATCAGTCACACTAAAACCATCACAAAATCAGTCACACTCAAAACCGAGCGGACTGCACAGAAAACAATCAACTCAATGATTAGGAGTAATCAAAGGAAATTTTTCAGACCTAGTACGAGGACCTGCAGATGGGAGTAGTAGTAGGCCTAGTAGTAGTAGTAGTAGTAGTAGTAGTAGTAGTAGTAGTAGTAGTAGTAGTAGTTGTAGTTGTAGTTGTAGTTGTAGTAGTAATAATAATAACAATAATAATAATAATAATACTTACTTGCTCAATGCCAATAGACAATTCCTAAGCAATCTAAAGGTATATTATCTATTTTATGGAACCCGGAGGTTCAATACCACACTTAAAAAATCCAAACAATAAAAAAAATCAAAGATCCAAAATTTAAAAAAATCAAAGATTCAAAATTTAAAAGTATAAAAATCCAAAATTTAAAAAATAAGAAATCCAAAATTAAAAATCCAAATATCCAAATTTTAAAAAATAAAAAAAATGAAATTAAAAAATTCAAAGATCCAAAAAAATCCAAAATTAAAAAAATTAAAAATCCAAATTTCCAAAATTTAAAAAAACAAAATTAAAAATTAAAAAACATAATAATACAAAATTTAATAAATAATAAAATTCAAAAATCCAAAATTTAAAAAAATAAAAAATTCAAATAACTAAATTTTTAAAAATCCAAAATTAAAAATTCAAAGATCCAAGATTACAAAATCCAAAATTTAAAAAGTCCAAAAACCCAATATTAAAAAGTCCAATAATGCAAAATTGAAAAAATCCAATAGTCAAAAATTAAAACAAGTTTTACTTCTGTCGTGTGGCGTTCCACACACACTTTTTTTATTTTGGACCATGTAATTTTTTTTATATAATATTTCTTTCTGCAGAGTACTACTGAAGTTCTTGCCCTACTTACCGAGTGGTATTTTGCATTAAATTAACAAGGTTAGAAAATGGCGGTGAGAAAATAGTAAGAAATAGTAATTATATAGAAGTTATGTGAGAATTAGATTTAATTTACTGTATTAAATGTTATCGTGAGAAAGATCAATATTTATTACCATGCAAATGGATTAACACACAACTTTTTAAAATTAATTTACTATATGAGTTGACATAAACACACTTTTTGCTTCACTTGCCATATTTTGGTATGACGCGTTTCAAGGAGCCTCCTCCCCATTTTCAAATACTCTGTCAACTGCCAAATCCTTCTCAGGAAGATTCTTTTGTGCACCTGGTGGGCTTTTTATGAACTTTCTGATTAAACTGTCTTCCTCAGGTATTTCAAAATTCATTAGGCTGTTCTTGAATTTTTGAATGTAAATTTTTTCCCAAATTTCCAGATCCTTGTGTTTACTGACTGACTTTAATAGTTTAGGTTCTTTCGAAATTTCATGGTCATATTCCCAAACATGTGATGCCACAACTGATTTTTCAATTTGACAGTTTTTGATGTTCCTCACATGTTCTTTTAGTAAATTAGTAAATTAATTTTATTATAGTTGCTTCACTGTATAAAGTTCCACAAAGTCTTTATATATATAATTGTAACTTTTGTTTAAAAAGTGGAATATGGGATCAAATAGACCTTTTTTCAATCTAACTTATCATAATAATTCATAATCCATAAATACTTACTTTACACCAGAAAATCAACTGCGACATGAATCCGCCCTTTTCTGGAGAATAGCCCTTAACATACTGGCATTTAATAAAGACCACTTGCTGAAGTGTCCAGCGATTAAGAAAGTCAAAGCTGATATACCTTTCCAGCTCACAAGCTATTACTGGGACGCCCATAGTATAGAGAATGGAGGAAATCCAAGTTCCATAAGCATTGGCAACAACCACAACAACATATTTTCCGTGCAATACTTGAACATATAAATTTATCAGTTTTACAGCGGGTGACCCATCAGAAAAGTAATTAACTTTTTTCACTTGAGGGTGGGATGATTTAATGCTGTCAATGAGTAATTTTTTAAAAGTTTAGAATGCTGTGGTGTTGTGTTCTAATGAATTACTAATTACACAAAAGCAATAGTTTCTTAACTCTCCATTTTCTTTGAAATATGATATGAAGGGATGTAATGTTGCTTGGTTATTCGACCAGTGGTAGGATTCTACCTCATCTTGTACTGTAAACGAAAAATTTTCAGGAAAGTTCCCCATTAGTATGCACTCATATTCTTGCAGATTTGCCTTTGTGTTAGGGATTTTTTTTTTTGGCAATAAAATTATTTATTTTAAGCTGCTCAAACATTCCCACTAACTGCTCAGGAAGTTCGAAAGGAAGAACATAAGTACACAGCTCACAACGGTCTGTCGACACCCACTGTTTAAATTCTGTTTAATTTTTTTCAAAATATTCCCATCCTTCTTCAAATACTGTGCACAGCCGAAAATTCCCTGGACATTCACTACACTTTGACAGCATACACAACTCATTATCAACATTGCAGACCATATAGGTAAGAAGGTGTTTGTAATCCATACCTGTCTTCATGGCTGCAGGCATCAGTTTTACATTCTGGTGTATAATGCATACACAGACAGATAGAGGGCCTGTTGCACCTGTTAAGACCCAGAGTTTGGGTCTGACTTCTGCAAACTTTCATGAGTGGGTACGTTTTTTTAAAAGCTGCTTAAAGCTCTTTGAGCTTACATAAAATCATGCCAGTTGTCGACCAAGAGCTAAGCTAACTTAGCTTAACTAGCTCACATTCAGTGAGGGTTTTCATATATAGATAAGCCGGATTTCATATGTAGTTTTGTCGGCACAACTACATATGAAATCCCGCACTGTATGTGAGCACTAACTTAGCTTAGCTCTTGGTTGACAACCGGCATTAACCTTTTCTCCATCAGGTCCTCTAAGAGATACACAATCTCTTTTCCCTGGCATCATTCTGCTGTACTCATCATTTTCGTTGAAGTCTTGTACAGTTTTGACTGAAATTTCATCAAGTTTATTCCTAGTCCTGTTCTCCCCAATTTGTGGCAAAATCCCATTCTTTTTCACTAAATTTCTTGACTGGTGCACTAGATATTGGCCGACATTAAACTCACTCTGAAGTTTACTAATACTCCAACTGCTAGGAGCTAAACTTACAACATTTACTTTTTTCTTGAGTAGAAGGTGCAACTTTCAATAATTTTTTTTTTTTTTTTAAAGCTTATGAATCAGTTGCTTATACTCATTCGCTAAACTGGCATGTTGCATGTTCATTAAACAATCCTCATTATTGGTTGAAATGTTCTGTTACAGATTTGGCTATTTTATAACTTTCTTTGTTAACACTGAGGGTCTAGCTTCAACTGACAGCTTCTGCTTACTAACAGGGAAAATACCAAGGGCTTTACAAGTTTAATTTACTGTTTCATCTGCACTGTCAATACCGGTATCGTGCCTTGTTTTAGATTTTGAATTTTTGTAAACATTTTGTGGATAATGCTTTCCCTGGGATTAATTTCAGCCCAGGAATGCACATGGAAAGTGTCATTGATATTTGTCTGAGAGATTTTTAATAGGTTTTGAGTGAATACTGTAGGGGTAAGAGCAAGACTGCCCATGAATATGGAAGTGTCTGTTAAAAAATTCAGCCTTGTGAAAGATGCAAACATTTTTTATGTCATCACAATCAGTTCTAATTGAAAATAATGTTTTTTGTTCTTCAGAGAACTCGGAAATAGTATGGAGTAGGCTACTGAAGCCCTAGAGTAAGATATTTATGACAGACCTCTCCTTTGAAAATGCTAAAAGAACAAGAACACTCCATCAAATATACTTTTAACGGTTTCATTAACATGTATTCATCACAAAATAACAAAAGTAATACAGTAGAGTACCACTATTCTGAACCCCGCTATTCCGAAAATCCGCCTATTCCGAACAGAATTCAGAAAAAATACAAATTTTTTTAAACCTAAAAACAGGATAAATTAAAAATATGTTCGTGAAAAAACATAAATTTATTGTTGTACAAAGAGAGACATACATAGTGCCTAAGCTTGATGAAAACGTCTGAAACCAAATTGGAATAAAAGCTGGTTACTTACAGCACATGTCGGCTCCATGTATACAATTCCCCGCACTTAATTTACACCTTAACAAGTCAATACGTTGATATTATTAATGAAATCCGCCTGTTCCGAATTTCCGCTAGTTCGGGAAACGGGTCTCTACTGTAGTTAAAAAAAAAAAAACTTATCAAAAGACAATGAACCACAAACACAACCTACTTGCTTTGAGTCAACTCATTAAGTGAGTAGTGGACAGCATTGAACAGAGAGGCTGGATCACACGAAGCTATACATGTTCAAACATGCTTTGGTCTGCAACTACACTCCAGTGAACAGTGCATGTCCAGACAAGTTCAGACCAGAACTTATCCTATAATAACAGTTAACATAATTTCAGTATAAGTCTATAATTCAATATATAGGCCTAGTGTTTAATGCAGTACCTATCTCTTCTCTTCTCTATATATATAAAAGGCTTTGTCCTGACTGACTGAATGAATGACTGACTGACTGACTGAATGACAGGAATCAACGTACAGCCTAAACTATAACAGGTAGAGACTTGGAATTTTGACAGTACCTTCGTTTCATAATGTAGGTGCTCACTAAGAAAGGATTTTGAAAAATTCTGATTCTAAATGCCAAAAATTAAATGTTCTTGAAAATACTTAATCCCTTTTTACATAGAATTATCAATTCCAAATCACAGAATATATTGTTGCCAAATGGTATCAGATGGACTTGGAAAAAACAAATGAAATGCACTTTTGACAAATAAGAGAAGTTATCAAAATAATTCATGTTATAAATAAATATTACAGAATGAAATCCACTAAAATAATGGAATCACATAACTTTCTCTACCCTGGACATAGAGAAAACAAAACGAGGTATGGTAATGTGTATATTATTATAGGGAAAAACCAAAAATAAGGTGCATCGTCGCATGAGGCATAACCCGCCCTGACCCACCCCCAGCGAAGCACTTTCTTTTATACCACGATCTAGCGAATTCTTCGGGGATAAACAGGCTGACAAACCGTTGGGTACAAGGCAAACCTGTGGGTACTCTCGAATTTTTAATATCTGGTACAAGGGGCACTCTCGAATTATTAATATTAGGTACAAGGGCCACTCTCGCAGTTTTAATATTTGGTACAAGGGGCACACTCACATTTTTAATATTTGGTATGGTCAGGAGTGTCGGCGACAATATACAAGGACAGTTTGGTCACCCTGTTCGCCGAGAAACAAAATGCGAATATCGAGTGGGCGGAGCCTATTTGGCACCTTATATTTGGTTTTAGCCTTATTATATTATATCGCAGGTTTTTGGAGAGAAAAGTATGAAAGTGATAATGCTTTCTGTTTAATTTCATCCCCAAAACGGCTTTATGGTAACATAAGAGTGGGAAATTTCCCGCCTCGATATTACAATTTTATGTTACAGGAATTTCTGTTTCTTCTTATTTAAACCTCTACCAGGCTTGCTGTGCACTGTACAAGCGATGGGATGCAAAATTCTAGATCCTCTATGAGCCATAAAAAACTATATCAAGCGTTTTCTGAGGGAATAGTTTGAGTGTAATAAGTCGTTCTTCCTATTTCAAATTATAAATGCCTATATAAGGACCTAGAATTTAAAATTGAAAATCCTTCATAAGTTAATTTCCAATTACACAATACAAAACCCGGGCGACGCCGGGTCTTTTAAGCTAGTATATAATAAACCAGGGTAAGAATGGTTTCTAAATACAACAGTTGAAAATACAGTACTTGTAATTTCCATCAAAGTAGCATAAAAAAGATAAAATGTGGAAATTTCATAGAAAATATTAGTAGAAATTTGCATAACTGAGGAAAATTCTCATTTGTAAATAAATGTTTTGTACTTTATGTAAATTTAAAGTAAATTTTGTTGCTAATTACCCTATCTGCTTAGCCTATTTTCAGTAGCGGTCAAATGATGTTATCTTGGTTTTTCAAAAGGCTTGTAGCTCCTCTATCCCTTCGAATCACTTGATGATTTAGTTTTTATTTTAAAGTACATTACAAGGGCTTCTTATCCTGGCATTTTTAGATTTTTATCACCTGTCCCACAATACCTTTCAGGACCAAAAAAAGCACATTTAAATTTTTTTTTGAAGTTTAAGCAATTTTTTCAGGGTGAAGGACCACCAGTAATAGCTCAGTTTTTTTTCCTACACATACCCCTCATCATAAGTGTAACAGGGGAAAAAAATAGGCCTGTTACTTCAAGTCCATTGTTTTTTTATGCCTAAAATTATGCAAAACAACAGTTCATGAATGTAGATTAGAGCCCCAAAACCTGTGATTAGGCTTAACTTAAATCTAATGTAATCTGCGCAATTGAAAGTCCATTCTTTAAGCTTTCCAATGAGCACTATCTGATCATCCTTCTGATTCAAATAAAAATTCTACAGATTTCAGAAAATAAGTCTGAAATTACTTTTTTTGCTTGTCTTTGTACTAAACATTTTCTTAGAGGTATAAAAAGATTTTTTGGGGGTTCAGAAGATTGGTACATATCACCTACCAAATTTCATCAAAACAAAAATGGTGTGACAAAAAATTTTCTTAAAATTTGTGGATTTAGTGTGGAGTGACCCTTTCACAAGTATCCTTTCTTGTCGTCCTAGTGTGACTTACAAATCTTTCAGTGGATTTAGTTCACCCAATTCTCAAAAACACCAATCTTCTTTATGAATCGCTCCTCACACTCATCTTCACTCACATATATTTGTCACTTATGGTTTTTCTGGCACAGAGTTTCACAGGTATCCTTTCCTGTTGTCCTAGTGTGACTTAAATATCCTTGAGTGAATTTAGTTCACTCAACTCACAAAAATACCAGTCCTCTTTATGGATCACTCCACACACTCTTCTTCACTCACACATATTTATCATCTTTTTCGTTATCAGAAGAGTGGGGGCCATTGTAGTGGCCAAGGCAGTAATGTCTTTGTAGGGTTTAAGGCCTCTAGTAAGATGGACCGTATGAGAAGGAAAGGGGAAAAGGATAAACAAATGAATTTGGACCCTACATCGAAAACCAAAAAAAATAAGAAGTTCACAAAACTTGGAGTTAGTAATTATTTATTAAGTTAAATACTGGAGGTTGCTATTTGTTAGTAAAGTGAGCGGAGAAAGCACTGATCACTGTTAAAATCACTGATTACATAATATAAAATTAAAACCAAGTAAAATTGAAGAGATTTAACACTGTTTGAAATGCGGTCTTGACTCGAATGCTTGATGGATTTAGATCTTCTTGAGTATTGTTCTCTTGAAGTTGACTTGAGGTTGATGCGATGACTGACACAATCTTGATGTTAGTCACGTTGGCATGTGCAATGAATAATAATTTCCATCACCAAGATTTGGTGAAATAAATTTCCAGTGTTGTACAACCTTGCCAAGAAGAATAATGAAATACAGTAGTTACATGTTGTACAGTGTTATATTGTGAAGCACTTGGAGGTTATGAGCGATGCACTACATATTGTGTTATATGAAGGCGAAGCGTAGTATATGAAATTTATTAATAGAAACTAATATTCATGTTGTAAGTGGCCACATCGCCACATTGACGATGCATGGTAGCTGAGACTAGCTGGTAACCATGTCTTTGTTTGGTCGAAAATCAGCGACAAACTGGCGTGCAGTTCTTCAGAAGGTTACTGGCGAAAAAGCGGGCGTGAATCGCCCCGAGGGATTTTTATACGCATTGATTGCGCAATTAGTATAACATAAACAAATTATGTCATATTAATTCTGATTCGACGAGATTTGCCGCTCTGAGTTAGGTTTCACCAATAAGGTTAATTCATTACGTCATTATCAGAATTACCATAAAATTCATTAGTTGAAGTCCCTAATTAAAGACAAAGACTTGTCCCTTAATTGTTTAGTCAAACAGTCTATGTACTGAAATTATGTATGAATAAGTGAGGTTAAGGACGAGTGTTGTAGTAAGATCCGTGTTTGCGTTTTCCAATGAGTGAATTTAGAAATATTTGACAAGCTTCATGCTGAAACGTCATTACGGAAAACTATTGATTTAACGTATGGAAGATGTTGCATTCATGTACTGCGCGGATTTGCAGCATGTACTTTATGAATCCATATGAAATTTCTAAATTCCGATCATACAATGTATCGAACTTCATAATTCGCTAGATTTCAAGCACTGAGCTAGTTTCAGCTTAAATTGTGTTAAGTTTGTGATGCTGAATCGATCACAGCGCCTCTAGTGAGCATTTGATGAACGATGCTTGTAAACATAGATGGCCGCTCTCTTAAGCATGAAAGTATTCAATGTTACACGAAATAATTCCTTATACTCACTAAGGCAAACAAGATTACATGAAAATTTATTAATTACGTTAGCACAGGTAATGGCAAATGTGAATTATATTAAATAGAAAATATCTGCATTACCTTGAAATCTTAACCTTAAATTCTTGGCTATATGCTTATGTTTCAACATACTCGCCTGCTGGATTGAAACGCGGTGCGTTCAATCCATTTAATGCACATGACAATATGAAAAATAATGAAAAATGGAAAATAGTAGTAGAAATAGACACTGGTGAACATACCAAGTATTCACGAGTGACTTAACCCAAGACACCAACAGGCTTAGTGCCCTGGGGGACATGTTCAATGACGCTCGTGGCGTCGCGATAAGGTCAGGTCGACCTGAGGGGTTGCCTGCCAAGTTCCGTCGATTATAATGAAAGGGGTGATAAATTTTCACAAAGGTTCGTCCGAGAACGGATTTAGATCAAATTTAGACGCTCCTTTGATTAAGTATTCAATAAACTTTGTCAGTAAAGAGCGAGAGGTCAAAACAAGTGCCGAGGAGATGCTGGAATCGCAACCCTGGGGCTCCAGAAATCACCCATAATATATGGGAATGAAGCAATGTATAAAACTGTTGAATGTATGAATTAATTGAAAGTTAGTGATTGAAAATTGTAAGTACATTGATACTAAAGCTTGAATGAGTTTATTCGTCTTCAATAGGCAATGGAGCTAGTTTGACAATGGGGCGTTTGTACAGACCGGTGGGAGTCCGAACTGTTACGACTCGCACCAAGCCATCTGGACCTGGGTGAACCTGATCAATAATGCCCAAAATCCATTTTAGAGGAGGAATGTTATCTTCAATCAACAATACTGGAGATCCAACTTTAACATTTGGTAAAGCTTTCGTCCATTTTGAACGTTTCTGCAAGGTACAAAGATAATCAGTTGACCATCTTTTCCAAAGATTAACTACAAACTGGTGGAGCGTGTCCCAGCGAGAACGTAGAGAGTAACCGCCGGTTAAATCAGGTGTAGGCAGTGAGACTAGGGGCTTACCGATGAGAAAATGTCCTGGAGAAAGGTAATTGAAGTCCTCAATGTCTTCGTGTAGTGAAATAAGTGGACGAGAATTCAGAATGGCTTCTATCTGAATCAGCAATGTGGACATTTCTTCATAGGTAAAGGTGAAAGAAGTGGACATTCTTTTCAAATGGTATTTAGTAGATCGAACAGCAGCTTCGTGAAGACCGCCCATATGAGGAGCGTGGGGTGGCATGAAAAGCCAATTGATGTTCAAGTGCGCAGTGGCATCTTGAACCGAAGCTTGATGTTCATGGGAGGAAAGTAGTTCGCTCAGTTGTTGTAAGTCAGCTTGGGCACCAACGAAGTTGGTACCATTGTCCGACGTGATAGAACTTGGAATGCCTCGACGGCCTGTGAAACGAGACAATGCGGCTAAGAAAGCACGTGATGTAAGAGTAGTTACAAGTTCTAAATGTACTGCTTTAGTTGACATACAAACAAAGATGGCAATATATGCTTTAGTAGTTATCTTAGAACGGGGACTGCCATATTTAATTGAATATGGACCTGCATAATCAATACTAACATTTGTGAACGGGGAGATAGGTGTGACTCTTGCTGAAGGAAGATCGGCCATTTTCTGTTGGAACGGCTGAGCCTTGAAACGAAAGCAAGTATTGCACTGCCTCAAGACAGAACGTATTACTTTCCTAAAGGAAGGCACCCAGAATCTCTCTCGTAAGTGGGCAATAATCAGCTGAGGGCCGGCATGACACATTTGAAAATGGGTGTGACGGATAAGATGTTTGGTAAAGGAATGATTAGAGGGTAGTAACATTTGATGTTTAGCATCAAATGGCAGCTCAGACCGTTCAAGGCGTCCGCCAACACGCAGAATGCCATCTTGATCTAAGAAGGGAGAGAGACTGAGTAATTTACTAGATTTTGAAATGTCATTTCCAGAGGTGAGGATTTGAACCTCCTCTGAGAATGCTTGTTGTTGTACGCCCTTAACACAATGCTGGAGGGAGAGTGAGATTTCATCAGCTGTTAAGGGGCCCTTCAACTTGCTTTGAGGCTTCTTACAATTATTTAGAAATCTGAGAACATAGGCCATGATGCGAAGTGTCTTTAGATATGGGAACTTCGATAGCCATTCATAGAATGTACAAGTCTTGGCTTGAATGTGAGCTACAACCTTGGTTTCAGGTAAAGAATCAGGGACAACTAGTGGATTGTTACCTGGCCATTGAGAAATGTCTTCTGATAGCCAAGGGGGACCTGACCACCATAGGTTGTTTTGTACTAGGTCTTGAGGAGTGGCACCTCGGGAAATAAGATCTGCAGGGTTATCTCTGGATGCGACATGACGCCAAGTGTGATTTGCAGTGTATTCTTGAATATCTGCAACTCTGTTGGCTACGAAGGTTTTGAGTGTGATGGGTGAGCGATGCAACCATCCCAATACTACATTAGAATCGCTCCATAAGTACACTGATGTAATGTGCAATTGTAGAGTGGGAAGGACTTTGTGGATTAGGTTAGCTAGCAGATGTGCTGCTAAGAGTTCTAACCTCGGTATGGTAGTGGCTTTGATGGGCGCTATTCTAGATTTAGCACAAAGTAGTGAGATTTTTACATCGCCGTGTTGGTCAATGGAGCGTAAGTAGAGACAGGCTCCATAAGCTACCTCGCTTGAGTCGCAAAACCCATGCAGTTGAATGGAATTGGAGTTTTGTGACAATGCTAGTCGTGGAATGGTAATTTGAGAAATTAAGTGGAGTTGTCCATGAACCTTGATCCATTTCTTGGCTACTGGTTCAGGAATACATTCATCCCATGACGAGGTCTCCTTCCATAAGGACTGGAAGATAATCTTGCAGTAAGCAACAATTGGAGAGATTAAACCCAGAGGATCAAAAATAGAAGCAATGCAGGACAATAACGTTCTTCTAGAGCAAGTGACGAATGGTTTAGAAGAGTCAATGGAAGTTTCGATTCTCAATAAGTCACTAGAAGGCTGCCAAATGAGACCTAGTGCCTTAATTGAAGTGACATCGGAATCGCCAAATGTGCGAAAATCTTGATTTTCTTGCAACTCGAGAGGAATGTCTTCGAGAAGTTCTGGAATGTTAGAACTCCACTTTCTAGGTTGAAAACCACCTAGTGGAAGTAGAGTATTTAGTTGCGATATCATTGACCTTGCTTGTGACACAGTAGGGGCTGAGGCTACTATGTCGTCCACATAGGTTGCATTGTTAAGAACAAAGGAGGCTAATGGAAAATGTGTTCCCTCATCAATTGTAAGTTGCTTTACAGCTCTTGTGGCTAAGAAAGAAGCAGAAGCGGTACCGTACGTGACAGTTTTCAGGTTGAAAACTTTGATTGGGTCAGTAGGCGAGCTTCTCCACAAGATTTGCTGGAATGGCTGATGGTCAGAATGTATCATAACTTGACGATACATTTTAGCGATGTCCGCCGTAAATGCAATGGGGTTTAGGCGGAAACGCAACAAGATAGAGAACAAGTCGGGTTGAACTGTAGGACCTACGGCAAGTATGTCATTAAGGGATTTGCCGTTTGACGACTTCGCTGAAGCGTCAAACACCACGCGAAGTTTCGTGGTAGTGCTTGAAGGTTTCAAGACTGGATGATGTGGAATAAAGTAGTCGAAGGAAGAGTGAATAGTAGGGTCCGCTGGCTCCATGTGGTCTAGGCGTTCGTACTCCGCCATGAAATTAACATATTCAGTAGAGAGAGATTGATTGCCAGCTAGACGCCTTTCTAAGGATAAGAGTCTCTTATTAGCTTGTAGTTTAGTACTACCAAGAGTTTCTGGTTCAGCAATGAACGGCAGTTTAACAATGTATCTACCGTCAGAATCCCTTGTGGTGTTTTCTACGAAATGTTGTTCGCAGAATGATTCATTGGGAAAAGGGGCTTCATTGGAAATTTTTTCTAACTCCCAGAACTTAGTTAACTGATCGCTAACAGCCTGGTCCGAAGTTAGAAAAGCAGAGTAATGTGACGAAGTCACATGCGTGGAAGGAATGTTGTTGGGAGTGGTCGATGACTTACGACCTGAATGGAATCGTCTTGAAGATCGAGTTTGAAAAGCAGAGTAATGTGACGAAGTCACATGCGTGGAAGGAATGTTGTTGGGAGTGGTCGATGACTTACGACCTGAATGGAATCGTCTTGAAGATCGAGATTGTTCACTAGGATCAGCTGGAGGCAATTTTCCAGAAACATACCAACCTAGGTGCGAATTTTGCATGACAGGTAACTGCGGGGCAGTAATTTGCCCTGGACAGACAATTTGGGAACAGATTTCCACTCCAAGTAAAAGATCAACATATTTGGGAGTGTGGAAATGTGGGTCGGCGAGGGTAAGATTGGGTGGAACGTCCCATGTGCGAGTATCAATTGGTTTACTAGGTAGTTTTGTGGTAATGATTTCTGGTACGACGATGGCATCTGCATCATAACACCAAGAAGTCGCATTGGAATGGATTGAAATTGGTACCACTATATGAGTACTCACTTGGGATGAGATTATTCCCGTGAGGGTAGTACGCTGAGAATAGGGTGGCAGATGAAGACGATTAGACAATCGACTGCTAATTAAGTTACAAGTGGAACCAGTATCGAGCAACGCCGTTACTTCGACTGGATAACCATTGGAATCGTTAATGAGAACTGTAGCTGTGGGCAATAAACAGCTCTGCTGTGATGTACGAGAAGCTACAACACCAGCAGTATTAGCCGGTTGGGCATTTGGATCGTGAAGAAGAATGCTATGCCTGAGGGAACAGGTTTTGCATTTGTAAGTGTTGCAATAAGAAGAATGACCCTTTGGCGAAAGGCAAACATTACATATCTTGTGGGATCGAACAAATTGGTCTCGTTGCCTGAGATCCATTGCTCTGAAAGCATCACAATAGAATAGGTTATGTACCATGAGCTTCTTGCAACAAATGCAACGAGAATGATCATTGGATTTATTCCTAGTATTATTTGGGGTGGTAGTAGGAGTAGTCTTCACATTATTCTGAGAATTATTATTTGATTGTGACTTTATGGCTGAATCAGTCATTTGGAGAACCCGCACCTTGGTTTCAAGAAAGTTGAAAAGATCCTGAAGAGAGGGTAATCTGTCCTGTTTGATAGAAGATTCCCAATCTTTAATGATGTTAGGTTGAAGCTTATCAAGAACAACTTTAGAGATGATTAAGTCTGTCAAGCTAACATCCGTGTTGAGTGACTGTAACGCATGCACAGTACTAACGAAGTGGT
Source organism: Ectobius pallidus (assembly GCA_964059195.1). Lineage (NCBI taxonomy): Eukaryota > Metazoa > Arthropoda > Insecta > Blattodea > Ectobiidae > Ectobius > Ectobius pallidus. Next base: position 52,725,796 of record CAXKWD010000005.1, on the reverse strand, counting down.
CTAGATATTGCTGCAGGGATTCTGCATTATTCCTTTCAAGATGCGGAGGCGCGAACAAATGTTCCAGGTGTGTGTTCGCGATAAGACGATCATTGTCAAACCTTTCTGACAACGTACGCCATGCAATGTCGAAAGTGGCTGATGAAACTGGGATGTTTCTTATGACTGACATAACCTCAGCCGTTAGGCAAGATTTCAGATACTGAAACTTGTCCATTTCTGAAATGTGCTGATTATTAAGAATTAGAGAGGTAAAGGTGTCACGAAATTCGATCCAAGCTGCCGGATCGCCTGAGAACCGTGGAAGTCTAATCTCTGGCAATTTTGGTAACGTTGATGGTGGAGTATCTAACGACCAACGTTGACTACTAGAGGAATGCTCAGGTTGATAGATCTCCTTGTGTTTAGTAACTAGAGAATTGAGATAAGCCAGAGCCTTACGACTGTTTACTTCAACACCCTGATACTCTTCAATCTCTTGAAATTGGGATCGCAGAATCTTATATTCATCAAATATATTTTGAAACTCACCGCGAAGGATAAGACATTCTTGATAGGAAAGCTCGTCTTGGATGACAAATTCATATATGGTTTGAATGTACTCGTCCAATTGAGACTTGACACGGTTAAGTTTAGCAAGATTGATTTGCGCTTCCTCATGGGCAGCGGCTTGGAGTAAGCTGTCTTCATGAGCCTTGATTAGGCCCTTGGCATACGAGACAGCTTTAAGAACTGCATCTTCTACCGAATCTGCGTATTCCAGTTCGGCCTCTGAGAAATCTAATTGAGTGATTTGAGTTTGTATTTCCTCAAACCTCTTATGGGTTTCTTGTAGTTTTTCCTTTCGAGAGAGAAGCTCTTGAAAGGACGCTTCGTTAGTGATCACATAGCCTGAGATGTGATTCACTTGGCGAGTAATTTGAGCCTTTAGTGGAGCACGCTTCGACTTCAAAGTATTAATGTTTGACTCTACAGTCGCCATTTTGAAATGAATACAATGAGAGCAAATATCTATAAGTTAAACTCCGCTCGCCTGCGTCTTGGCTTACTGGGGCCTAGCAAAGATTTCACTATGTGATGTGAAAATGTTTATGTGTTGAGTTGCCTAGCACTTTGTAGCTATAAAGGCATGAGTAATGATAATGTATTACTTGAGCGTAATGTTGCAAGTGTAAGTGTAACTTGTGTTTGAGTATTGTGTTAGGCGTTGGCTGCACAACCTAACCTTAAAAACTAACACTTTACATGCAACTCACTGGGCATGCGCATGCCACTGCTTACCTTAACTCAAACTGGCTAAGCAATATGCCAGGAATAAATTGAATTGAACACTTTAAAAATGCACGGTAGGCCTATAGAATTATTCACTGCACTGCACTCATTTAGAAAAAAAAAAAAAAAAAAACAGGTGAACTTAACAAACTAGCAAGCTCCAGATTTATTTAAATGCTGCACTGAGAACACGTGCGGCTGAAGGATCAAACAATGCACTGGAAGGATCCAAGGGCCGGAGGACCAACATGTAGGGTTTAAGGCCTCTAGTAAGATGGACCGTATGAGAAGGAAAGGGGAAAAGGATAAACAAATGAATTTGGACCCTACATCGAAAACCAAAAAAAATAAGAAGTTCACAAAACTTGGAGTTAGTAATTATTTATTAAGTTAAATACTGGAGGTTGCTATTTGTTAGTAAAGTGAGCGGAGAAAGCACTGATCACTGTTAAAATCACTGATTACATAATATAAAATTAAAACCAAGTAAAATTGAAGAGATTTAACACTGTTTGAAATGCGGTCTTGACTCGAATGCTTGATGGATTTAGATCTTCTTGAGTATTGTTCTCTTGAAGTTGACTTGAGGTTGATGCGATGACTGACACAATCTTGATGTTAGTCACGTTGGCATGTGCAATGAATAATAATTTCCATCACCAAGATTTGGTGAAATAAATTTCCAGTGTTGTACAACCTTGCCAAGAAGAATAATGAAATACAGTAGTTACATGTTGTACAGTGTTATATTGTGAAGCACTTGGAGGTTATGAGCGATGCACTACATATTGTGTTATATGAAGGCGAAGCGTAGTATATGAAATTTATTAATAGAAACTAATATTCATGTTGTAAGTGGCCACATCGCCACATTGACGATGCATGGTAGCTGAGACTAGCTGGTAACCATGTCTTTGTTTGGTCGAAAATCAGCGACAAACTGGCGTGCAGTTCTTCAGAAGGTTACTGGCGAAAAAGCGGGCGTGAATCGCCCCGAGGGATTTTTATACGCATTGATTGCGCAATTAGTATAACATAAACAAATTATGTCATATTAATTCTGATTCGACGAGATTTGCCGCTCTGAGTTAGGTTTCACCAATAAGGTTAATTCATTACGTCATTATCAGAATTACCATAAAATTCATTAGTTGAAGTCCCTAATTAAAGACAAAGACTTGTCCCTTAATTGTTTAGTCAAACAGTCTATGTACTGAAATTATGTATGAATAAGTGAGGTTAAGGACGAGTGTTGTAGTAAGATCCGTGTTTGCGTTTTCCAATGAGTGAATTTAGAAATATTTGACAAGCTTCATGCTGAAACGTCATTACGGAAAACTATTGATTTAACGTATGGAAGATGTTGCATTCATGTACTGCGCGGATTTGCAGCATGTACTTTATGAATCCATATGAAATTTCTAAATTCCGATCATACAATGTATCGAACTTCATAATTCGCTAGATTTCAAGCACTGAGCTAGTTTCAGCTTAAATTGTGTTAAGTTTGTGATGCTGAATCGATCACAGCGCCTCTAGTGAGCATTTGATGAACGATGCTTGTAAACATAGATGGCCGCTCTCTTAAGCATGAAAGTATTCAATGTTACACGAAATAATTCCTTATACTCACTAAGGCAAACAAGATTACATGAAAATTTATTAATTACGTTAGCACAGGTAATGGCAAATGTGAATTATATTAAATAGAAAATATCTGCATTACCTTGAAATCTTAACCTTAAATTCTTGGCTATATGCTTATGTTTCAACAGTCTTGGACTTATTCAGAAGATTGTAGGTTTGAATCTCGTGACCAGCCAATCTATGTTGGTTTTTCAGAGTCTTCCTACTTGCAAAAGCAAATAGGTATTGGGGGATATTCTAAAAAAAGAGTATGAAATTCTTACTGGCAGATTTCAAGTTTGTACTTGCAGTCATATGCATAAAAAGCCTGGGGACTCCCCCACCCACTGCGCCTACATGACATGACGCTCTTTGTACTCTGTCGCATACTGCCCACTTCAATTCCGCATGCAATAAGACCGAGCTGCGGTAGTATTAAGTAGGAAATTTGTGACCTACCAAATACAAGAGTCACTACATTCTACTCGGGTGATTCGCACGGAATATATGGACATTCCAGAGAATGAAAACTACAAATTTTTAGTTTTAATCCCTCTGTCAGTACTAGGTCTAGGGGTCTAACGATTTTGTTTAAATTTTGTAATTGAGGTGCTTATGCTAAGAGCTAAACTTTTATTTGAAATATTTTTTTTTCGCAAAAATTCTCTGACGGGTAGTTACAAGGCAGGCATCGTTCATAGAAACAATCTTGTCTGGTGAACGGTAAAGCTTTGCATCAGGCTAATACAACTGAATACCCATTCTCTGCAACACGGCCTCTTATTCTGTATTAGAATTTGAAGAAAGGTGTATTGCCACGCCTAGGTTATACAAAAGTATGTGAGCGCATTTATTAAGATTTTATTTGGATTGTGTATCCTTCAGGGATGCGACACAAGGTACGGCAACGACTTTCTTTTCATTTTTACAAGCATTTTATTTGAAGAAAATTTCATTTTTCTTAATCTTCTCGAAATAGGTTTAACAATTTTATAGGCTTATTATGTAGGCCTACTATAATATATTATACAAAGTGCTAAAACTTTTATTTGAAAAACTTCTCCGAATAAATTCTCTAAAGGCTTGTTATAAGCCATTCATTTTATACATAGACTTGGATTTTTTGGTCTTGCCTCGCGAATAATGCGACATGGAAACAAGTGATACAAGTGAATGCGCACTACTGCAATTCAGCCGTGTACTCTGCACTAGAATAGGCTATATTAAGGGTAGAGGGAGTTATGTGAATGTTTCATATCGCGTTTTAAAAATACTAATTATCAGGTAACACAAACATATACACAGAGCCGATTACATTTGATGAGCTCACATCAGCTCTTGAAAGTATGAGATGCAACAAAGCACCAGGCAAAGATGGACTAACCCTAGAACTTTTTAAATATGGAGACCAATCTTTTCTTGTAAGACTCCTTTCTTTCTACAATCAAATTTGGGATGGCAAAGAACCACCCAAAAGCTGGGCAAGAGCAGTCGTTATACCTATGTATAAGAAAGGCAATAGAAACAACTGTGATAATTATAGAGGTATTAGCCTGTTAAATTCTGGCTACAAAATCTATACAACCATCATAAAAAAGAAATTATACAGACACTATGAGACAATTTTGGGAGAAGAGCAAAATGGATTTCGGAGAGGTAGATCATGCTGTGATGGGTACTTCACCTTGAAACTTTTGATCGAAAAGCATAGAGAGTACAATGTAGAAACACATATGGCATTTGTAGATTTCGTTAAAACTTTCGATAAAATAAATCGCAGCAAACTATTTAGTATATTAGTAGCAGACAATATACCACAACAAGTTATCCAAAATATATATAATCTGTACAGAGAAACTATGATTGCAGTCCAGATAGAAAACAAACTATCTGACTGGTGCTCTATAAATTCAGGAGTAAGGCAAGGCTGCGGACTTTCTCCTTTATTGTTCAACATATATATGAATGCCATTATCCGTGAGTTCAGACGAACAAGACATGGCCACATATATATAAACAGGAATCTAAGTTTGGACACTCTGATTTTCGCTGATGACTTAGTACTTCTCGCTACCACGGAAGATGACTTACAGAGATCAACACATAACTTGTCATTAATTGCAAATACCTTTAATATGGAATTATCACCTCATAAAACAAAAATCATGGCCTTCTGTGGCAAAGACCCAGTACAAAGCAAAATATGTATCAAAAATAGAATTTTAGAACGAGTTAATGATTTCAATTATTTAGGCTACAAATTATCATTTTACTCGGACATGGACATACCCGAGAAAATTACCAAATTTAATAAATCACTGGGTATAATAAATAAAGTTATGAAACCTTCTCTAGTCCAGAGACACACTCGACTCCGTTTATATAAATCCCTTGCAAGATCTGTCCTCTGCTATGGCAGTGAAGCGTGGACTCTAAGACAATGTGACAGGAGTAGAATTACAGCCAGTGAGATGAGGTTCATGCGTAGGACAGCGGGCCACACCAAATATGATCACATCAAAAATGAAGATATACTATACAGGAACTCCACATGGATCCAATTCTAGACTACATCCAGAAATATCAGGAGGACTGGCTGCGGCATGTAAGACGGATGGCCAGAGACAGGATCCCCAGAGCAATCTTGAACTACCAACCACATGGGAAGAGATCACTTGGTCGCCCTCCAAAAAGATGGACGGAAAATTTTTTGTAGACGTAACAGTTCTTACAGGATTACTACGTGTCAGGATGATGATGATGATGATGATGAATTATCGGTATATTTAATGTTGTAATTATGTTATAGTGAATTTTTTTTAAACTAATTTAATCCTAAAATATTATGGAAATAAATATTTTCATTTATTATATTACTTCACTTAAAGGTTCTTGTGAATACTTGTATTGTAGTGATTATTATTGTAAACTTCTAAAAACTAATTCTTGCATATTGGGAAATTATTATCTCGTTTATATTGTACTGTTGAAATTTGGTGGGTTTGTTCCCAGTTTTCTTCATATCTATTTTGTTTTGTATTTTAGTTTTCATGTTTTGGATTTTTTTTTTTGTACTTGTGTTCCTGTTAGTTTAAAATTCAATTTTGAGGTTATGCGTAACTGGGATTTTGCGAAAAGAATTTTGTTTTGTTTTAAAATTTCGATGAAAACTGAATGGAATTCCAGCCCTTCTTCCATTGCGGTATGTGATATGATGTAAATGACCTTTGTATGAAGTCCCTCCTTTGTTAAACTTCAGAGAGACCTGATAGAATTAATTGTCTTTCTCTTCCTTAACGCTGATGTGGCTGCCATTTAAATCTCCCACTGTGAGAAGACCCTTGTTTGTTTTCATAACTTTGTCTATGCAGGTGCATGTTTCGTGTGGGTTGCCTGAGTAGAAAGTATCTGCCATGAGTCGGACCTATTCTGTTGTCGCGATGTTTTTTCATAGGACTTGTGAGTGACTACACTTCTCAGCAAGAAGACGCTCATACTTTATGCTTACTTTTTTAGAATATCCCCCATTGAATTGGAATTATTTAACGCCTATCCTTTCATTAGCATGTAGCCTAACCTTTTAGTCTTGTCAGAAGCTTTTGACTTAGTGGACCACTCAGTTTTGTTACAAAAATTGTTAGCTCTTGGAATACGAAGAGTAGCGTACAACTGATTCAAATCATACTTATCTATTTGTCATCAGGTCGTAGAAATCACTTACAAAAAAGGAACAAATGCATGAAATCAGTGCCTCTCTTTCATATGCTAGGGAGATGAAGTATGGAGTTCGATAGAGTTCAATTCTTGCCCCAGTCCTATTTTTAATTTATGAGGGCTATTTTTTTTTCCAACCTCCAATCACTGTGATAAGTAACCAGAGAAGCATAAGAGGATGGATCTGCGCACTGTGCTACTGTGCAACAACCCCACCATAATGTATGCCAAGGCCAAGTTCAATACATTTGGAGCTGAGCTGCAGGCATATAAACATGGCCGGAATCATTGATTCTCCTGCCAAGTGCGAGTTGCGAAGCATCATTCATTTTCTGCAGGCACAAGGGAATGGTGCAGCAAAAATTATGGTGCAAATTGTATTAGTGATGGGGTTGTGCGTGAATGGTGTAGGAAATTTAAAGAAGACCGAACTGTTGTTCATGATGAAGGTGGACAGGGATGCAAGTCTGTTGCTAGAGAAGACCTTGTTCAACGAGTTGATGAAGTGGTTTGAGAGTGACAGAGGTTTACCATTAGTGAGTTTTCTGTGGATTTTGTAAACATTTTGAGGTCAGCTCTGTACACAATCTGAACACTTAGGGTATGGAAAACTTTGTACACGTTGGGTTCCCAAACAGCTGTCTGAGGTCCACAAAGCATGTCACATGGCATCAGCTTTATGATTTCTCACATGTTATGCTGATGATGGGGATGAGCTTTCAAAATCCATTGTGACAGGGGATGAGCTTTCGAAATCCATTGTGACAGGGGATGAAACGTGGATTCATTACCATAGTCCAGAATCAGAAGAACAACCCAAATAATGGATGCACACAAACTCCCCAAACAAACCCAAAAAGTTCAAACAAACTTTTGGCCAGAGGAAGACAATGGCTAGCGTTTTCTGGGATCAGAAAGGTGTGTTGCTTGTGGAGTTTATGGAGCGAAGGACTATGATCACTGCAGTCGTGTACTGTCGGACATTACGTCACCTGCGGAGAGCCATTCAAAACAAAAAAAGGGGTATGCTGTCATCTTGCTGTGGTAACCCAACAGCTGCTTACTTGGTTTCATTTGGAAGTGTTTGATCACCCGGCGTACAACCCAGGTCTAGTGCTGAGTGACTTTCATCTTTCTTGGCAACTGAAGAATGATCTGGGAGGACAGTGCTTCCACATCAACAGAGAACTTCTAGATGCCATGAAGACCTATCTCAATAAGCTGGCTGCAACCTTCCTTTAAGATGGCATTGAAAAGCTCGTCCATCGATATGACAAATGTCTTATTCTTCACGGTGACTATATGGAAAAGTAACTGTGATTGTACTCGACTCCTTGTAATAAAACCATGTTGTAATTCACTCAGTTTTAGTTTTAATACTATTGTGTACGTAGACCTAAGTTTTTAACCTACAAAACATCTTTGTGATTAAAATTCAAAATTTATTGATTGTCCGAATGTCTGGAAGAGTGGGCTATGGATTAGTGGGCCTACTGTAGTACTAGTAGACCTATTACTGTAGCTGCACCAGCTTTTTGATTTAAAAAAGTAATATTGTTAGCTGGAATAACAAAAACAACTGAATTAAGATTGTAAGCTGCAGAGAAAAAGTGCCATTGCATTCACAATTCTTTTTTTTTTAATCAGTTTAAAATCGCCCAGCAACATCAGTGCTTTACAAATTAGTGTTAACTTAACAACCACACACATAAAACAAACAATCAAACAAGACCTGAGGTCAGCCAATGACCCTTCTGTAACAATATGTATATTTCTGGCTTAAAGATAAAGTGGTGCTTCAGGTTCTCTCTTCGTCTGATGTTTCTGGTGTTGATAGGAGATTGTCCTGAGGTAGTCGGCTTTTAATTCTAGTTTATTGAGACGTTCTATGGCCAAGATTGAAGTGTAATTCTCCTAGAACTTTACACAAATCTGCAAAGAACTTTTTAGCTTGTTTGCGAATAAATTCATGGATACTGTGCAGACCAAGTTCTCGGTGAATTCGACTATTTCGCACAAACCATGGAGCGTTAACAGCAATACGTAGTGTTTCATTCTGAAGAGCTTGTAATCTCTTAATTTTACTTTTAGCGGCAGTACCCCATACTGGGCAAGCATCTAGGTTATTAAAGGTCTTATTAATGATGTATACAGCAGTATTGCATAGTCACATTTGAGTGAGGAATTTCTGTTGAGAATAGGATATAGTTTCGAAAGCCTAGCTTCAGCTAAGTTTAGTTTTGTATTAATGTGATGCTTCCAAGTGAGACGACAATCTAGATGAACTCCTAGATATTTAACTGCTTGGTCAGATGGTTTCCATGGAACAGTTATGCCATCAAGAGTAATAGTTGAAGGAGTTATTGGACGATGTAAGGTGAAGATCAATTCTTCACATTTAGCATGGTTAAGTGAAATACGCCACTTAGAAAGCCAGTCAGTTATTCATGACAACACTGATTGCAGACGAGAAGTTGCTGTAAGAATATCTTCATGTGAGGTATGTACCGCAGTGTCGTCTGCATACATAGCGATATTGGCAAAAGATGGACATGGCATATCATAAGTAGGCTACAGATATTCAAGAGAATAGGCCCTAAAATTGATCCTTGTAGAACACCAGATTTGATAGGCTTGATTGGTGATTTATCGTTTCTGATTCAGACACAGAATGTTCGGTCTGAGAAGAAGCTTAGCACAATATTATATAGGTAGTCAGGAAGACCAATTGTGTGCAACTTAAAGAGAAGTTAAGAGTGCCACACTTTGTCAAATGGGTCAATCCATACCAAGTGGTCCAGGGAAAAAACAATCAGTTGCTTGACCATCTCAGAAAAAAATTATATTTGCTGGATGAATTCCCCAATGTTTGGTAGTTTCAAAAATATTAAAAAAATATATATATTGTTTATTATTTTGAAACGACAGCCATTTTTGTTCCAGGCCGCATGCGTTTTTTGGCATTTGCAAGCATCTGCATTTTTTAAAATAATTCAGTAGTGGATTGTCCTAAGCCTTTCGGATAAAATGCATTTAGTTCAACACACTCTGGCCTACAAATTAACATCATTATCACTTAGCTGAATGTATTCTTTAATATATTTTTAATAGTTCAAAGTTCTCAGCCACAAATTTAAAAATCTCAATTTTTGAACAGTAGTTTTCCAAACAAAGACTAATTTCTCAGCTTCAATATTTATGGTGCTGTTACTCTGTATAGTATAGTTACTTTTTATAGAGTATCAATGGTGAGCAGCTTACACTTAAAAAAATAAACTACCGTATTTTAAAAAATGGATTTTTTTTAATTTTTCCATTTTCTGGCCTGCAATATCTTTGTTGGGGGACCAGATAAAAATCTGAAAATTACACAGTTAATAGATCTTTATGATATCAAACTTCAGTATAAATTTCAACTTTGAGATTCAATTGGAAGTATGCAAATAAAAATTACAAACATGAGTCAAAAATACGTTTTTAACATCTGCAATATCTGGTAGGCTAATCAAATAAAGTATATCATTTGCATAATTTAACACATCAAATTACAGTAGCTAATGATTATTTGTCGAAACAATGCTCTGGTGAAAGTTTCAGCAGGCTAACAATTGCATCTGCAAGTCTGTACAGGCTCAAAGACAAGCCTATACAAGTCTGTTCCTGTTGTCTTCCCCCTTACACCAACAATTGTCCACTCACACTTAGTTAGCTAGAAGCTCTTGAAGTGTGCAGTTGAAAAATGGAGTCTCGGTGTTCTATTGGTGTTATTATTAACGAAGCCTGTCATAAAAGTGTGTATGGAGTGTTTCCTAAAGACATTACTTTAATCGAAGATTACAGTGAAGAAGAAAAATGTTGCTTTTCTTAAGAGTCGGCTCAGAGGTTAAATCAACGTGCAAGTACCATGAAATGAAATACTTAAAAAATTTCATCACCTTTTTGGTCAGTCTTGCTTGGACCCTTTTAAGAAACATAAGAAGCCTATAACAAAAGGTCTGAGAGAAATAACGTTTGATCATTATTCTAAAAATAAAAGCCCTTTTGTCAATATAATACCAGGAAAATCATTGTGTCCTACTTGTTATTCTAAGATATTTGTAATTGACAAGGAAAAGGATAGTGATACTTCAGATAAAGAATTTTGTGACTTATCAGAAACATAAAAAAAGTAGATTCAGCTTGCGAAATCCTAGGTATATCACCTGCTAGTAAAATTAGAAAACTAAGTGAAGAGAAAAGACTAATTGCCTTGAATACAAAAATCGAGAACGTGGGAGCAACAGTCAAAAAGAATTTGGAAGTTTCATTTCAAAAGAAAATTTGTACTAAAATAGATGGATGTTCTAAAACTTCACCAACCGAATATGATGATTTGATAGAAAAGCTAAAAACTAAATGCCGTACTTCAAACAAAGAGGATAAAATTAAGATTATCAGTTCTTGGAGTCGAGCAAAAGTTAGTGATGAATTTAATGTGTCAGAACGTCTTGTTAAGTTAACAAGGCAATTAGTAAAAGAACAGGGATTTTTACCTGTATTACAAAAGAAAAGTGCATCTAAGTTAATTTGATAGATGAAAACACAATCAAAAACGTTATTAGGTTTTATGAAGATGACAATAACAGCCGTTTGATGCCTGGCGAAAAAAGACTGTGTTTCTGTGAAAGAAAATGGTTCTAAGGTTCAAAGACAAAAAAGGTTAATATTGTGTAATTTAAATGAACTATTCACTGAATTTAAAAAAGCAAATCCTGACATTAAAATTGGAAGATCAAAGTTTTGCGAATTGAGACCGAGATGGTGTATTGTTGCAGGGGCATCTGGCACCCATAACGTTTGTGTTTGTTTGTATCATCAGAATGTAAAGTTGATGATAGATGGTGCCAATCTTAGAGTTGACTATAAAGACCTTTTGGAAGTTATGGTATTAAATATTGACAGTTACAATTGTATGATCATGGAAAAATGTGAAGATTGTCCAGGCAAACAAGCCTTATTTGACATGTTTGAAGAATCCGAAGAAGACGATTTGATGCCTGACAATATAGAATACAAACAATGGGTGACACAAGAAAAAACTGAAATGGTGACAGTCATAAAACCACGAGAAGAGATTTTTGAAGTGTTGGTGGCTAAACTTGAAAATTTGAAAATGCATCATTTTATTGCAAAAGCTCAAAGTAACTTTATGAAAGACAAAAAGCAAACCTTGGCAGCTGATGAATGCTTAATTCTTGCTGACTTTTTGGAAAATTATTCCTTTGTTGTTCACGATGAAGCACAAGGGCACCACTGGGTAAACAAACAGGCCACAGTGCATCCATTTGTATTCTATTATAAAGATGAAGATAAACTAAAGAACCACAGTTTTTGTGTCATAAGTGACTACCTTGAACACAACACTACAGCAGTGCACACTTTTCAACTAAAATTAACAAACTACATAAAACAGTACCACACTTCCATAAAAAACTGATCTACTTCTCTGATGGTGCAGCAAGCCAATATAAAAACAACAACAAATTTATAAACATCTCCTTTCATAAAGAAGATTTTGGATTTGATGTAGAATGGCACTTTTTTGCTTCATGCCATGGGAAGAATGCTTGTGATGGTGTCGGGGGCACAACAAAGCGAGCTGTCACAAAAGCAAGTCTGCAGAGGGCCGATGACAATCATATCATAACACCTCAAGAAATGTTTAAATTCTGTAAAGAACATATAAAAGGAATTACCTATGTTTTTGTAAAATGTGAGGAAATACAAGAAGTCTATGCCAATGTCTTGAAGGAAAGGTTCAACACTTGTCAGAAGATTAAAGGCACTCGATCTTTTCATTGTTTTGTACCCCATTCACACGACTTGCTGAAGTGTAAGATCACATCAACATCTCCTGATAGTGAACTTCATCAGTGTGGAAAACTTGTACAACTGGCTCTTCAAAATAAAGACATAGTGGCTTGTGTTTACGATGAACAGTGGTGGATTGCCGAAGTTGATAATATTGATTGTCAAAACCAAGATGTGCATGTTTGTTTTTACCACCCTCCAGGACCAAGGACATCTTTTAAAAAAGTTGAGAAGGATCAAGTTCGGATGCCACTTACAAATGTACTGAGGAAGCTGTCTCCCATGGAATTTACAACTGTGACTGGGCAAACTTTTAATCTCACACCCAAACTGAGTGAAGAAATTTCTCAAATGTTCAATGAGCGATGTACGAGGGGGATCCAGGAAATAACGACCGTTTTGTTGTACTAATTAAAAAATCATATTTATTTGAAAAAACAAAGTCTGTTACATAATTGAAGCTTCCTTTACTTCTCTACATAATCACCACCCACATTTAAACATTTGTCGTATCTGTTCACTAGCTTTAGAATTCCCGTGTTATACTCCTCTGCTGCCAGTTCATTAAGCCAGGTGTTCACTGTCTTTTGGGAACGCAAAGGTGTTCTTTTGCTGGATTTCATGCCAAAAGGCACTACGATCAATGCAAATCGTTATTGTGAGACTTTACGAAAACTACGGCGAGCCATCCAAAACAGGAGGCGAGGAATGCTTTCGAGAGGAGTTGTGCTTCACTCGAGAATTGCTGGATCAATCTTTGATCATCCGCCCTATAGTCCAGACCTTGCTCCTAGCGATTTTCTGAAAGACTTTCTGGGTGGTACGCGTTTTGGAAGTGATGAAGAGTTGAAGAAGACAGTGAACACCTGGCTTAATGAACTGGCGGCAGAGGAGTATAACACGGGAATTCTAAAGCTAGTGAACAGATACGACAAATGTTTAAATGTGGGTGGTGATTATGTAGAGAAGTAAAGGAAGCTTCAGTTATGTAACAGACTTTGTTTTTTCAAATAAATATGATTTTTTTAATTACTACAACAAAACGGTCGTTATTTCCTGGATCCCCCTCGTACTAAAAACAAATAACATGATAACAATATAATGTAAGTAGTTGGCTCATTATCAATAAAAAAAAATAAGTAATCATAGATATGATTAAATTATATACTGTAATTGATATATTTTATTCCATTAGCCTAGATATAACAGATGTTAAAAAACGTATTTTTGACTCATGTTTGTAATTTTTTTTTTGCATACTTCCAATTGAAGCTCAAAGTTGAAATTTATACTGAAGTTTGATATCATAAAGATTTATTAACTGTGTAATTTTCAGATTTTTATCTGGTCCCCCAACAAAGATATTGCAGGCCAGAAAATGGAAAAATTAAAAAAATTCATTTTTTAAAATACGGTAGTTTATTTTTTTAAGTGTAAGCTGCTCACCATTGATACTTTATAAAAAGTAACTATACTATACAGAGTAATAGCACAAAAAATATTAAAGCTGAGAAGTTACTCTTTGTTTGGAAAAATACTGTTTAAAAATTGAGTTTTTTTAATTTGAAGCTGATAACTTTGAACTATTAAAAATATATTAAAGAATACATTCAGCTAAGTGATAATGATGTTAATTTGTAGGCCAGAGTGTGTTGAACTAAATGAATTTTATCTGAAAGGCTTAATTTTAAAAAATGCAGATACTTGCAAATGCCAAAAAACACATGCGGCCTGGAACAAAAATGGCTGCCGTTTCAAAATAATAAACAATAAATATTTTTTAAAAATATTTTTGTGACCACTAAACATTGGGGAACTAACCCAGCAAAGATCAAATTTTTCTGAGATGGTCAAGCAACCAATGCTGGACCACTTGGTATGGATTGACCCGTTTGAAATCTTAGAAATACTGCTGTTATATGATGTTTAGCTTCAAACCTCGTGCTATGGATTCAGTAACACGCAGAAGTTGGTGAGTAGTAGAATGGTGTTTTCTGAAACCAAATTTTTGTGGAAGAAAGATTGAATTATCATGTAGAAATTTACATAGACGTTGTTGGATCACCTTTTCAAAAACTTTCGATAATGTGGGTAGTAAACTTATTGGGCGATAGCTAGATGGAACATTTGCAGGTTTTCCAGGCTTATGTAAAAGAGTGATTTCAGCATGTTTCCAGATCTCGGGGAAACGTCCCAAATGGAGAAGAGCATTAAATATGGAGGCAAGAAAGGCAAGAGCTTTCCTGGTCAAATGCTTCAAAGCTAAGTTTGGAATCAAGTCATGTCCAGGTGACTTCTTGCTTTGCAGATTTTTAATTATAAAATCTAATTCACTGGGAGCAGTAAAGTGAATTGGCAAAGGTGCTGTAACATAAAACTTTGGTTCTTCTTCTATTTTTGAACTGTGTTCGTAATTAATTACAGGATTAGGTGTAAAAGTATGCTCCAAAAATTCAGCAAAAATTTTACATTTATCTGCGTCACTTGAATAATGATTGTTTGCTATTTTCAAGTGTGGTATTATAGTAAGTTCATGGAGAATTTTTTTTGTTCCTTTCCATAATGTACAGTCATGTGGTGAAATGGTAGAAAGTTGTTGGTAAGATTTAAATCTATAATCATTCATTGCCTGTTTACTTGTCTTATTAGTTGATTCAATCTTTGGCGCTACCAAGGTTGTCTTTCATTTTGCCATACCTGATGTTTAGTTTTTATCAATTTGATTATTAAGTGCCAGTATGGTACTTTATGAGATTGTGTGTGGGGGACGAAAAATGTCTGTCAGTCCGTCTGTCTGTCTGTCCATGTGTCTGTACGCGCCATAACTCAAATATGATTTATCGGATTTTCATGAAACTAGGTATACGCATTTATAATGTCCATGGGAAGAACCCTATTGTTATTGAACAAAATCGGTTCACCGGTACCGGCGTCATACCCAATTTAGTGTTTTTATTTAAAAGCACCATAACTCAAATACGCTTTATCGGATTTTCATGAAACTTTGTATACACATTTATAATGTCCATGGGAAGACGTCTGTTGATATTGGACCAAATTGGTTTTCCGGTACTGGAACAATGCCCAATTTAGTGCATTTTTATGGTATTATATAACAAAAGGCCTCATAACTCAAATATACTTTATCGGATTTTCATGAAACTTGGTATATGCATTTATAACATCCATGACAAGAAGCCTATTAATTTTGGACCTAATCGGTTGGCCGGTACCAGAGTAACGACTAATTAAAGGTCACATGTTTTTTAATTTTTGTCTGCCAGTATAATTTGACAGTTAACACTATTCCTTCACTTTGCTTATCAAACACCTTGGACTCGTATTCTGGAGGTCCCCAGATCAAATTCCGGAGCCAGCCGATTTGACATGGATTTTTTCTATTTTATTTGTTATTTTTTTGTGAGTGCGCGATTGTCAAGGTATCACAAATCTGTAGTTCTGCTGACGCTGGTCGATTTTAATCTAATTAGAAAAACTTATTTTCTGTATATCATAATTGCAATTATAATTGATTCAACAAAAACATACTGGCACTTGGTTATATCAGTTTACCTGATTTTATTTTTGCTGGAATTTCCTCTTGAAATCTTGCTCGGTTAGTTGAGTGAGGAGATGACACTGCTGACTTTAAGGAAGAACAGATTATGTTTGTAAAATGATCTGCAGCAGCCATGACATCACTTCTTTCCTTCAAAGGCAGTAATAGTTGCAGTCCTGCATCCAGATTTTCTTTGAACATTTCCCAGTTTACAAATCCTTTAAGTAAACTAGAAGGTCGGGTAGCAAATTCCTGTTCATCACAGAAAGTATGGATTACTGGACGATGATCAGAGTGTAATTCAGGTAAGACATGCGTGAAAAGTTGAGAAGAGAAGTTCTTTGTAAGTGCTATGTCCAATATATCAGGAGAAACATTTGTATTGTTAGAATAATGCATCGGCATAGATGGGGCTACAATGTGAATTGCATTAGCATTAACTGTATCTAGAAGATGCCGACCATTAGGAGTTGTAACTCTACAGCCTAGGGTTGCCACCTGTCCCGAATTTGGCGGGACATCCCGCATTTTAAGGAATTTTTCAGCGTCCCGAATTATGCCGAAACAAAATATGAGTCAGCAATTCTTGGTGGCGTCTTTTGTGAATTTCGTCTCATGGTCAAGAAATCGATGTCGTCCATCGCTAAAATGTATCGTGTTGGCAGCATTGTAATCACCGCCCATGATGTTATTCTTTGTAATTTATTTGTATAAGTCGCGCGGGCATTCTTGGGGTATGTCCGTGATCTGTACAACCAGCGTGCGAGCCATTAACTGGTGATCCGACGGGGAAGTACCGAAAACAGATCATATGACACTCTGCACTGATTTGCCAAGTACAGTTCCTTCTGGAATTAAGCACAGCAAGACGTGTGTAGTGTTATCAGTTGTAATTTGAATCCACGTTATCTGTGTGTTTTATGTGTCGTTCATTGAGTAACAACTAATTAAATATTTTTCCTGTTATTCCTAAACTTAGTGGTAAGTCATTATCTAGTCAGAGTCTGGATTGCCAATGTTCATAATTTTTTTCGAAACATGTCTATGAGTGTGCATTGTTTTATGAAATTCTATGAGAAAGCTTTAAGTTCCTTAGAGAAAGTATTTGACTTCACGGAAAACAATCTTTATGGCACACTGAAGAACTTGAATCTTTCGAGTTCACTATCTTCAAACATCTCAAAGACTCTGTGAAGGCACATAATGTAGAATCGGATGTTAATTTTGATGAGTTAGGCCTAGGCTATATGAGTATTCTGCTTTAGTTCAGATATAATAAATGCTACTAAAGTGAACTATACAGAAGGAGAGACTAAGTATGAGTATGAAATGGAAGAAAATTATTCAGGAGATTGGTAAAGAACACATTTGCAATCTCAAATGTTTTGTTCTGAGCATTCCTGGTAGCAATGCCTTTGTGGAAAGAGTGTTCTCTCTCTTGAATCTAAAATGGACAGAATCCAGAAATAGGTGCTCAGCTGACCTCATAAAGAGTGAAATCATTTCTACAAATGTTACAGATACCTGCAAAGATTATTTAGTGAGGGTGAAACAGAACAAATAACTATTAGAAGCTGCCAAATCAAACAAGAAATACAGCTTCAAGCCATGAATTTGCCCAGTTTTTTATATTTTTATTTATTTATTATTTTGCTAATCTTTTCTTTTCTAATGTTAGTGTTACTGTTACCTAGCCTATTCAGTTTTGGCCTTGTAATATATTCCGTCTTTCAGTTATTAATAAATTGTTCCGTGTACAAATTTAGGTATGAAGATCGGCGATCTGCATATATTCGATAAGTGTCCCTCCTTAGCCTTACCAAAAGGTGGCAACCCTACTACAGCCCCAAATTTCATTTTTACTATTTAAGTCTCCTAGGAGAATGGTAGGGATGGATATATCGAATAAGTTCTGAAAGTCTTGTGAGTTTAGGCGTGCAGAGGGGGGTTTATAGGCAGATATAATTAACAGTTCAGTATTATTGCGCAAATGAAGTTTAACTGCACAAGCTTCAAGACCTTTCAGGGAGGGTAAGTATACAGAACTGTGTTTCAACTTACTTTTAACAATTACAGAAAAACCTCCTGATGCTATTGGAGCATTTCGATCTGTTCTGTATGTCTTATATCCACGAACTTGAAACTTTTCCAATGCATTCAAGTGTGTTTCTGTAACAGAAGCTACATCTATGTTGTGTCGGGATAGGAATTCAAGGAAACACTGGTGTTTAGCTTCAATGCCATTTGCATTCCAGTTCAGTAAAGTGAGGGACGAGAAAGAACATTTTGAATTATTGGCCATTTTGTAATACAGTAGTTATTATACTTGCACTGAAAGACTTGATCTGTGGAAGGTAAAGATTGATAAAAGACAGTAGCACTGGGATAAGATTAATTATGTGATCAATCAGGGATGAAGAACTAGTATCACTAGTAACAGATCCTGCATTGGTGTTCGGATGTAGGGGCCATGCCATTGATTGAGCACCAGAAGTTGATGTTTGCTGCAGTCGTTAGAGACCTCCTGGGCATGGGTGGAAAATTCATCTCATCATTGATTGGAGGAGATAGTGATGTTGATGTATTGTTTATTGTTGCACTCTGTACTATAGAATTACACCGTTTATGGCTCTCCTTATAAGCCAAGTAGTAGGAACAACCTTTGAAATTTGCGGGATGATTCTGTCCACAGTTAACACAAGTTGGTTCTGTGTGCTTGGGCTTGTTAAGTTACACTCAGAAAAATTGCGGTCGTTTTTGCATTTCACACATCATGGTGGAAGATGACAAAAGTTTTTGTATGACCATAACGCTGGCATCTAGTGCATTATGGAATATTCAGTGATTTACGACGATATTCCACCAAGATAATACAATGCTTATAAGAGTAAATTCAAATGTTCATTTGGCTTCCTCGTTATTGAGTAATTCTACTACACACATAGGCATAGGCTGTTTGTCACAATATAGTAATCTAACTAAGTTTGTTTCTGACAGATCAGTAGATTTTAGTTCCTCAAGGACTTCTTCATTTGTAAGTGAGAAGAGCACATTTCGTAGTACAACTTCCAGTTTTTTTGTTTGTTGGGTCTCTGTAAGTATGAAACTGCAACTTACTATCCTCTAAGAACTTTGTTATGAATCTGAAATCTGATACATTAAGTGTATTTATTTTTAAGACTTGACCTTGCTGCTGAGTTGAGAATTTATTGCCAATTATAGAGGTCAGATCTTTTATTATTTGTTGGTAGTTAATTACTTGGTGTAGAAAAATGGGTGGTATTTTGACCTTGGGTACTGACTGTGTTGGATCAGTCATCCGACAGTCATGAATTGGTTTCATCCATGTCATCTAGCACAGCAAACCTGTTGTGAATGGCTGTTAAGTCAACCACATATTTGCTGTTAACATGAGCAGCTGAAATTGTATGTTTTTTATTCAGGACTTGAAAATTGCTTTCAGAACTAGAATCAGCGACCATTGAATTGGAATAATCTTCACGTTGGCGTTTATTATTTTGTTTATTTATATGTCCTGTTGCAAGAGAATGGTTTGTATTAGGACTTGCAGACTGATTAAACACTAGTGATGGTAATGATGATGATAATAATAATAATAAAATTAAAAATTCAAGTATTTAGGGGAGTATATACAGATAGGAGGATCAAACAAGACATCCAACAAAGAAAGAACAGAAAAACTTCAGAAAGCGTACAAACTCACATGGATGCACTACAATAAAAGAAACATTTCAAGACAGGCCAAACTCAGGCACTACCAGAAGCCCTCTACGCATCAGAAACAACCACAATTGGAGCATCAGGTATCAAAGAGACAGAAAAAATAGAACGTAAAATCCTCAGAAAAATTTTTGGAGCAATACACAGAGATGGCATATGGATGAAGAGACCAACAAAAGAATTATACGAACACACAGACAGACTCACAGACATGATCAGAAAACGCCGACTAACATTCTATGGACACATACATAGAATGAACGACAACAGACTCACAAAGAGGATTTTTGATGTAGTTAACAGTTCAGTCAAAAAAAAAACAATTGGCTGCAAGAAATAGAAGAAGACTTAAAACAAGCAGGAATCAATAGGGAAATGATAAATGAAAGAAACAAAATTATGAACGCAAAATTTGAAGTAAAAGAAAGCAAGAAAACAGGTAAAATATGTACCGAACAAAGGAAAGAGGAACACAGTCAAAGAATGAAGAGATTTTGGGAAGAGAAAAGGAAGAAGAAACAAGAAGGAAGTGTATAATCATGTAACATTCAAGTTCAAACACTGTCTTAATGGCAAAAATGTATAATAATAATAATAATAATAATAATAATCTTTATTGCCTGTGGACCAAAATCAACTTATTACTAAGGAAAGAATTTCATATATAATGCACAATCATTGTTATCTTGCAACTACAGAGACATTCACCATATAAACAAACAAAACCAGGTACAGAATTTGCATTAATTAATCTAAAAGGTCATTTACATCGTATAAACATTTATTAATTAAGTAGCTTTTCAGTTTTGGTTTAAAGTTTGTGTTTTTGCTGCTGTCTTTGAGATCGCTGCGCAGTTTGTTGAAGAAAGTTCTACCTCCTACATACGGATCTTTCATCACAGACTTCTTGTATGAAACTCAAGGCTGCAGGCTGGTGGGTGTAGAAGGCTTTGACCCCTGGTAAGCTGGTCGGTTGATGTATTTTGACTATTCTGAAGCTTGTTTTGAGTTTCAGCAGACAAAATCATATTAGCAGAAGAAGATGAGTTGTTGATTATTAATTGCCCAGATTCAGGACTGATTTATGAGCCATCATAATTTATTTAACTTTGTTTTTCTTATAACACAAAACGGATAAGATGCAGAATGCAAATTCAACAACACAAAAACAGTCAACACTTAGTTAATTGCTTATCAATTTCTTGAAAATATTCACTTGAACACAGTAATGAGAACGAGGAACTGTAGGAAATATTAGAACACACAACAAATATAAATATACTTATGTAATTTGTTAAATATGATACTATCACTCATGAAGCCAACAATGCGTGTGGTCACTGCCTCCTGAAATTCCACAATTCTTAAAGTTGTCCTTTATCCTACTTGCGCCATGTAGAGATGCAAAAGGATGTTATGATGGATAAACATATCAACAGATGCTATTTGAAAGATGAATTATGGTTACTCATTAAGGAATAAGTTCATGAAGAGACATGTCAGCCAACATTATTGTTGATTAATTTCAAAGCACTCTGATTTAATTTTCAAAAATCTCAGAACTAAAGGAAATCACTGGTATGGATGCTCTTGGAACTTCAGCACCTTAGTAATAGAAAATTGCACTTTGTTTCTGCCTTTTATCTGCTTGTATCATTCAACTTCTTTTTGTCACCCTTGGTGGGGTAGTTGGTAAGGCATAAGTTTTCTGTTCGCCCTAAATTTTGGGTTCAGTCTCAACCCTGGTATGTGCACAAATGAAGGAGTCTCATGTATATAGATTTATAGCAATATATAGATGGAAATTCCAGCACACCAGAAGTGTTACATGTCTAGATAAGTACAAAACTGTTGTTAAAAAATTATAACAAGCAAACTTCTCTTGTCCCCATCTCCCAAAAATCAATCTTGGTGTGATCATGTAGTCTATGTCTAGGCCTTCCCGAGTTCTTCCTGTTTGATTTTCCGATTAAAATTTGTAAACTACCAGTAACTAACTAACTTACTCCGTGGCACTAACATCCCAGAAGGAACAAGGCCTACCACCCCACCGCTGCGTCATCTACCATAGGCAGACGGCATGTGGTCAGCATGCCGACACCCATGGCCGTTAATGGTGGCTTCCATGATTGGAGCTGCTACTTCTTTATCAAGTACCTCCTCAATTTGAATCACGAGGCTGAGTCACCCCTACCAAACCTCCATACCTCAGAAAAATCCGAGGAGGTACCAGGGATTGAACCCGGGCCGACGGATCTCTAGTCAGCGACGCTAACCACAGGACCAAGCCGGCGGTCTGTAAACTACCAGTACTTATTATTTTCTATTCTTTTAAAATACTATCTGCTTTACATTTTTATTTATTCAATATTGATGGAAGATAAAAAGTTCAAGTGTTCCTTTAAATTCTTTCTTCTTACCAGCAAGTGGAACTTACCCTCTACTGGAAGGTTGATTAATTATGCCATATTCTGAATTAGATTTTCCCTCTTATTAAAAACAGTCTTAGGCCAGTATTCATAGTCGCAATAAGTCGTACTTATATCCAAGTCGAACTTTAATCTCGTCTTAAGTCGAGTTTCTGACACAAACAAGTTGGACTTATAACGTATTTACTTTATAAAGTCAGACTTGACAAAGTCGAGCTTATTGCTATTCATAGTCACTAAAGTACAACTTATTTGTCGAAATAAGTCGTACTTTATCAAGTCAAGGGTCCCCCTGACTTATTTCAGTTTAAGTCAGAACCATGGACAGTTATTTTGAGGATCTTGGCGAGGTGTTAGCATTATTTGCAAAACATGAGGAATCCTTTTAAATTCTATATTAGCAATGAATTTTAAAAGAGATTTTGTTTGAAGAAAACACAATTTTGGAAATACCAGTTGGCTTTCTTTCACCAGAATCTCTCTCCACTGGCATTTCATATCGGCCCAAAGCTTCCTAAGCTGTTTTCAATCTTCCTAGAACTCAATTAATATTGAAATAAATGCATAAGCAAACCGGTATTAATTATGTACGATGTCCAAGTGAATATGTACACAGAATATTCTCAAGAAACTATGGATCAGTTTACTTACATGCAGCATAATAATATGACTAGATGAATTGAATTCTTTGTATACAATGCACAGCACCGTCTGTATTTTTATATCGCGATACCCAGATGGCTTTGCATTACACGAAATCTGAAAAAATCTTAAATACGATTGATTAATTCAATTGTTACGGCAGTGAACGCATGATTTTTCATATTATCGAGTTCGACTTTAATATGTAGAACAAGTAGAGCTTTATGAAGTCAGACTTAACAAAGTACGACTTTAAAGAAGACTATGGATACGAATAACATATAAGTCGACTTGTCAATTAAGTTCAGCTTTATAAAGTCGGTTCTTAAGTCGCTGACTATGTCTTACTGTCTGGTTTCACCCAGAATCCCAAGAGAATGAGTACCACAAGCCAGTCTTCTCCTGCTCAAGTGTTAAAGACCCTTTTAATCTTACTGTCTAGTTTCACCCAGAATCCCAAGAAAATGAGTACCACTAGCTAGGCTTCTCCTGTTTAAGTGTTAAAGTGAGTCTTATGGTAGTACTCTTATTTTATGTAGAATGTTCTAAGTTGTTAGCACCAAACCTCGATGTTCCACTGCCCTTGCACAATCCTAATTATATTCTGACGCTAAATGCTCAATAGCTTTCAGGTCAATTATTCTATGTGGATTTCCAACATACACTTTTTTTCTTTCCCCATAGATAAAAATTACAAGCAGACAGTGGCGTATCATGAGACTAAGTCTATCTAAATACCATGCTAAGAAAGTAAGTGGATTCATAAGCAAATAAAATAAAATCAGGTAAACTGATGTAACAAAGTGCCAAAATGCTTTTGTTTAATCTGTGATAATTGCAGTTATGATATTCAGAAAATAAGTTTTTTTAATTGATTTCAGAGTTAAGCTCCAGATTGATTCATTAAACAGGGCTTACAAAAGGACAAAGGTCTGTTTTTTTTTTTATATTTTTAATTTTTTTAAATCAGATTAAAACTGTCCAGCATCAGCAGAACTATACAGATTTGTGATATCTTGTCAATTGCACACTCATTTTAAATTTAAAAAAGTGTCAAATTGGCCGACTACCATTACCATCTCAGCTACCTTGCTTGGTTTAATGGTCTAGTTTGTTAAGCATATGTGAAGAGTATGTGGGTAATAATAATAATAATAATAATAGTTTTAATTAACCTGGAGAAAGTTAAGACTGTAAGGTCTTTTCTTCCACTTCACCAGCAACTTATAGTACATTAGTTGTTACAATATAACACAATAAATAACATAAAATACATTAAATGACACAACATAACACATTAAATGATTTAAGATGCATTAAATGACACACTAAATGATATGAAAGAAATTAAGTGGTACAAATACAATTTAATTTCACAATAGCATTAAGTGATATAAACTTAATTAACATAGGACATGAAAAAGAGACACTACTAAGTACTATGTATATGTGCTGTTAACTGTGATCTGAAGGTTGACAGTGACCAGCAGTCCTTGATGTGAGATGGTAAAGAATTCCACGTTCAGATGACTGAAGTAGTAAAGGATGATGTATGAGATGTATGTATGAAAATATGATCTTGCCTAGACCGAGTGTTTATGTTATGATGAGATGAAAGAGTTTGAAAGCGTGAGGACAGGAATTGGGAAGAATTCGATAGCGGAGGCAGAGAGAGTGCAGTTTTCTTCTGTCCAATTGAAACCGTGCCATTGTTTCAAATGCTGGCGTAATATGATCTGATTTATGAATACCACAAATGTAGTGAATGCAAGCATTATGAATGTACAATTAATGTCCTAGTTTGGAGCTCAGGTCGCTTAATAGAATATCACAGTAATCGAAATGAGTAATTATGAGTGTTGACATGAGTGTTTTCTTCAATGAAGAAGGTAGAAAGTTCTTTAATCGGAGAGCATGAAATATAGAGTGTATTTTTTTTGCAAATTTCTTTTATGTGGATGTTCCAATTTGAGTTACTGTAAAAATGAAAGCCAAGATTTTTTACTTGCGGACTAAATGGAACAGTGCTTCCATTTAATTTGGCGGGTGTCAAATTTTCCTCATCGACATTTTTCAACAAATTATGAGATCGCCTGAGATTTCCCTGCATTAATTGTAAGTTTTGAATGTCTTGCCCAATTCGTTATCGTTTCAAGATCATTATTAATTTCATTTATAGCCATGTTAATTCTGTCGGGTCGTGTATGTTTATACAGCTGTAAGTTGTCAGCGTAAAATGGTAGTTAGTGTCATTACTAATGGTGTTACAAACGTTGTTTATGTATATAGTAAACAGTAATGCTAAATGTGTTGCAACTTCCAAAGCTGTATATGAGCACTGTAAAACAATATGGTATCATGTGAACTGATTTGCATTTGATAAATTCTTTCTAATATACTACCATAAAATAGGTGCTAAATTGAGCATTACTCAGATACTGGTGAACTGATTTGGTCCAATATCAATAGGCTTCTTTCCCTGGATGTTATAAATTTATATACCAAGTTTCATAAAAATCCGATAAAGGGTATTTCAGTTATTGTGCGTACGGACAGATGGACAGACATTTTCCCGTCCCCCACACTATCTCATAAAGTTCCATTCTGGCACTTAATAAAATCAGGTAAACTGATGTAACAAAGTGCCAGTATGTTTTTGTTTAATCAGTTATCATTGCAATTATGATATGCACAGTATGTATTTTTTTAATTGATTTCCAAGTTAAGCTCCAGATTTATTCATTAAGCAGGGCTTACGGAAGAACAAAGGTCTAGTTTTTTTTTTTTTAAATCAGATTAAAATCGTCCAGCATCAGCTGTACTGTACAGATTTGTGATATCTTGACAATCGCACACTCACATAAAAATAAAAAAGTCAAATTTGTCGCCTCGGGATATGAACCATTGAACTGCAGAATGTGAGTCCAAGACGTTAACATCTTGACACCAGGGTCAGATTAACAGTCTAGTTGAATAAGCGTATGTAAAGCAACAATGTTATTTGTCATAGCCAACTGCATTTTAATCTCCAAATCCTTATAAGATCACAGTAAAACAATTGACTATGTTGTCATGATAACTGATTTGACTTTCATAAATTCTTTCGAATATGTATATTTACATAAAACAGGCACTAAATTGGGAATTACTCCGAAACCGTTCAACCGATTTTATCCAATATCAATAGACATGTTCCCATGGATATTATAAATGTGTACACCAAGTTTCATGGAAATCGGGTAAAGCATGTTTGAGTTACCGCGTCTTTAAAATAGACACTAAATTGGGTTTTACTCCGATACCGGTAAACAGATTAGGTTCAAATTCAATAGGATACTTCTCTTGGACGTCATAAATGCGTATACGAAGTTTCATGAAAATCCGATACAGCGTATTCCAGTTATGGTGCCTTTCTAATATATAATACTCTTAAAATAGGCACAAAATTGGGCATTACTCCGGTACCGGTGAACCGATTTGGTTCAATAACAATAGGGTTCTTCCTATCGACATTATGAATGTTTATACCAAGTTTCATGAAAATCCGAAAAAGCGTACTTGAGTTATGGTGCGTACAGACGCACGGACAGACAGACAGACAGACGGACAGACATTTTTTCATCCCCCACACAATCTCATAAAGTACCATACTGGCACTTAATAAATAAAGGTAGCGTTAACCAAGTCATTAATCATTATTAGGGCTCGGACTTTTAGGTAAATACATATTTTTATTGCCATTACTTATGATTTCAGGACTTTGTTAAAGTTCCGGTTGGGACCTTTGGATTCAAAATACTGAGTTGCATATCACATAAAAAAAAATATTTTCGATATTTTTTATTTGAATAAATATTTTTGGTAACTTAATTCTTTTTTACATATTTTACCACATATCTTGTTTAGAAATGACTATTTTGACTGTTTTTGTAAAATTGCGACATATTTTCGATGTGTTGCGTTATGTTGAGTCAGACAATAAATCAGGGCCGATTAGGCCTTTATTAGTGTAAATTTCTGTTTCCTCTCAAACTGCATTACTAAGTTGGAAAAAACAAAACAATTGTTGACAGAATCAATAAAAGAAATCAAACACATTGAAAACAAACTTAACAAAATCCGTGGTACAAAAGCAAACAAAATTAGAGAAAAATTCCTGTCATGCCTAAATAAGAATGAAGGGTTACAAGTGTTGCGCAAGATTTAAGATATTTTAATGGTTAACAGTGTAGAGAACTTGGAGCAGATGGAACATCTGAGTGTCAGTGAATTATTGGTACAGTGTCAGTGTTACAAATATGCAAGATTAACATCCTGAAATGTTGAACGTACATTTTCAAGATAAGCTTACAAGTCTCTGTTCCGTGAAAATCGTCACAGCTTTAAGATGCACAACTTAAGACCTACTATTGTCGTTTACTGCAACAGTTCTACACTTGCTGACTAGAATGACTAGATGAGTACTTCTGTAAATATTGGTTCAATAAATAAATGAAAATATTTTCATATTTTTTAAACATATTTTTTACTTTTTAACCACATAAAAAATAAATATTTTCTGTTTTATAAGCACCTAAAAGTCAGAGCCCTAATCATTATAAACCCATTGATACTATCATTAAACTATTTCTTGCTGCTGCATACCCCATCCCTACTGCTATTATGCATCAAATTGTGGTGCCAAGTACTTAGGCAGCCTCGAAACCTCATGATGCAGCAGCGGAGGTGAGTTGAGACTGGATGGTAGCCAGCCAAGTTGTAGTCTCATTCAAGTGCAAGTTGTAACTAAACTAAATGTTAACTAAATGTTAACCTACTTAGGAGAAAACTAGCTAATTCTTTATGCAAAAGTGGCATACAGCACTACCAGAGAGACTAGAATGGTTTATCGGGGTTGTGGTCTGAGCCCTTAGATTCCTGCTTGCTGGAAACTGGGGTGGGGCAGGGGGTAACATAAAGTATTTTGTTACATTGTCATTGCTGACCTATCACTGAGTGCAGTGCTTTAAACTGTATGTTTCAGTGTTTGTGTGTTTTAATCGTCTTACAAGTAAGGAGAAATCCAACGATATAGTTGATTACCTATCAAAAACCCCGTTTTCGGTTCTATCTCATGAAAAAAAAAAAAAAAAAAAAAAAATTACACCTAAAGTAAATTACCAGCTCCTGAGCTTGACGTTGCCTTGCAAGAAAATAGCCAAAAACAGAAATTTCTGACATCTTAGTCTCTCTACAGAGTGCTCAATTGTACAAGCAGAGCTCTTTGCTATAAAGGAGGCTGTCTTATGGTCTAAATCTCAAAATTCTGACTGTTGCATTTTCAGTGACTCACAAACTGCACTTACTGCTATAAACAACAAGTTCAATTTAAATGCCTTGGCAGCAGAAATTAGAACTAAGATAATATCATACGAGAAACACGTTTGTTTATCCTGGGTGCGAGGCCATATGGGCACATTAGGGAACGAAAGAGCTGATGAATTGGCAAAAAATGCTGCGACCTCGAATTTAAATTTTAGCTACAAATTGTGTCCCCTATCTTATGCTAAGAATAAACTTAGAGATTATATTAGGACTGCTTGGAATGAGCATTGGGTGTCCAGCTCCAAAGGGACCACTACGAGAGAAATCTTCTTTCCAACAGTTGAGTGTCGCCTATGCTGTACGAGTGTAAAACCGGACTTCATAATCACTCAGTTTCTGTCTGGGCATGGCAAATTTGGTTTTTACTTTCAACGTTTCATGATCCAAAGACAGAACGGTTATCAATGTATATGTACTGAACAACAAACTGTTGAACATTTAATTTTTCATTGCCCAGTCCTAGAGCATAAAAGAAGAATATTGGACACACACTTAGATTATTGTAAAAAGAAATTAGATAAACCACTCTTTGATATTTTTAGGAAAAAATGCTGTTATAGAGAATTCCAAAAGTTTTTGTGTTCTATTTTTAAGATGTTATAGTTTTCTTTTATAATATAATATATTAGTTATCTTGTTTTCTTAGAGTAGTAAGGCCTGCATCCAGCCTATGGATAAGAAGTAGTAATATTGCAAATATATTGTCTTGTAACTATAACCCTAATATACCTCCGGGTGGAATAGGGTTTAAGTAATTGTATATTCAATAAATAAATAATAATGATTGGCACTTAAATTTCTTAACATTAGATATTATCCAAAATGAACTATGGCACAACTTTTATTAGACAGGCACTTACATTTATCATATAACTTATTTCTTTATTTGTTTACATTGACTGGTGCCTGAATTTGTTAATAATTAGTAAACTGTATAGAGATTAATTATGGCACAAAATTTTAAATACTTTAGATTTATTATCTACATTATATCTTTCAAATAATATCTGAGTGCATTTAAATTTAGTTTTATTCTCTACCTTATTTAATCAAAAATATTTATTATTCTTTTTATTACTGAAAATGTGTAGCTTTATAGAACGGACCCTATATTTGCTGAAAAGAATGTTCAATAGAAAGCACCACATGAGAAGAATAAGCAGAAATTACTTACACCTGGCATACCAGTTATGAAATTAGAAAAACCCTTTTTCCAACTAGAAAAATACCAGAAGACACGAAAGAATACGTAAATATGAAAAACATGAATGGCTAGGCTTGTATATGTAGAATTTGAATAATTAATCTTGAATTTGAATCTATAATCATACAATGAGTAGGATCAAACCGAAGAATCAGGATAAGAAAAGATAGAACAATAGAATAAACAACCCGTGCACTAAAGATCCCATACTCTCTTGCGCACTGAAGATCCCATTCTCTCCAATTGGGAAGAAACTCCATCATCCACTTATCAGATAATAATGGAATTTATTATGATTTTAGATGACTTGAGAACAAAAGCTTCACAACATTTTTACGTAATGAAATAGTATTGAACAAATTTAGAAAATTTCAGATGTAATAATATAACATAGTAGCTCACCATAGGCTGAGAAAGTTGCTTATGAAGATCGAAAACCTTGAAAACCAGTTACACCCGAAATGAGTAAACTTCATTACCCACCAATACCGTAGAATCAACATAGACTCAGGAACTGAAGTTCCAAAAGAACAGCAAGCAGAAATTCCCACTTCGTAGGACTAGATTCATTTTAAATACTGTGCAACGAGGAATCACTCGAACCAAGGATGATTACATGAAAAACAAACAATACCATATTACATAATTTAAGTTACAAATACGTGTGAAATACCAAGAAATAATCCAAAAAGGTCATTAATACAACAACTAAGTAACAAGAATATAAGTGAAAAAATTCAATCACAAGAGATCCACTGCAATAACAGTAATTTAGGAACTATATAGCCTGTGAAAGAACAAAACACTGATATCTGAGATAAGTCGCTATGACAGAAGACCAATGAAATTACAAAACCAATCCATTAATAGATTTTCAAATTTGAAGGAATACTTTTAATTAGAATTTCAATTACCATTAATTCTCAGGAGACCATTCAAATTTTCACTGTTGCAAAATACTGGCATAATTGGTTTAAATTAGTATTATCAAAAATACAAGCAAGCAAAGAATAATTTTGGCATCCAGTAATATAGATATGCACTTACAAAGGCATCTATAGACATCTGAACAATACTGACCCCAATATAAATATTCATATACATACACAAAATAGGGAAGAATGTTTTATATATTTTAAGCCTATCATAACGGACCAAAACAGCTCCTGTAATAATTTATACCACATACACACAATAATGATAAGAATATTTCCCAATAAAGCCTATTCAGACCAGAAATAACTCCTGTATAAATTTACAACTAACGCCTATTACAGACAAATCTTACATACAGACGGGGAACTCAGCAAAAGAAGAGAACTAGCCATGGTCTAGCCTCACTTAAACTTTACGATGCTCAAAATATAATCACAACCAAGATCATCTCACTAATGCTGCTAGATTGAAAATATGCCAAAAAATTGCCAGATAATACTATATCATTTTATTACAAAGCGGAATAGGATTTAAACTTAGACCCGACCAGATGAATTACATAAGCGACCGAATACCAGTACTAAAAGATAGCCTAGTTATAAGTTACTTATAAGAAATGACTAAATAACACGGAACTATTAATGAAAAATGCTAACGGAAGCACGAAGAAATGCAACACATTACCGCAGCAATGGAACAGCATAACAAAAATAAGACACTTGGTCTGTCACGCTCCCATACCGCAGCAAAAATGTCACACACGCCATAACATTCAGTCAGCAAAAATTCAAAAATAGAAAAAAAAATTGAAAATAGGCATTTAATATTTAGCAAATAAGAATCACTAAAGTCAGATTGAAATTATTAGATGAAATATTAATTTTGATAATATATTGATTAAATTAAAAAAAAAATATCATCAGTACCTTGTTATTATAGAATTCACGTAAAAGATGAGATGCCAGCTCTTCCACTTCAACCAACTCCAGCAGAAATTGTAGAAAATATTGTACCAGGATTGTACAACATACTGAAGATCAGAGTATCCACAGGTAATAGGCTTCAAACACAGCACAAAGTTCTTCATAATGCAGTAATTCAAGAAACTCGTTGACACACAATATCAAATAGAAAAAAAAAACTTACGTGAATAATTTAATAAGCAAAATTAATACAGAAAACCAGAAAACTTCCCCTACTGAAATATATGGCAGTGATACTGCATATATACGCAGGAAGACATAGAAAAGCAGAACACATGACACGGTGAAGGTCACATGAAGATACCAATTGGGGAAGAAAGCAGGTCAATGTCCTAGATCAGATAAGACGAGCGGTGAAGATATGAAATAGAAAATACACTATTAATAAACCAGGAATATGCAATCATACCTATTAAGCAAGAAACTTTGAAAAAGATTGGAAAAAGAAAAAGATGCGTAAATTACAAAAGCAAATCTTATGGTGAGACACTGAATTGTTATAGAACAGCCGTAGAAATTGAAAGATATTACGTAGCGAAGCCATTAAATGAAAACTTTTGAGGCACGTAAGATCGGTGTATACGGCTACCATTGCAACTTTGTATAGTTCGGCCGTAGCTAAATTTTGGTTACTGTCAGATAATATATGCTTCAATTAAGCCTAAACCAAAGTAGTTTCAAAATCACTGTTCAAACTAGAATATGTGGAAAAGACGTGCAAGAGAATTAAGGCCCAATATAATATAAATTAAAGATAATTACAAGAAACATGATTTTAATGACATTCTTCAAATAAACCAAACAGTGAAATTGTTTTATACAGTACAATTATACAATCAAATCATTACAGTGTCACAAAGAAATATTAAATTACTGAACCATTATAGATTTTATGGTTTAGTGCCATAGTATTTTTATATTATAGTGCCATAAATAAATATCAAATTACTGTGCCTTAATACGTTTCAATATATTTTATAATATAAGCAATTTAAATCCGGAATGACTCTGGGAAGAAAAGAAAGAAGAAAGAGACAGAACAGAAGATTCACACAACCATTCATTTGTATGAGAACGCCATACGTACAACACAAATACGCATTAGCAATTGAAAATAATCAAAGTTAAGATATAATTTATATCACCAATAATATATCCATGATTACTTACAATTGCCAAAGCAATCCAATGTCGTATGCAGTTCACGTACCCAGATTCATCCAAAGAAAGACTCGTTCCAGCAGAAAGAAGAGTAGAAACAGAATGAAGACTAGAACCAGAGTGAAGAGTAGAAACAGAGTGATCTGCCTAATGTCGGGCAGCCATGAAGAAAACTAGGTTAACCCCACTACTCATATAGTAGCGCAGCCTAGCGTGAAATGACTAGTGATGTCATCTATTTCAAACTCCAACGGAAAATTATATAATTATTTAATGGGTTTGTTTACACTTGAATAAAGAGGTACTGTTTGCATGTATTTCTTATATTATAAAGTTCAGCACAGTACAACCTGCCGACACTCATGGCTGTTAATGCTGGTTTCCACGGACCGTGACTGGAGCCGCTATTTCCTGATCAAATAGCTCTTCAGTTTGTATCACGAGGCTGAGTGCAGCCCTAGTAATATTTTATGTGGGCATAGGTCTATACGAAATTGAACCCATTTCATTATTTAAAGCACAAATAATACTTGAGAATTTGTGTATCATGTAAACAATTATTACTATAAATACAATTTTTAAAATCTGGTTTACCCAGGACACAATGTTAAGATACGCCACTGCAAGCAGTATTTCTTTATTGTTGCAGGTTCAATAGGACTACAAAATGCAGGCCATCGTGGCAACAGAAGAGGTTGAGACCTTGGATCCCACCATGTTGATCCCTGTAAGTATCTCAAAAAGTAGGGGCCCACCCAATGGACAACACGCTTATCAATTCCTGCCCCAGCTACATTCTGGATAAGTAGGTTATGTGGTACTGCGTCAAAAGCTTTAAAAAAATCTATAACCTCTGCATCAGTTCTTCCCCCTGTATCCACTTCGTCTGCTATATCTTGAAATAATGACATAACCTGGCTTTCACATGAATACCCTGATCGAAAGCCATGTTGGATTTTGTTGAACCACCCTTTGCTTTCTAGCGTTCCCCTTATGTGTTCTGCGAGTAAATGTTCCATTATTTTACACACAACCAAAATTAAACTCACTGGCCAATAATTATTTATTTCTGTCTTGTTACCCCCTTTATAAATCGGGATGACTATAGCAGTTTTCCAATCCTCTGGCAATACCCCGTTATTAATAGTCATATTAAACAGAAGCATTCCGTAGGAATGTTATCAGGTCCCCTAGATTTATGATTTTTCAACAATTTTATTATTTTCCGCAATTTGACAGTATTTAGTTGAAAAAACTTATTCATCCCGTCACCATTTCCCTGTTCGAGTCTATGGTCTTTCTTATTAAAAACCGACACAGAATGTGAATTTAATATATTTGCTTTGTCTTTGTCACTCTGTATGGAAACACCGTTTACGTTAAAATCTGGTATTGGTTCCCTATTGCCCTTCTGTCTATTTACGTACTTATCAAAGGATCCCCTATTACTATCTGTTCCTTGAAGAATTTGCTTTAGAAAGCATTCTTGCGCATTCAGTTTTTCGTCCTGAAGTTGCTTTGTTATTTCTTTAAATTTATTAAAGTGCCAATCTGATTTCTTTCTATTATGATAAGCACGCCTAGCCTTTCTTTTGAGTATCCTAATAGCTTTGGTATAAAATTCTGGATCAACATTATGTTTAATGGTTCTGTATGGTACATACTTTTCAATTGCTTCCGGCACAATTGTTTTGAAACTGTCCCATGCTATATTAACACTGGAGGCCGATTGTGCAAATTGCCTATATTTTGCCTTAAGTAATTTTTGAATACCATTCACGTCAGCTCTCTGGAAATTCCAGCTAATTATCTACTTTTCCGACCGCCTTTGTCCCTTCCAGTTTACCTCTATGGTCGCTTATTCCTGGCAGTACCTCACATGCAGAGAACAGGGATTCCGACCCGTATAAAAATACATCTAGTATAGCTGATTGCAGAGTACCTGCTTTGATGGCCTGCACTAACCCATGATCCCACACCAGCAGGTTTACGAGGGTTTGAGCTTCTCCTCCCATTAACTGCCCATTCCAGTTTAAATCTGGAAGATTTAAATCTCCTGCTATAAATATGTTTTTCCCTTTTACTGATGAGGTTTTCTCCACCAGTTTTCGAAGTATTCTATAATTTGTCTCACAAGGTGGTGTATAACAAGCTATTATTATTAGGTTGTTATCATTTGTATGCTCATTGATTTCGATTACCATCATTTCAACTCCCTCTTCTATCCAAAGTAGTCTCTGTGAGTCATTATACCATATAAGTTTTTCCAAAGAGACCACATATTAATTAAAGAATTAAAGCTTGTTGTTATACCCTAGGCTAGGCTAAGAGACCACATATTAATTAAAGAATTAAAGCTTCTTATACCATACCAGTGGATCTTACTTTTGTAGTCGGGTGTTAGAACGTGTTAGTCATGCGTCTTAGATCAATTGTCTTCCAATGAGCAAGATTTAATCTTAGTAATCCCATAATATCACAACGTCTTTTCCAATTCGAAGCATAAGTTAGTTGTTCATTGGAAAGTGACTACTTGTGGCAATGTCTACTATTAATTTGAATTCTGTTGTGGAAACTGTAATAAAAAAGGAAATAAAATAAAATAACAGTGTTTCAAAATTGAATCTTTGTTGCCAGCCTGAGAATTCTGATCGCCAATCACTATCAGGCAACTGAAAACTTTGCATCCTGACTTATGTAATATGTTGGGTTAGTAATTTCTATTATTATATTAAGTCCTTTTTCTCACATGTTGAGTGTCTCAGAATAAATTGTAATGACTACAGTTTTGTGTAAAAACATGTCTGCCTCTTGCACAGGTTTCAGGGCATGTTACAACTGTACGGAACTGTGTGCCTGCCATATCCCTGGTAGAGCTTGGAAAAAAGCTTCTCTTGAGTTCCAAGGATGGAGACACTGAGCAAGTTCGAGTACTTATGAGTAAAGGAGCTCCTTTTACGACAGATTGGGTGAGATTCTTTATCAGCATGGTAACTTGTATTATGGTCACCTCTGGAAATAAGAAAATGTACACCAAGTGCAATAGGTAACTAACAGCTTCAGTGCATGTAGCATTAAAATAATCAGCATGGTATCAGCAATTCACGTAATTCACTACCTTATAGCCCTACATTAAGTGATACCACGTAAGAAGGTGCCAGCGTAGACAAAAGAACATATAAAATAGCTGAATATAGCAATACCTTCAAATTATGTAAGATCGCTTGGTGAAATAGTAAAGGCTAGTTGACATAACGAAATAACTGTTTTATACTTGAGTGTGCATGCGCAAGATGTACTGGTGACACTGAGTTACCACGCTGCGCAGTTTTGGCTGATTCCAATTTTTTGTGAAACTATGGTGAATTTCAAGGTTATATACTGGTACATGCCTAGTTGATTCTCATTATGTAAAATGCAGTAAGAAAGTGTGGACGTTGTGAAATTCCTGGATTTATATGTGATTCAAATGTGTTTATGGTATTTCAGCGACTTAAACTGCAAGGTAAAATGTGCGGTAGCACTAGAATTTGTTTTGGAAGGAAATGGGTGCAATTAATTTCACAAAATCACTTTCATAAAAATAGGACTAAACCCAGTGTCATCATGTAAACTAGTCTTAATACCATGAATTCTAAACATATAAAATTTTGGCATGGCATGTTTTCATATGGTCTTTTATTTGTAATTCTAAAGATTTTTATGTCCAATAAGTTCTGCTTTACTTTTTTTATATTTATATTCAGTAAAGTGGGAATCTTAAATTTTTATAATTTTAACAATACAATGGAACACTGCTATTCTGTAACTGCCATGGACATCATTAATATGTATACTATAAACCACCATGCTACAATTAATGTTTTTATGTAGAACATAACATTCTTAAAACACAGTAATAAATAGAAGGCATCCCTTGAGTAAGGATGTAACTACATTTTTTGTGGATTTTTTTAATGGAATAAAACATGTATGACTTCGCTGCATCTAGTGTGGTGACACCTAAATGGTTAAACTTCAAACTCTGATGACAGAACAGAGAAATGCTGGCATGTAACTGTAAACAACAAAATGGCACAACAAATTATTTTGTAGTACACGCTCCACAAAGTGGCTGTTTCTCGAACTGCTAACATGCCATAAAGTAGGCCGGTAAAGTAATTTTACCGTACTAGGCTGGTAAAGTTGCAATGGTAACCTCTAATGGTCATGGTTCCATCTGGGGCTTCTAGATGTCCCTACAGTGTCTCCCAATGAAAGTTCAATTTTACATGTTAAGGGTTTTATTGTTAATTGTCTATTATTGTATTAACAAGTATAGTAAAAGTTGTCATTTAGAAATCTTGAATTTAAAAAATAAATTCGATAATAATATTTTTTTATATTTTATATGACTGAAGGTGGATGCAAACGCTCAAAGTTTGCATTATTAAGCTGTAGCTTAGTCCCCTAGACCACGAATGCCAGTTGAAACGACTTCAAATGAGCCTCTTGTATGATTGCTTCTTTTTAAGAAGGCATAATAAGTTCTTTTGCAGAAAATATCATAAAAATTACGTGTATTTTCAATTGATGTAATCATATTTGGTTTAATTAATCAACATTATTATCTAAATTATGTCGTAAAAAAGTTCCTTTTTAAGGAAAAGAATACACAGCAAGCAAAGTTTATAAACAGGCACTGCTGATACAATCTCCATTATCTTAGCTTTCTTTATGCAGAATCATTGAAAATGAGTGAAAAATTGAGCTCATTATTAGTAAAATTAAACTTTTACTAAAAACTATTTTATGCACCATGTACGCAAAAACTTGAGCAGACTCATCCAGTATTTCAGCCTCAACTTGTGCCCGCTAGTTTCTCAGTTCGGTAGAGCGAGATCTTATCTCCGTGGCTAGGTGAAAAATAAATCAGAAGCTAGAAAGGGATATTATTGAAGGTTGAAATATTTACAAGTCCAATAATTAGAATGGTGAAGATAAATTTAGTTTATTTCTTAAGCTGTTCGAAAAAGTTTGCAGATTGTTTATAATTTTATCAGAAATCACAGATGATGTAAGGTCGTCTATTAGGTTGTCAAGAATGTTTTACGTTGTCGTACTTAGGCTGTATCTTTTAATTATAATATAATGTTGTTCACTTCCGTATAAAGTGTTACACACGCGCTGGTAACTTAATGTTTAGATTTTCTATCCTCAATTTCTATAGCGCGGAATTCGTTTCTAACTTAGGTGACAATTAATAGCTCCACCTTAATAACAATATTTACTTTGATTACTATATAATAAATCACTCTCACGCGTTCCCATGTCTGTATGGTATCTAATCTATTTCTCTGCACGGGTTAATAAAAAAACTTGCCTAATGCTAGCTAAAATGTCGTAGTCTCTAATCTATGTCGACGTCTGAAGTTGTAGTCGGAGTGTCGAAGTAATGTCCAAGTAGTGTCGCTCCCGTCCTGGGATTTTGCTAATATCTCATGGGTTTAGTTTTTTCTGCAGTTATGTAATTGGTCTGACTCTGCCTTTAGTCTTTCCTTATTGGGTCATTAACAGTTTCTTCTGCTAGGTCTTCAAAATTCTTTCCGTTTAGTTTAAGCGTGGTGTCCGTTTAGCGATTCATCAAAATCTGTCAAAGTAGCGAGGCGCCACGATTCTGACTTTGTGGTTTTAGCCGGCCCCTTTTCTATTATATAATATGAATTGTCTAATTACTCTAATTCTATGGATGTAACGTTAATAAAAAGTATGTCATCCTGAAGGGATTAGTCGTCCGGTTCAAATGATATAAATTTCTATTAGGTTGGAATAAAATTGCTTACTTGCAGTCTCTGGACCCACAGGATGCTGTTGCTATGATGTCGTGGTGAGACGCTGTGATGTTCCAGTCCTTGGATCGTCACCTGTTTATTCTTATTGCCCGGCTTAATATACTCTTTATCTCAGGGACAGCACGTTAAAAGGAGAGCATTCGATTGAAAGTCTTTACAGTTGGGTGAGAGCGATATTTATTAACAATTGCAAACTTCCACGCACAATTACAGTATAATTACAATACCCAGAAATATTAATTTATTCTCTTAAAGCGATGTGTTAAATCAATGCGCGGCTTCTTGGTGATTGCTAATATACTCAGACTCTACTGATATATTAAAATAATTACTCTCCCCGGACTTTAACTTTAACTAAGTACCCAGCGACCCTCGACTGGACTTATAAAATTCCCGAGACTACTACCGGGATATGGCCTCCTGGCCTCCAAAAACTTCGCGACCGAATCCTATGGAGCTCTCGGCTCTTCTCCCCTGTATCAAATTTCATCACCTACCAAGAAGCCTCGTATTGACGTCAGATACACAAATTAGTCCCTTATTCTCATTGGTTATTACCTGTTAATATCATTCCGCTCGTGCGGAAGAATATTGGTTATTAGAACCACGCCAACACGGCTCACTGATGGTTTCCAGTTCCTGGAACCTTAAACACCCTATTGTTCATCTAGTGTCGAAGTGGAGCTGGTTTCTCCCCTTCACACAATAAAATCGGCTGTTATCTGATATTCTTTTGTATAAGTTAAATTTTGAGCACAATACCAATACACAGAATTTGCTCGAGTGATTGACAGCCTGCCTTTGTCTACTCAGACTGTGTTATTATTACAGTTACTTGTACTTGCTTTATTCTAAAGTATTAATTTTCCCATTTCTTGCAACAAATTTGCTTCTAGTTCTCAAACTCTTAATAATTATGGTTTATACTTATCTTTCCCAATATTTAATTAATTCCTGTATAATATTAATAAAATGAAATGTTTTAATTAATTACTGTAAAACGTTATGGAATATGGCTAAAGGCATATTATGCCTCAAATGCCTACCTGCGGGAGAGAGATTGCTTGTTTACAAGAATATCTCTATCGTAGGTATGCCCACGAATTAAACAATGCCTCCAAAAACTTTAAAGTGATATCTCCTTCTTATCCATCACTCAAAATAAAATCGTAAAGTATAGAATACTAGTTAAACTTCTTAAATCATTAATTTAAACTTCCCCTATTTGTTGTGTTGAAGATTTAACACTGATTTTCCCTGCAACTGATTGTAGGCCTTTGCATTTTCATCTAGCTCTGCCCTTAGGCTAACATCTTATTACTAGTCATACACTCTTATTACTATTTACACAAAATATATACAAGTTGGAACATTGTTCACCCAATGCCCTGTTTACCTTTCTTTTCATTCCATATGTAGGCCTATTTTGCCTTTCTAGGCCTACCACCTCAAATGCCATTCTTGTCACAATCGGGAATTTATTTACAATGATATATACACCTACACGTACACATGACAGCAAAGGTTCGATGAGTCTGCTTTAAACTGATGGTCGTGGAATAAAAAAAAAACAAAACACAACATAGAAAAAAATTAGCTTCGCACAGCACAACACACGCATAACACTGCACCATTATTAATGATGTCGCTAACAAGGTTCGATCAGTCAAGCTTGAATTAGCGCACCACTCGACTTATGCTACAAGCACGCCGCCAACACTATTTCTTTATCTATGACAAGAGAAAGGTTCACTGAGTCCAAGCTTTAACTCCGTCACAGATCGGACTTCATCTCACTGTTGCTTTTACACTTTAACATATGACACTGACATTCTGTATACTGGTGGTTACTTAAACTATTGCTTAACTATTGTACAGTCCTAACGTAGGTTATTCCTGTTCATGGTGTGAATTTACTGGGTGGGTGATTCTTTATATGGTTTGGGTAGTTGTTTATGATATCTGCCAAAAATTTTACCTGATTTTACATCTTGAATTTCATAAGTGTGGTCCCCAAATTTCTGAGTTATAAACCCTGGTCCTTTGAATAAAAGCTCGAGACGAGAATAACGTCCCCTTAATAATGAAGACAGCTTAGTGTCCCTAATCAACACCTTATCGTTGATTTGAGGCGACCATTTATGCTTATAGCGTTTGGCCTTCTCCTTACGTTTGGCTGCACGTGTTTTGATACGCTCGAATGCGCGTTTGCACATTTCAACATTGAACTCTGGGTACCCTAAGATCTCGCTTGCCTCGTCAGTCAGTCTACCTATTATGTCTGAGTCGTAATCTTACAATTTAGTGTATTTCAGTCTGTCAAAAAGAATCGTCATAAATGTCCTGAGATTATATATATATTTTTTTCTTTATTTTATTTATTTATTCTCTTTTTATTTTTATTTTTTTTTTCAATTTATTTATGCAGCTCATGGGGTGTGCTAATACTCTCTCATAAATCTCCCCCTAATAATAACTTCCCTTTAAAATCTCTACACTTGGCCTTTAAATCGTGACATAATTCCACCTTATCGCGTAATATATCTAACATCTCTGTCCATTAACTCCCTGGCACGCGACACCGGCTCGAACGGGATCTTGGCCTAGATTCATTCTCAGAATCGCCGTAAATATGTCTCAGTGACACTATGTGGAGATTACACGCGTCACAGTCCAGTGACCCTTGTGTACAAATATGGCCTAATTCAGACTCAGCACTGTCATATGCACTGACCTCCACTAATTCTTGATCCCCTATACAAATGTGTTCCACAAAAAATAACTCGCCATCCATATCTTTTTCTATCTCCAATCTTTTATCTACAACCCCTGTGTCAGTGTAATCTATAAATGGGACTTTTATTTCAACATTATTAACCACTGCAAATAAAGCCTGTCGCTTGAAATCTATTACTGCGTTCCATTCTGAAAAAGCATCACATCCTAGGATAATATCTGTAGTTAAGCCATTAATTACAAGGAACATTATTTCTACCTCAAATCTCCCCATTTTAACTAACAGTAAACATTGTTTTTTCACTCTCTCGCGTCGCTTGCCTACAGCGACTGAAAAAAATACAGCACATACTGGTAGTGACAAAATTCTAATTCCCATTTGTTCCAACCTATAATAAAAATCTAGGCTACACACACTTGAACTTGAGCCACTATCTATTAATATATCACATTGTAAGCCATACACATCTGCCTTAATTCTAGGTGGTTTAGCTATTACGTCACGTCCAGTCTGTGTCAAAGGAATTTTTGTCGTGTCAGTAATTTCCCTAAAGTCTTTCTGAGCTGTCATATAGTTGGTAGACCCATTTCTGTCAGTAGTATTCATACGACTGAGGCAATCGAGAATCTCAGGGTCCACGAGAATCCCGTGACTTAGTTTTCCGACGGCTGGTTTCCGCCGTTGCCTTGTGGCGAAGCCGACCTACTCCTATCATTCGGCTGAAAACTCCGGGCCTCCGGATTCATAGTTCTGCCCCCATTGTCAGTCAGACCTGCCTGTAGCCTGATTGTTGCGATTATTATTGTTATTTCGCCAGTTACATTGTCTATTGTATGGCCGCCTATAGAAATTGGCTCTCCAATACCCGTTTCTATATCTCCTATTTCGCAGCCAATGCGGAGCATTTCTGTTATAGTTATTTCTATAGCCCTGATTGTTCCCATTGTTACTGTTACTAGGCCTATTATCGACCGTGAACATGTTAATTTGCCTATTATTGTTGTTATTTCCCCTTTGGAAATTAGGCCTATTCTGAAATCCCCTGTTATTTTGTCCGTTCTGTCCCCTGTTATACTGGAAACTATTCTGGCCTGATCTGCCCCCATTATTGCCATAGTAGGCCTGATTATTTTGGCTGGAGTGAGGCGCAGCCGGTGCCTCCTGCCCACGAGATGCATAATTAGGCCTAAAACCTTGTGAATTATTAACTTGTTTGTTGCTGCTATTCCCTACATGAAAGCTATTGTTTTTGCCCCCATCCTGAGTGTAAGGTGAAGTCGCTGTAGCCTCAAATTTTGTGAGCAAGTCTACCATTTCCCCAAAATCCTTAGGCCTAGCCACGATCAAATTATTTCTTATATGGTCCTCATAATGGCTTGCAGCAATACTCAAGACCTCGGAATCTTTAAGAGGAGGGTCTAGCATTCTCCCTTTCTGTGCTATGCGTAAAAAATGATCAATCATCGTCACGCCCCCTTGTGGGTTATATTTCCCCGTAGTAAGTTCGCTTCGAATTTTGTTTTTCTCATTGTCATTCCAGTAGCGATGCATGAAAAATTTCTTAAATGTGTCATAATCTACCTGTTCCCCTAGTGTTAATTTTAGCCACTGAGATGACCTACCCTTCAGGCTTTTCTTCACCATTAACATTTTGAGTTCTGGAGGAATTGACTTTAATTTAAAGTAATTGTCGAGTTCAGTAAGATAGTACTGAGGATTCATATTTTCGTCCTCATTGAAAATTGGAAATGGGATCTCGTTTAGCAAATGAACAGGAATGCCCTGTACAGTTGCATTCACATTTTGAGTACTATCATTACTGCTAACATTATTACTATCATGCATAGCGATACTGCTATGCCGGACTGGAGTTGACATTCTTTCAAGTTCAATAGCATTTTCAGTTACAACCATGGTACTTTTAGAAGCTAAATTTACATTATTAACTCTATTCTCCTCCGGGATAACATTATCGCTGCTCGATGCGCCACTCATGCTGTTCTGGCAAATCGTTTCTATCTGTCTATCATTCTGTTCCAGTTCCCTAATTTTATTTTGAACTAAATCCATTTGTGAAGTTAAATTATCAACTCTGTCATTCACTGATTTACTGGAAGATTCTACCAGTAACTTGACCTGATTCAAAGTTGCTTCTAGGCTATTCTGAACTGTAGTATTCTGTTGAGTTAAAGTGTTCTGTATTTTCTCCTGTTCCCGCCTAAGCTCGGTTTGAACATTTGTTGTGATTTCAGTAAATTTAGTATTAACTTCTGTCTGCAATCCCCTCACAGTATCTTCAAAATTATTGACTTTTTCCTGCATATGCTTAAAACCTTCATCCATTTTCTGCATGTCAGTTTTAATGGCCTGAAAATTACTATTTAGTTTCGCCTGTAAGTTTGTCTCTACAGATGCTACTTGTTCTTTTACATTTTGCATTTTCAATTCTAGAGTCCCTATAGAATTTAATTTCTCATTCATTTCTCCCACTGTTTTTAATTTGTCATCTACTGTCTGCATTTTCTGCTCTAAATTCCCCACAGAATTTAATTTGTTATTTACAGCTTTGAATTCTTCCTGAAAATTGTCTTTCATTTTCTGTTCTAACTCCCCTACAGAATTTAATTTGTTATTTACAGCTTTGAATTCTGCCTGAAAATTTTCTTTCATTTCCCCTACTGATTTTAATTGCTCTTTAATCTCTGGCATAAAGCTAAAGAGAGATTGTATATTCCCCGTGTCATTTAGAACTGCCTGGCTACTATTGGATGTACTAGGCCTAATTTCGTCTACTTCCATGACCGTATCTGACTGATTTTCAGCCTGAACCTCATTTTCCTGATCATTAATTTGGTCGGAAGGACCCTCCAATAACACATCTTCATCAATATTTACAGTTGGTGGCTCTACATCGCCCTGGACCTCCATCTCCTGATTCTCCATACTGTCTCCAATAATTTTATATCTTAGTTTCATTGAGCTAATTTACACTTATTTTCCCTCTGCACAAAAATATACCCTGCTATGCTAACACATCTAGCTATAGTATGCATGTAAGAAATACCCACAAAAACAAAATATATACACAGATATGGAATGTTTGTACTTTACAATTTTGGTGTGTTGATCGATGGGTTGACGGTCCGTGTGGCGGTGACTGAAGTCCCGCTCGCCGCTGTCTGCTGCCGCCGATCTCCGGTAGTGAAGTCTCGTTGCCTCCCGTACTGTAATTTCATTAATGTTCTATGCCATTAATGCTCGACACCCTCAAACGTTGGAAGCGCCATTTGGAATAAAATTGCTTACTTGCAGTCTCCGGACCCACAGGATGCTGTTGCTATGATGTCGTGGTGAGACGCCGTGATGTTCCAGTCCTTGGATCGTCACCTGTTTATTCTTATTGCCCGGCTTAATATACTCTTTATCTCAGGGACAGCACGTTAAAAGGAGAGCATTCGATTGAAAGTCTTTACAGTTGGGTGAGAGCGATATTTATTAACAATTGCAAACTTCCACGCACAATTACAGTATAATTACAATACCCAGAA
Organism: Ectobius pallidus; assembly: GCA_964059195.1. Classification (NCBI taxonomy): domain Eukaryota; kingdom Metazoa; phylum Arthropoda; class Insecta; order Blattodea; family Ectobiidae; genus Ectobius; species Ectobius pallidus. Next base: position 52,681,199 of record CAXKWD010000005.1, on the reverse strand, counting down.
ATATTAATTTATTCTCTTAAAGCGATGTGTTAAATCAATGCGCGGCTTCTTGGTGATTGCTAATATACTCAGACTCTACTGATATATTAAAATAATTACTCTCCCCGGACTTTAACTTTAACTAAGTACCCAGCGACCCTCGACTGGACTTATAAAATTCCCGAGACTACTACCGGGATATGGCCTCCTGGCCTCCAAAAACTTCGTGACCGAATCCTATGGAGCTCTCGGCTCTTCTCCCCTGTATCAAATTTCATCACCTACCAAGAAGCCTCGTATTGACGTCAGATACACAAATTAGTCCCTTATTCTCATTGGTTATTACCTGTTAATATCATTCCGCTCGTGCGGAAGAATATTGGTTATTAGAACCACGCCAACACGGCTCACTGATGGTTTCCAGTTCCTGGAACCTTAAACACCCTATTGTTCATCTAGTGTCGAAGTGGAGCTGGTTTCTCCCCTTCACACAATAAAATCGGCTGTTATCTGATATTCTTTTGTATAAGTTAAATTTTGAGCACAATACCAATACACAGAATTTGCTCGAGTGATTGACAGCCTGCCTTTGTCTACTCAGACTGTGTTATTATTACAGTTACTTGTACTTGCTTTATTCTAAAGTATTAATTTTCCCATTTCTTGCAACAAATTTGCTTCTAGTTCTCAAACTCTTAATAATTATGGTTTATACTTATCTTTCCCAATATTTAATTAATTCCTGTATAATATTAATAAAATGAAATGTTTTAATTAATTACTGTAAAACGTTATGGAATATGGCTAAAGGCATATTCCGCCTCAAGGTCCTGTAATAATTAGTCGTTTTGATTGATTATTTATTAATAGCGTAATCGTCCTTTAATTAATTATGTCGTGTTATATGTCAAACTATCGTCCTTAATGTCAGCTATCTTTTGGTGTACTTGGTCTTATTGTCCTTCTAATAGTATAGTTGTAATTAGCGTTTAATGTCCTTATAAATGTGCGGGATGTTAGAATTTTCCCTTATAAACTAGAACTATCACATATGACCGAATTAAAAATTTAAAAAAATTACGTAATTGATTGAAATTGAAAATTTGAAATAATGAGCGATTTTTTAAAATTTATCATTCTTCCCACATCCGAAATTCTCTAGGTTTAAGTTCATATTCGTCTTATCTATCACTTAACATTTATTTTCTCTCTATTTAGTATTTATTCCAGCCTTTTTCTCTTTACGCATATCTTTGTTACCTTCTTTGTTATTTATTTAACTTGAAAAATCTTAACATACCTCAAAATTTTCGTTTTATTACTCCTTACACCTTAAATTATCTGTGTTCCGGGAATTTTGATCTGCTTTTCTTATTTTCTTAACTTATCATATAAAAATCATAATCATATTTCAAAATTATGGAAATGTTACACTTGTTACCTTATATTCATCGTCTTTTCTTAGTCTTCGTTGATAGTTCTGTCCTATATTATGTGTCTATATTGACAAAAAAAAATATAACACTTATTACTCACTTGTAAACATATATGCATAACACAAAAAAAAATTCACTTTTCAATTAATTTTCAGATTATGTATTCCATCTTCTTTCTTCATTCTTCTAGGGTATGCTTTCCTTCCTAGTATCATGTTTTATTAACACTCTATTTGCAAGTCCAAGCGTTACACAACAATTACCTAATCCTCCCTAAAGAAATAAGTTCTTAATATCGGAGTACCATTGAGTACTTCTGAGCATTTTCGTTGCATATTTACTTCATTTCTCATTTTCTTATACTTTATTTATCTCAGGGTCTACACACAATTATTTCAAGCGACATTAGGTCTTTGCCTTGTCCTTTAATTCATACCTCTTTTTCGTCGACTTTCTCACTTCATATGCCTTTTACACAAATCATACTCTTTAATACAAGTGATTTTACTCATTATACCTTGCTGTATCCTTCATACTTTTACACTTGATTGCTTATAGGAATACGATTAGGAATTGTGTTGAACATGTCTTTTGCAAAGTAAAAAATAATTAAGTGTTACTTCAAAATTAATATTACCTTTTTATAAATAAAATAAAATCACTGGATACGCAAACATTGAGTAAAAAATCTTATTAATTAAATCAAATAATAGGGTGATTCTCTTTTAGTCAAAGCAATGTTTCAGCCCTTCAGTATTCTCATCCAGAGGGGAACTAGCTTCTCACCATATTACACTTATATACAATTTTAGTTACAGATGGCAGTAAACTTATTGATCTGCACTAACTCCGTACACTAATTTAAGCACTGCAAGATCACGCAACATTTTATGTCACATGTCTTGTATCGAAAATTGTCTTTTCAGTACCCAAAACTCATGGAGGGCATCTTCATTCAACCTTAGATAATTACATTCGTATATTAACGTCAGCTAAAACATTCTTTTGAGAAAATTGAATCACATTCTTACTTTGCATTCCATCCGAAAAATCATTTCTCAGTCCGTTACTTAATCCATGGTAAAGGTTCACTTTATCTCCTACTGCCGTTAAGTTAGATGTTTTATTCTAACCAACCTCTGACATCACGTGATAGGGTTTTATTAGGTGTTTTCTGTATTAACCAATTATTTTATACGGTTTCTTGGATGATTTTATTAGTTATGTTTACCTATATTTATATCTGGCATATGCAGGGTCAGATTTGGAATTTCCTGCAGCTTATGTTGGACGTTTGATAGATATTTATCCACAATATTACCCTGTGACATGAAGTGGTGTGTCACAGCTGTGATTTTCTGTGGTATGCCTGGTTGTATTGGTGTTGGTGTATTCTTAGACAACATTTGTGTTAGTGTAGGATTATTCGGTGATAAGTTTGGATTGTCTTTACGAATTTTATTCAAAAAAAAATCCATATTTACATATGTACAATCCATCGAATAAATCCCTTAATGTAGTGTTTTCCAGGTCACAAGCCTCATTCACCTTTTCTAGCATAAGCGAATTAATCTCGTTACTGGACATGATGTTGTGTACGGAAATATCAGCTGTGCAAGTTACGTTTCCTTCTGTCTGTTTGTTTGAGAGAGTAAAAGTGGGTTGGGTATTGCTTACTGCTTTGGTAAATTTTAACTGTTGTGTTTGTGGGTGTATCGTTGTATATATATTGTATATCGTATGTATATCCGGTGTTGTCCGCTCTGTTTTAATGTACAAGTATTTAAATGTTGTCAATTATACTGTAGACAGAATTACTATAATATTGTACAATTTCCATTTTGAGTAAAAATAATACCTTCAACATGTCTCTCAGCAATTACATTATTGAAAGATGCATTGTTGTCGGCACGTGCATTGTTGTTCTGATTTTCTTTGTTGTTATTTTGAATGTTTTCTGAGGGATTTTGTTTATTTACATCGTTCCCTACAAAATGTTCCTTCCGCATCGTGTCACGTCCAGCGTGCACGGTGGCAATTGTAGAAATTTATTTATTGGGTGACGTGGGTGAATTTTGGTGTGGGGTAGATATTAATGTACGTCACAAGGCATATCGATGGGATTGTTCTGTTGTCCTTCATTGTTGTCATACATGACTACAGGGCTCTGCGATAGAGGAGATGGTTAAGCCTTTAGTCATTTAAATCTACTGTAGGTATGGGGGACTGGGTTCTAGTCTCATTGTTGTTAGAGGGCATGGTTTCATTCCTAGGTGAATTTTGATTATTGGCGTGGTTTCTGACATACTGGTTGTTTGGATATCTAGTATATCTGTTGTTGTTGTTAATTGTTCTGCCTCTGATGTATGGCCGGAAATAACCTTGGTTATACTGTGATCTGTTAAACCAACTAGGGCCTCCATTGTTGGGTCTCCTAGCTTGTCCGCGGTAACCTGAATTATGGAAATTGTTATTGTTTCCTTGGTATCGTCGAGAGAAATTGTTTTGATAGGGGCGGGGTCTGTATCCTCTATTCCTCCAATAAGTATTACGAGTTCCTCTTGGATATGAATTATTAGGCCAGAAAGGCTCGGGACTTCGAGGTACACTTTCCTCGTAGTCGCTCACCTGATTGTAATTCTCTTTACTCTCATTTGCGTCTGACCGTATCCCACATCCGAAAGATGTCTGACTCGGATTGGTTTGTACAAAATTTATATTCCTACGTTGAGAATTATTTGCAGAAACTTGGGGATAATTTACTTTCTGAGGCTGTAGTGGCGGATCTTGGAGGGATTTCATCAATCTTAGCATTTCTGAAGTCGACTGAGGATTTGCAACAATCAAACTATTTCGGGTAGAGAGGGGGTAGTGTGAACAGAGGGCCTTAATGAATATGAGATCTTCTATGGGGGGCTTCAGTAATTGCTTACTATCACAAAGGGATATGAAATACTCCAAATAACTCTGACCACAAGTGCGCTCATAGCGTCCATGGAATATTTTTTCCTTAATTTTCTCCATTTCTATAATTGACCCGTACTGATTAAGAAATGCTTCTTCGAATTATGACATATTCAATTCACAATCATTATTCACGACGTGAAACCATCGAGCAGCTGCTGACTTCAGGGATCGCGCTACCAGTACCATTTTAAGATATTCTGGCACATTACGCAGGTGAAAGAAAGTCTTTAACTCTTGCAAATATCGAACCGGGTTAGTTTTCTGGGGGTCTTCGAAACTTGGCAATGGAAAATCATTATTGCTCAACAAAAATCCTAAATGGTTATTGTTTACATTCCCATTGTCAGCTGCTGGAGGGTTCAGTCCGTTATTAGAACGAGGAAGGTTGACAGGTCGAGGTGGCA